>CM038146.1:477862281-478225827 GCA_021437245.1 Aegilops speltoides | reverse complement strand
GAGAGGTATCTCTGGGCCCTCTCGGTAATGCACATCATCAAGCCTTGCAAGCACTACAACTAATGAGTTAGTTGTGAGATGATGTATTACGGACGAGTAAAGAGACTTGCCGTAACGAGATTGAACTAGGTATTGGATACCGACGATCGAATCTCGGGCAAGTAACATACCGATGACAAAGGGAACAACGATGTTGTTATGCGGTCGACCGATAAAGATCTTCGTAGAATATGTAGGAGCCAATATGGGCATCCAGGTCCCGCTATTGGTTATTGACCGGAGACGTGTCTCGGTCATGTCTACATTGTTCTCGAACCGTAGGGTCCGCACGCTTAAGGTTTCGATGATGCTTATTATGAGTTTATGTATTTTGATGTACCAAGGAGTTCGAGTCCGGATGTGATCACGGACATGACGAGGAGTCTCGGAATGGTCGAGACATAAAGATTGATATATTGGAAGCCTATGTTTGGAGTTCGAATGGTTCCGGCGGCAAACGGAATTTATCAAGTACCGGAGGTTACCGAACCCCGGGAGGTAAATGGGCCTCGATGGGCCTTGGTGGAAAGGAGAAGGGCAGCCCAAGAGGGCTGCGCCTCCCCCTTCCCTAGTCCTACTAGGACTAGGAGAAGGGGCCGCCCCTCTCTCTTTCCCCCCTTCCGGAATCCTAGTTGGACTAGGATTGGGGGAATCCTACTCCCGGAGGAGTAGGACTCCTGGCGCGCCTCCTTTGGCCGCCCCCCCCCCCTGGCTCCTTTATATACGGGGCAGGGGGCACCTTGGGACACACAAGTTGATCGTGAGATCGTTCCTTAGCCGTGTCGGTGCCCCTCCACCATATTCCACCTCGGTTATACCGTCATGCAAGCTTAGCGAAGCCCTGCGCCGTGAAACATCAAGATCGCCACCACGCCATCGTCTTGACGGAACTCTCCTTGACACTCGGCTGGATCGGAGTACGAGGGACGCCATCGAGCTGTACGTGTGTCAAGAACTCGGGGCGTCGAGTAACGGCGCCGGATCGGTCGGATCGCGAGGAGAACGTCGACTACTTCCTCTACGCCAGATCGCTTCGCTTCGGGTCTACAAGGGTATGTAGACAACACTCTCCCCTCTCGTTGCTATACATCACCATGATCTTGCGTGTGCGTAGGAAAATTTTTGAAATTACTACGTTCCCCAACAGTGGCATCCGAGCCTAGGTTTTTCTATGGTTTGATGTTTTGCACGAGTAGAACACAAGTGAGTTGTGGGCGATACAAGTCATACTACCTACCAGCATGTCATACTTTGGTTCAGCGGTATTGTGAGATGAAGCGGCCCAGACCGACATTACGCGTACGCTTACGCGAGACTGGTTTCACCGCTGTGAGCACTCGTTGCTTAAAGGTGACCGGTGGGTGCTGTCTCTCTCACTTTAGTTGAACTGAGTGTGGCTACGCCCGGTCCTTGAGAAGGTTAAAACGAGTCTATTTGACGAAGTATCGTTGTGGTTTTGATGCGTGGGTGAGATTGGTTCTTGCTTAAGCCCGTAGCAGCCACGTAAAATTTGCAACAACAAAGTAGAGGACGCCTAACTTGTTTTTGCAGGGCATGTTGTGATGTGATATGGTCAAGACGTGATGCTATATTTTATTGTATGAGATGATCATGTTTTGTAACCGGTTATCGGCAATCGGCTGGAGCCATATGGTTGTCGCTTTATTGTATGCAATGCAATCGCTTCGTAATGCTTTACTTTATCACTAAGCGGTAGCGATAGTCGTAGAAGCATAAGATTGGCGAGACGACAACGATGCTACGATGGAGATCAAGGTGTCGCGCCGGTGACGATGGTGATCATGGTGGTGCTGCGAGAGATGGAGATCACGAAGCACAAGATGATGATGACGATATCATATCACTTATATTGATTTGCATGTGATGTTTATCTTTTATGCATCTTATCTTGCTTTGATTGACGGTAGCATTATAAGATGATCTCTCACTAAATTATCAAGAAGTGTTCTCCCGAGTATGCACCGCTGCCAAAGTTCGTCGTGCCCGGACACCACGTGATGATCGGGTGTGATAAGCTCTCGTCCATCTACAACGGGTGCAAGCCAGTTTTGCACACGCGAATACTCAGGTTATACTTGACGAGCCTAGCATATGCAGATATGGCCTCGAACACGGAGACCGAAAGGTCGAGCGTGAATCATATAGTAGATATGATCAACATAAGATGTTCACCATTGAAAACTACTCCATCTCACGTGATGATCGGTTATGGTTTAGTTGATTTGGATCACGTGATCACTTGGATGACTAGAGATGTCTTTCTAAGTGGGAGTTCTTAAGTAATATGATTAATTGAACTTAAATTTATCATGAACTTAGTCCCGGTAGTATTTTGCAAATTATGTTGTAAGATCAATAGCTTGCGTTGTTGCTTTCATATGCTTGTTTTGATATGTTCCTAGAGAAAATTATGTTGAAAAATGTTAGTAGCAATGATGCGGATTTGATCCGTGATCCGAGGTTTATCCTCATTGCTGCACGTAAGAATTATGTCCTTAATGCACCGCTAGGTGATGTAACCTATTGCGGGGAGCAGATGCGGCTAGCTCAAGATGATGACTACTTGATAGTTTTGTGCACCATGCTTTATGGCTTAGAATCGGGACTTCAAAGATGTTTTGAACATCATGGACCATATGAGATGTTCCAGAATTGAAGTTAATATTTCAAGCAAATACCGAGTTGAGAGATATGAAGTCTCCAACAAGTTCTATAGCTAAAAGATGGAGGAGAATCGCTCAAATAGTGAGCATGTGCTCAGATTGTCAGGTACTTCAATCGCTTGAATCAAGTGGGAGTTAATCTTCCGGATAAGATAGCGATTGACGAATTTCTCTAGTCACCATCACCAAGTTAGTAGAACTTCGTGATGAACTATAGTATGCAAGGGATGACGAAAATGATTCCCGAGCTCTTCGTGATGTTGAAATCGACGAAGGTAGAAATCAAGAAAGAGCATCAAGTGTTGATGGTTGACAAGATCACTAGTTTCAAGAAAAGGGCAAAGGAAAGAAAGGGAACTTCAAGTAGATTGACAAGCAAGTTGTCACTCCCACGAAGAAGCCCAAAGCTGAACCAAAGCTCAAACCGAAAGTGCTTACACTCGCAAAGGAAATGGTCACTGGAAGCGGAACTGCCCTAAATATTTGGCGGATAAGAAGGATGGCAAAGTGAACAAAGGTATATTTGATATACATGTTATGAATGTGAACTTTACTAGTGTTTATAGCAACCCCTCGGTATTTGGTACTGGTTCGGTTGCTAAGAGTAGTAACTCAAACGGAGTTGCGTATCAAAAGTAAACTAGTTAAGGGTGAAGTGACGATGTGTGTTGAAAGTAGTTTCAAGATTGATATGATCATCATCGCACACTCCCTATACTTTCGGATTAGTGTTGAACCTAAATAAATGTTATTTGGTGTTTGCGTTGAGCATGAATATGATTTGATCGTGTTTATTGCAATACGGTTATTCATTTAAGTAAGAGAATAAACTGTTATTCTGTTTACATGAATAAAACCTTATATGGTTTCACACCCAATGAAAATGGTTCATTGGATCTCGATCGTAGTGATACACATATTCATAATATTGAAACCAAAAGATGCAAAGTTAATAATGATAGTGCAACTTATTTGTGGCACTCGCCGTTTAGGTCATATTATGTAAAGCGCATGAAGAAACTCCATACTGATGGGATTTTGGAATCACTTGATTATGAATCACTTGATGCTTGCGAACCGTGCCTTTTGGGCAAGATGACTAAAACTCCGTTCTCCGGAACAATGGAGCGAGCAACATATTTGTTGGAAATCATACATACTGATGTATGTAGTCCGATGAATATTAAGGCTCGTGACAAGTATCATTATTTTCTGACCTTCACAGTTGATTTGAAGAAGATATGAGTATATCTACTTGATCAAGCATAAGTCTGAAATAGTTGAAAGGTTCAAAGAATTTCAGAGTGAAGTGGAAAATTCATCGTAACAAGAAAATATAGTTTCAGTGATTTGATCGCAGATACGAATATTTGAGTTACGAGTTTGGTCTTCAATTTAAACAATGTGGAATAGTTTCACAGCTCACGCCACCTGGAACACCACAACGTTATGGTGTGTCCGAACATCATAACCGTACTTTATTGGATATAGTACAATCTATGATGTTTCTTACCGATTTACCAATATCGTTTTGGGATATGCATTAGAGACAGCTGCATTCACATTAAAAAGGGCACCATCTAAAACCGTTGAGACGACACTATATGAACTGTGGTTTAGCAAGAAACCCAAGTTGTCGTTTCTTAAAGTTTGGAGTTGCGATGCTTATGTGAAAAAGTTTCATCCTGATAAGCTCGAACCCAAATCGGAGAAGTGCGTCTTCATAGAATATCCAAAGGAAATTGTTGGGTACACCTTCTATCACAGATCCGAAGGCAAGATATTCGTTGCTTAAGATGGATCCTTTCTAGAGAAGGAGTTTCTCTCGAAAGAAGTGAGTGGGAGGAAAGTAGAACTTGATGAGGTAATTGTACCTTCTCCCTTATTGAAAGTAGTTCATCACGAAATCTGTTCGTGACTACTACACCAATTAGTGAGGAAGCTAATGATGATGATCATGTAACTTCGATCAAGTTACTACCGAATCTCGTAGGTAAACCAGAGTGAGATCCGCACCAGAGTGGTACGGTAATCCTGTTCTGGAAGTCATGTAACTAGACCATGATGAACCTACGAACTATGAGGAAGCGATGATGAGCCCAGATTCCGCGAAATGGCTTGAGGCCATGAAATCTGAGATGAGATCCATGTATGAGAACAAAGTGTGGACTTTGGTGGCGTTGCCCGATGATCGGCAAGCCATAGAAAATAAATGGATCTTCAAGAGGAAGACGGACGCTGATAGTAGTGTTACTATCTACAAAGCTCGACTTGTCGCAAAAAGGTTTTTGACAAGTTCAAGGTGTTGACTACAATGAGATTTTCTCAACTGTAGCGATGCTTAAGTCTGTCCGAATCATGTTAGCGATTGCTACAATTTATGAAATTTGGCAAATGGATGTAAAAACTGCATTCCTGAATGGGTTTTAGGAGGAAGAGTTGTATATGATGCAACCGAAGGTTTTATCGATCCAAAGGAGCTAACAAAGTGTGCAAGCTCCAGCGATCCATCTATGGACTGGTGCAAGCATCTCGAGTTGGAATATACGCTTTGATGAGTTGATCAAAGCATATAGTTTTATACTGAGACTTACGGTGAAGCCTCAGTATTTACTAAAAAGTGAGTGGGAGCACTACAAGATTTCGATAAGTATATGTGAATGACATATTGTAGATCGGAAATAATGTAGAATTATTCTGCAAAGCATAAAGAAGTGTTTGAAAGGAGTTTTCAAAGAAAGACCTCGGTAAAGCTACTTGCATATTGAGCATCAAGATCTATAGAGATAGATCAAGATGCTTGATAAGTTTTTCAATGAGTACATACCTTGACAAGATTTTGAAGTAGTTCAAAATGAAACAGTCAAAGAAAGAGTTCTTGCCTGTGTTACAAGGTGTGAAATTGAGTAAGACTCAAAACCCGACCACAAGCAGAAGATAGAAAGAGAATGAACGTCATTCACTATGCCTTGGCCATAGTTTCTATAAAGTATGCCATGTTGTGTACCAGATCTATTGTATACCCTGCATCGAGTTTCACAAGGAGTACAATAGTGATCTAGGAGTAGATCATCGACAGCGGTCAAAATTATCCTTAGTGGAATAAGGATATGTTTCTCGATTATGGAAGTGACAAAAGGTTAAATAAGTAAAGGGTTACGTCGATACAAGTTTTGACACCGATCCGATGACTCTAAGTCTCGATCTAGATACATATTGAAAGTGGGAGCAATTAGCTAGAGTAGCTTCGTGCAGAGCATTGTAGACATAGAAAAAATTGCAAAATACATAACGGATCTGAATGTGAAAAACCCGTTGACTAAGACTCTCTCACAAGCAAAACATGATCACACCTTAGTACTCTTTGGGTGTTAATCACATAGCAATGTGAACTAGATTACTGAATCTAGTAAACCCGTTGGGTGTTGGTCACATGGCGATGTGAACTATGGGTGTTAATCACATGATGATGTGAAACTATCGATGTTAATCACATGGTGATGTGATCTAGATTATTGACTCTAGTGCAAGTGGGAGACTGAAAGGAAATATGCCCTAGAGGCAATAATAAAGTTATTATTTATTTCCTTATTTCATGATAAATGTTTATCATTCATGCTAGAATTGTATTAACCGGAAACATGATACATGTGTGAATGCATAGACAAAACACTATGTCACTAGTATGCCTCTACTAGACTAGCTTGTTAATCAAAGATGGTTATGTTTCCTAACCATGAACAAGGAGTTGTTATTTGATTAACAAGGTCACATCATTAGTAGAATGATCTGATTGACATGACCCATTCCATTAGCTTAGCACACGATCGCTTAGTATGTTGCTACCGCTTTTATCCATGACTTATACATGTTCCTGTAACTATGAGATTATGCAACTCCGCTTGCTGGAGGAGCACTTTGGTACTACCAAACGTCACAACGTATCGGGTGATTATAAAGGAGTACTACAGTGTCTCCAAAGGCGATGTTGGGTTGGCGTATTTCGAGATTAGGATTTGTCACTCCGATTGTCGGAGAGGTATCTCTGGGCCCTCTCGGTAATGCACATCATCAAGCCTTGCAAGCACTACAACTAATGAGTTAGTTGTGAGATGATGTATTACGAACGAGTAAAGAGACTTGCCGTAACGAGATTGAACTAGGTATTGGATACCGACGATCGAATCTCGGGCAAGTAACATCTTGATGACAAAGGAACAACGTATGTTGTTATGCGGTCCGACCGATAAAGATCTTCGTAGAATATGTAGGAGCCAATATGGGCATCCAGGTCCGCTATTGGTTATTGACCGAGACGTGTCTCGGTCATGTCTACATTGTTCTCGAACCGTAGGGTCCGCACGCTTAAGGTTTCGATGGCAGTTATTATGAGTTTATGTATTTTGATGTACCAAGGAGTTCGAGTCCCGGATGTGATCACGGACATGACGAGGAGTCTCGGAATGGTCGAGACATAAAGATTGATATATTGGAAGCCTATGTTTGGAGTTCGAATGGTTCCGGCGGCACGGAATTTATCAAGTACCGGAGGTTACTGGAACCCCGGGAGGTAAATGGGCCTCGATGGGCCTTGGTGGAAAGGAGAAGGGCAGCCCAAGAGGGCTGCGCCTCCCCTTCCCTAGTCCTACTAGGACTAGGAGAAGGGGCCGCCCTCTCTCTCTTTCCCCCTTCCGGAATCCTAGTTGGACTAGGATTGGGGGAATCCTACTCGGAGGGAGTAGGACTCCTGGCGCCCTCCTTTGGCCGCCGGCCCCTCCCCGGCTCCTTTATATACGGGGCAGGGGGCACCTTGGGACACACAAGTTGATCGTGAGATCGTTCCTTAGCCGTGTCGGTGCCCCTCCACCATATTCCACCTCGGTTATACTGTCGCGAAGCTTAGGCGAAGCCTCGCTACGGTGAAACATCAAGATCGTCACCACGCCATCGTCTTGACGGAACTCTCCTCGACACTCGGCTGGATCGGAGTACGAGGGACGCCATCGAGCTGTACGTGTGTCAAGAACTCGGGGCGCCGGAGTAACGGCGCGGGATCGGTCGGATCGCGAGGAGAACGTCGACTACTTCCTCTACGTGATCGCTTCGCTTCGGGTCTACAAGGGTATGTAGACAACACTCTCCCCTCTCGTTGCTATACATCACCATGATCTTGCGTGTGCGTAGGAAAATTTTTGAAATTACTACGTTCCCCAACACGTAGTTGTCTGATCTTTGCAACACATTAGCTATTTTTTACATTGACGCACAAGTGTAGGAAGACGATCAAAGCGGTCGGGTAAGACATTGGTAAAGAAATATGGTGTGCACACATGAACACTCTGGATTTATAAGTTCGTTACATTTTGCCATCTAGGACGATCCTTTGTATGCTCGATACAAGCAGCTTCATTGTGACTTTACACCTCTGGAAGTTTATTCCGAAGAATCACCATGGTAATATTTCTACCAAAAATCTAAGCCTTTATAACAACTTCATTATGGGAATACCATTTATTTTCTTTGTTAAAAAGATGTCAAATTTCTTATGACCAAGACCTTATTTGGCATGGTTGAATGAGTTATGTTCCACTCTTCTTCACTTACACGATGTTCATTGACTTTTACCTTGTATGGACATTTCTGCTGTCCAAATAAAAACATATTTGACGAACACACATGCCAAAAGACATTCGGGTTATGCGGTCAACATAGAGCAGATATTTAAGGTGACAAAGCAGAGCGAAACAGAGCGGTTTCAGAAGGTGAGAGGATCTTCCTAATCAGCTATACACAATGAGCATGCACTCCCAAAAATCTGCAGTACTTACTGTAATGAAATTGTCAAATGACTAACTCTGAAAGTGTTCTCGCAGTTCATCGGCGCAGGAAACAGGATGCTTCTATGGCATGGCTCTCGGTTGACAAACTGAACCGGGATATTTTCTCAGGGTACTATATACTGTAAACATCAAATTATATCAGACCTGACTAGATAGGTCAATGCTGGTATTAGTTAACACTAATCTTTCTCCCAGGTTTGCGAATCGCTCCCCCTGAAGCGCCTAGCACCGGCTACATGTTTGGGAAAGGGGTTTACTTTGCTGACATGTTCTCCAAGAGTGCAAACTACTGCTATCCTTCACAAGCATCTAGATCCGGAGTGCTTTTTGCCAAGCTATCAAATGTTCACCACATACCTTTGCATGAAGTGTCGTAGTCTCCGCTCAAGTGTGTTTTTCTCCATTTATGGTGTTATATTAAGTTGTTTGCTGTAACTTACCATCTCAGGTTGCCCTAGGCGAGATGAACGCGCTACTAGATGGCGATATAAATGCTAATAACCTGCCCGAGGGTAAACTAAGGTCGGTTGGTGACGCGAGCCCTTTCTAGCCCTACACCCACTTACTGATTCAAAAGTAACCTTGAACCTATCATTTTCTTGAATTATGTTGCTTTGATATGGCGTTGGCAGCAGCAGCAGTAGTAGACTAGTAGTAGTTGTTGTAAACAACACGAAGAGTAAATACTTATCATTGCAAAACTATATATGTTGGTGCAGCACGAAGGGGGTTGGGAAGACGGTACCGGACATGGCGGAATCCAAGATCACCGATGACGGCGTGGTTATTCCGCTCGGGAAACCTAAGAAGGCATCCCACGATAACGTATGCGCGGTCCAATTCAACCATGTGTAGTTTTTCGGGCTTTTCTGCCTATGGGTTTCCTGTTTGTGTGCTTTGCGCCATCTTGCCGTTCTCTTTCTAATACAATAAGGCATGCATTGCAGGGCGTCCTTTACTACAACGAGTACATAGTGTACAACTTGGACCAGATCAGGATGCGGTATGTCCTCCACGTTTCATTCAACTACAAACAGTAGTAGATGGTCTCGTGCCAAGGGTGAAGAAGTGCCAAGATCCCGGTATCTCCTTTGCGGAATCCAATTTTCGATGGCACATTATTAGCAACAAATGAATGTGGAGGAAAGTGGAGTTTGGTCCAGCTTGTGGAGAAAATTTGAATTTCTCAGCGTAGCATATTAGGCAGTGCAGATTCTTATGGAGATCAAGTATTATCTTTCTTCTACCTAATATTGTAATAGAATTGATAAAGTATTTGTGGTTTCACTTCTCTTTTATGCGTGCAGTCATGTTACAAATTTACACAACATGAAACATACCATGTCATCGTATGGTATTACAAACATGGTAGCATTGTCAAAAGCTTTAAGATGAAAAAAAAATTGAGCAGATCACTCTTGCTGCTTCTGACAAGCTACAACAAAACCATTTTAAAGAGTAGAAATATCTATCTTTTGTTAATTGAATTCGTGGTAAACATTCTCACATCTCTACTTGCAATGGTGGAGCTACGCGCAGTTTTGCGTGTGTGTGGTGGTGGGGGGGGGGCAAATTGCCCCCCTCCCCCGAGATCTTCCGCTAAGTTTATGTCTGGGGCCATCCTGAGATTTAAACTGTCTATCGTGGGCCTTGGTGGTATTGCGACCCCACAGCCGTAGTTGTCGATCTTTGCAACACATTAGCTTTTTTACATTGGCGCACAAGTGTACGAAGGCGATCAAAGCGATCGGGTAAGACATTGGTAAAGAAATATGGTGTGCACACATCAACACTCTGGATTTATAAGTTCGTTACATTTTGCCATCTAGGGCGATCCTTTGTATGCTCGATACAAGCAGCTTCATTGTGACTTTACACCTCTGGAAGTTTATTCCGAAGAATACACCATGGTAATATTTCTACCAAAAATCTAGGCCTTTATAACAACTTCATTATGGGAATACCATTTATTTTCTTCATTAGAAAGATGTCAAATTTCTTATGACCAAGAACTTATTTGGCATGGTTGAATGAGTTATGTTCCACTCTTCTTCACTTACACGATGTTCATGACTTTTACCTTGTATGGACATTTCTGCTGTCCAAATAAAAACATATGTGACGAACACACACGCCAAAAGACATTCGGGTTATACGGTCAACATAGAGCAGATATTTAAGGTGACCAGGCAGGGCGAAACAGAGCGGTTTCAGAAGGCAAGTGGATCTTCCTAATCAGCTATGTGGCGCCCAAAAAATCTGTAGTACTTACTGCAATGAAATTGTCAAATGACTAACTCTGAAAGTGTTCTCGCAGTTCATCGGTGCAGGAAACAAGATGCTTCTATGGCATGGCTCTCGGTTGACAAACTGGACCGGAATATTTTCTCGGGGTACTATATACTGGAAACATCAAACTAATGTTGGGTCTGACTAGATAGGACAATGCTAGTTTTAAGTTAAACACTGATCTTTTCTCCCAGGTTTGCGAATCGCTCCTCCTGAAGCGCCTAGCACCGGCTACATGTTTGGGAAAGGGGTTTACTTTGCTGACATGTTCTCCAAGAGTGCAAACTACTGCTATCCTTCACAAGCATCTAGATCCGGAGTGCTGCTTCTATGCGAGGTCTGTTTTGCCAAGCTATCAAATGTTCACCACATACCTTTGCATGAAGTGTCGTAGTCTCCGCTCAAGTGTGTTTTTCTCCATTTATGGTGTTATATTGAGTTGTTTGCTGTAACTTACCATCTCAGGTTGCGCTAGGCGAGATGAACGAGCTACTAGATGGTGATATAAATGCTAATAACCTGCCCGAGGGTAAACTGACGTCGGTTGGTGACGCGAGCCCTTTCTAGCCCTACACCCACTTACTGATTCAAAAGTAACCTTGAACCTATCATTTTCTTGAATTATGTTGCTTTGATATGGCGTTGGCAGCAGCAGCAGTAGTAGACTAGTAGTAGTTGTTGTAAACAACACGAAGAGTAAATACTTATCATTGCAAAACTACATATGTTGGTGCAGCACGAAGGGGGTTGGGAAGACGGCACCAGACATGGCGGAATCCAAGATCACGGATGACGGCGTGGTTGTTCCGCCGGGAAACCTAAGAAGGCGTCCCGCGATAACGTATCGCGGTCCAATTCAACCCTGTGAAGGAGTCCTGGCACGTCCTGCAACTGGTACGCACACTAGTGTTAGTTAGTTGGGTTCAGAGCAGAAACACGTACGTACGTAGGGTAACATATATGCTATTTTTTGTTGCGCACAGGGTAATGAGATCTACGACGCCACCTTGAACCAGACCAACGTCGGGGGCAACAACAACAAGTTCTTCATCATCCAAGCCTTAGGTTTGCTTCTCCTCCTGCCATTTACTTCCTCCTCGTCCTCGTTGTTGTTTTCCTTGAAAATTATACTATTTCTCAAACGATCGATTCAGAAATAGTTCTTCCAATATTTTTTTTAGATGTTCTTTTAGTTACGACTAAGGCGCAAGTCCACGACACACTCACACACACACACACACAACATCTAGTACTTTACTGCTATATATCTTCTCAAAACATTCATACGGCATACATCGAATTTTCCCAATTAAGCTTCCTGTGCTCAGTTTATGAGTGATCACTAATAGTAGCATTACATAAAACACCTAACTGATGTGTGTTCACTGTAGAATCTGATGGTGGTGCAAGCTGGATGGTCTACTGGAGGTATGGGAGAGTAGGCCACCGAGGTCGGAGCGAGCTGCGCGGTCCCATGCCACGGGACCAAGCGGTCGATCTATTTGAATTCAAATTTAAGGATAAAACCGGCAATGATTGGTCCTGTCGCAAGGAACTCAGCTGCCGCCCAGACTACTACACCTGGCTTGAAATGGACTATGGTAAAGGTGACGACGAAACGGTAAGGTTTGCCTCAAGTTTTCACTAGTGATAACTCGAAATTTTGCACCTTTCTAGTTTTAACGCTTTGGTCTTGTAAAAACAATTCAGGGTAAGACTCAGAAGAAATACTCCGTTGCCGATCAGATAAGGGAGACGAAGCTTGAGACTCGAACTGCACGTTTCATATCCGTGATCTGCGATATTAGCATGATGAAGCAGCAAATGATGGAAATCGGTAGGTTGGCCGATTGACGTTGCTTTTTGAACGCATTAGAGCATCATAATATTAGCCTATTTGCAGTATACACATGGATTTTGTGAGCCTGGTAGATCCTATATTGCATGTGTGTGTTAAAATTACGGGGCCTAATTTTATGAAAAAATATATACTAAAACAAGGGTCTGAACATAGTTCATGGCCAAAGAGGCAAATACTGACGATCTACTCAAATACAGTAGTATTGTTTTTAAAGTAGATTTCTATTGATTATTCATGAAGCATATGCTTTTACTAATCCATTCATCTTTGATTAACTAACTAGGTTATAATGCTGAAAAACTTCCTCTTGGAAAGATAAGCAAATCTACAATACGTAAGGTGAGCTTTTCTTTGTTGGGGATTATCAATTCAGCATGGACACAAAGATTACATGTTGAATAACAATATGCGAGTTATTTACGCAAAACCACCACACTTGAGGCTAGGGTAACAACTTGGTACCACATTTGTGCCAGGGCACAAGAAACCACCAACTTTACGCCTAATCCGTAACACGGAGCACTGATTGTCCGATTTGCTCACGAAAACAGGAAAACTGACAGGTTGGCCCCACCTGTCTGGCTGACTTGGCGTACCTATGTGGACAATACGATGATGTGGAGGAGGGTCTCACCTGCCATTCTTCCATCTTTCTTTCCTATTTTCTTCTTCTTCCTCCTCGTCTCTCTCCCGACGGCAGGTATTCCGGCGGTCTCGACCGCTGCCGCCTGCCGCCTCCCCGTCCTTCCTCTGCGACGCCGCTTCACTGGATGCCATCTCGCTGTCTCCACGAGCCCTTGAACATCCCGGCGTTGTCCGCACAGGCGAGGCCACGCGGCGGCGAGCGGCGGCGCACCGGAGAGCCGGTCATGGGAGCCGCGGGCAAGTAGCTGCTGCATCTCCAGCCATGGGAGACGCAAACACCTGGAAATCCGAGCCCACCAATCTTCATGAGCCGAGCGGCGGCGCATCTTCCGCAGTTCTCCGGCCGCGTCAACAAGCGGTTGAAATTGGGCAGGACAGACAAGTCCTCTGGCCATGGGAGCGCACCGCTCCTCAATTCAGACGTCTAGCCATGTTTTTGATTGTCAGGGCGCGTCAATTTGGCCGGCCAACGCGAGTTCTCTGTGTAATTGTGTGTGTGTGCGCTCTAGCTTGATGTGCGCGTGCGCGTCTGGTGTTTGTGAGCGTGCCTGCTCCTCGTTACCACAGCTACGCCAGCCTACAGTGGCCGTGTTGGTGGCGTAGCTCCTCGCACTGGCCATGGCGGCTGGTCGGAGTGTGTGTCGCGACAGCTCCCATGGCGGCCAGTTGCGCTGTCACGTGACGACTTTCGCGGCTCCCGTGGAGGCAAAAAACGCACAAGCAGCCCGGAGCGCCTCCTCTCCACAACGGCCACCACCGTGATCACCGGAGGCACGTCGCCACAAACCTACTCCGGCCGCCCAGAACCTGCTTCATGAAATGCCCCTTAAAAAGAATGTGAAGAAGATCATGGTACAGTCATTGACATGTGGGACCCATGTTTTATTTGCCACATCAGCTGGTCAAAGTTTTTTTATCTTCGCCATGTCAGCCCGACAGGTGGGGCCAACCTGTCAGTTTCCCTCTTTTCGCAAGCAAATCGGACCGCGTTACAGATTAGGCGCAGAGTTGGTGGTTTCTCGTGCCCGGGCGCAAATGTGGTACCAACTTGTTACCCTAGCCCGAAGTGTGGTGGTTTTGCGTAAATAACTCACAATATGCATAAACAACTTGGACCTAATTATCTCCCAAGCTAGCCAAAAATCTTACATAAGGTTGCATTTTATCATACTTTCAAGTAAATGACTTGAAACCTGTAAAAAAAGTAAATGACTTAAAACCTGTAAAAAAAGTAAATGACTTAAATACACTATGCACTCTAAAAGATCTATTGGGTGCACATTCAGTCTTGCATACAGTAAAAGCGTATCTTTCTCCAAACTTTCCACAGGGTTATTCTGTTTTGAAGCGGATCTATAGTGCTCTTCCAAAGGCTGATCCGATACAGCTGGAAGAACTGACTGGGTGAGTCATAATTTCCTTTTTACTTTCATAAATAGTGTAACGAAGCATGATGATAGTTGTGGAATGCATAATGGCATCCACCATCAGTGCTACACTTGTACTTTCTGACCTTTTGAATATGTTGACACTTAACGAATATTCATGTACTTCCACTTGGTTTCAGGGAATTCTACACCGTGATTCCTCACGACTTTGGTTTCAAAAAGATGCGTAAGTTTCAAACTTCCTGCTTGGTTCATTCTACAGTGATCAGGATCTTCTAACAAAATTTATCTGGCAGGTGAATTTATCATTGACACTCCCGAGAAACTGAAAGCCAAGCTGGAAATGGTAATAGGCCCCTATCTTTTGCTTATATAGCTTTGATCTGTTATGGAATCTTGTATGCATTAAGAGATAATGACAATTTTCAAGGATAATTTAGAACATTGGTTCTTCTGAAGAGATTCGAAAACAGAGCCTCTTTTGGCCCTTTGTAAATATGTACCTGCCATTCTTATCAAAGTTTGAAATGAATTGTAACTTAATATTCGTACATTTTTTCAAGAACACTCATATTCATAATTCAAAATTTCTTGTACTTATTCCAGCTTCATATCCTATATCACCACTTGTTTTGCTCTTTCGAAGGTTGAAGCCCTTGGTGAGATTGAGATTGCGACCAGGCTTCTGGAAGATGATCAAAGCGATCGGGTAAGACATTGGTAAACAAATACCGAAAAAGGCTCACGCCCCGCTTTATAGATAAAGCCAATGCCAAAGCCAACATCACAAGGTTCACACAGACACAAACACACACAAGGTCCACACGCACACACAGTCTCGGCACACGTGAACACATGAACACATGAACACTCTGGATTTATAAGTTCGTTTCATTTTGCCATCTAGGAAGATCCTTTGTATGCTCGATACAAGCAGCTTCATTGTGACTTTACACCTCTGGAAGTTGATTCGGAAGAATACTCCATGGTAATATTTCTACCAAGAATCTAGGCCTTTATAACAACTTCATTATGGGAAATGGGAATACCATTTATTTTCTTCATTAAAAAGATGTCAAATTCTTATGATCAAGAACTGACTTGGCATGGTTGAATGAGTTATGTTCCACTCTTCTTCACTTACGCGATTTTCATGACTTTTACATTGTATGAACATTTCTGCTGTCCAGATAAAAACATATTTGACGAACACACATGCGAAAAGACATTCGGGTTATACGGTCGACATAGAGCAGATATTTAAGGTGACAAGGCAGGGCGAAACAGAGCGGTTTCAGAAGGTAAGTGGATCTTCCTAATCAGCTATGTTGCGCCCCAAAAAAAACTGCAGTATTGACCGCAATGAAATTGTCAAATAAGTAACTCTGAAAGTGATCTCGCAGTTCATCAGCGCAGGAAACAGGATGCTTCTATGGCATGGCTCTCGGTTGACAAACTGGACCGGGATATTTTCTCGGGGTACTATATACTATAAACATCAAATTATATTAGACCTGACTAGATAGGTCAATGCTGGTATTAGTTAACACTAATCTTTCTCCCAGGTTTGCGAATCGCTCCTCCTGAAGCACCTAGCACCGGCTACATGTTTGGGAAAGGGGTTTACTTTGCTGACATGTTCTCCAAGAGTGCAAACTACTGCTATCCTTCACAAGCATCTAGATCCGAGTGCTGCTTCTATGCGAGGTCTGTTTTGCCAAGCTATCAAATGTTCACCACATACCTTTGCATGAAGTGCCTTAGTCTCCGCTCAAGTGTGTTTTTCTCCATTTATGGTGTTATATTGAGTTGTTTGCTGTAACTTACCATCTCAGGTTGCCCTAGGCGAGATGAACGAGCTACTAGATGGCGATATAAATGCTAATAACCTGCCCGAGGGTAAACTAAGGTCGGTTGGTGACGCGAGCCCTTTCTATAAAAGCCCTACACCCACTTATCGATTCAAAAGTAACCTTGAACCCATCCTTCTCTTGAATTATGTTGTTTTGATATGGCGTTGGCAGCAGTAGTAGACTTAGTAGTAGTTGTGGTTGTAAACAACACAAAGAGTAAATACTTATCATTGCAAAACTATATATGTTGGTGCAGCACGAAGGGGTTGGGAAGACGGCACCGCACATGGCGGAATCCAAGATCACCGATGACGGCGTGGTTGTTCCGCCGAAACCAAAGAAGGCGTCCACGATAACGTATGCACGGTCCATTTCAACCTGTGTAGTTTTTCGGCATTTCGCCTATTGGTTTCTGTTTGTGTGCTTTGCACCATCTTGTTGTCCTCTTTACGATGCAATAAGGCATGCATTGCAGGCGTCCTTTACTACAACGAGTACATAGTGTACAACTTGGACCAGATCAGATGCGGTATGTTCTCCATGTTTCCTTCAACTACAAACAGTAGTAGATGGTCTCGTGCCAAGGGTGAACAAGTGCCAAGATCCCGTATCTCCTTTGCGGAATCCAATTTTCGATGGCACATTATTAGCAACAAATGAATTGTAGGAAAGTGGAGTTTGGTCCAGCTTGTGGAGAAATTTTGAATTTCTCAGCGTAGCATTAGGCAGTGCAGATTCTTATGGAGATCAAGTATTATCTTGCTTCTACCTAATATTGTAATAGAAGTGATAAAGTATTTGTGGTTTCAACTTCTCTTTTGTGCATGCAGTCATGTTACAAATTTACACAACATGAAACAAACCATGTCATCGTATGGTATTACAAACATGGTAGCATTGTCAAAAGCTTTAAGATGAAAAAAAATTGAGCAGATCACTCTTCAGGGCCGTCTTCAGGAATTTGGGGCCCCGGTGCGAAATACAAAGCAGGGCCCTAAAACCTTGGAAACTCCATATTACTAAAGAGCCAATATAGCTCGAGCATATAAGTAAAGAATTATTTGAATCCAAATCGAGTCGGCAGGCAGGTGTAGGCATGAGTAGCAGATCACACATAATGTGACAGATCAAATTTTTTTACTGTCATTTTCTGTAGAATACAAAAAAACATTTTGTTTTCATACGGGCATTGTCACAAACACCTTGCAAACAAATTATAATCCAGGTTTAAATTCAGTCACAATATACACTCCAAAGCAAGAAATCGTCATAATTCCCAAACAAAATATGAAAGGAAAGCATATAATCTCACTATATGCAACAGTTGCACAATTATAGAAAAAAATCAGAAGAAAGAAGGAAATAACATAACCAATCAGGCACGGAGGGAAGGAGTAGAGTAGAGACTTTACCTGGTCGGGGCAATGGGAATTCGGCAGAGACGGGAGAGTTCGGGATGGGGAGGCGGAAGTCTGGCATGGGGCACGACTGGCCGGGACTGACCGCTGGAGTGGCAGAAGGGGAAGTTGGAACCCTAAGCGCCCTTATCTTCCTGAATCCTAATGGCAACGTGAATACAGGTGGAGAAGACGCTACGTACGAGTCTGTGTTGGGGATAAAAAATGAACGTGCACGCAGACGTTTTCTCTGGTTTTAGCTCGATGGGACGAGCTTTCCTGGTTTTTTTGCTGCGATCGGGGCCCCATGATTTCGGGGGCCCTGTGCGGTCGCACCGTTCGCACATGCCCCTCGACGGGCCTGTCACTCTTGCTGCTTCTGACAAGATACAACAAAACCATTTCAAAGAGTAGAAATATCCATCTTTTGTTAATTGAATTCGTGGTAAACATTCTCACATCTCTACTTGCAACGGTGGAGCTACGCGCAGTTTTGTGTGTGTGGTGGGGGGGCAATTGCCCCCCTCCCCCGAGATCTTCCGCTAAGTTTATGTCTGGGGCCATCTTGAGATTTAAAGTGTCTATCAGGTGGGCCTTTGGTCGTGTTGTGACCACACAGCCGTAGTTGTCTGATCTTTGCAACACATTAGCTATTTTTTACATTGACGCACAAGTGTAGGAAGACGATCAAAGCGGTCGGGTAAGACATTGGTAAAGAAATATGGTGTGCACACATGAACACTCTGGATTTATAAGTTCGTTACATTTTGCCATCTAGGACGGTCCTTTGTATGCTCGATACAAGCAACTTCATTGTGACTTTACACCTCTGGAAGTTGATTCGGAAGAATACTCCATGGTAATATTTCCACCAAGAATCTAGCCATCTAGGCCTTTATAACAACTTCATTATGGGACACCATTTATTTTCTTCATTAAAAAGATGTCAAATTTCTTATGACCAAGAACTGACTTGGCATGGTTGAATGAGTTATGTTCCACTCTTCTTCTCATACGCGATGTTCATGACTTTTACCCTGTATGAACATTTCTGCTGTCCAGATAAAAACATATTTGACGAACACACACGCAAAAAGACATTCGGGTTATACGGTCGACATAGAGCAGATATTTAAGGTGACAAGGCAGGGAGAAACGGAGCGGTTTCAGAAGGTAAGTGGGTCTTCCTAATCAGCTATGTTGCGCCCCAAAAAAACTGCAGATTGACCGCAATGAAATTGTCAAATAAGTAACTCGAAAGTGATCTCGCAGTTCATCATCAGCGAGGAAACAGGATGCTTCTATGGCATGGCTCTCGATTGACAAACTGGACCGGATATTTTCTCGGGTACTATATACTATAAACATCAAATTATATTAGACCTGACTAGATAGGTCAATGCTGGTATTAGTTAACACTAATCTTTCTCCCGGTTTGCGAATCGCTCCTCCTAAAGCGCCTAGCACCGCTACATGTTTGGGAAAGGGTTTACTTTGTCGACATGTTCTCCAAGAGTGCAAACTACTGCTATCCTTCACAAGCATCTAGATCCGAGTGCTGCTTCTATGCGAGGTCTGTTTTGCCAAGCTATCAAATGTTCACCACATACCTTTGCATGAAGTGCCGTAGTCTCCGCTCAAGTGTGTTTTTCTCCATTTATGGTGTTATATTGAGTTGTTTGCTGTAACTTACCATCTCAAAGTTGCCCTAGGCGAGATGAACGAGCTACTAGATGGCGATATAAATGCTAATAACCTGCCCGAGGGTAAACTAAGGTCGGTTGGTGACGCGAGCCCTTTCTATAAAAGCCCTACACCCACTTATCGATTCAAAAGTAACCCTGAACCCATCCTTCTCTTGAATTATGTTGTTTTGATATGGCGTTGGCAGCAGTAGTAGACTTAGTAGTAGTTGTGGTTGTAAACAACACAAAGAGTAAATACTTATCATTGCAAAACTATATATGTTGGTGCAGCACGAAGGGGGTTGGGAAGACGGCACCAGACATGGCGGAATCCAAGATCACCGATGACGGCGTGGTTGTTCCGCTCGGGAAACCAAAGAAGGCGTCCCACGATAACGTATGCGCGGTCCATTTCAACCCTGTGTAGTTTTTCGGGCATTTCTGCCTATTGGTTTCCTGTTTGTGTGCTTTGCGCCATCTTGTTGTCCTCTTTCTGATGCAATAAGGCATGCATTGCAGGGCGTCCTTTACTACAACGAGTACATAGTGTACAACTTGGACCAGATCAGGATGCGGTATGTTCTCCATGTTTCCTTCAACTACAAACAGTAGTAGATGGTCTCGTGCCAAGGGTGAACAAGTGCCAAGATCCCGGTATCTCCTTTGCGGAATCCAATTTTCGATGGCACATTATTAGCAACAAATGAATTGTAGGAAAGTGGAGTTTGGTCCAGCTTGTGGAGAAATTTTGAATTTCTCAGCGTAGCATTAGGCAGTGCAGATTCTTATGGAGATCAAGTATTATCTTGCTTCTACCTAATATTGTAATAGAAGTGATAAAGTATTTGTGGTTTTCACTTCTCTTTTATGCATGCAGTCATGTTACAAATTTACACAACATGAAACAAACCATGTCATCGTATGGTATTACAAACATGGTAGCATTGTCAAAAGCTTTAAGATGAAATTTTTTTTGAGCAGATCACTCTTCAGGGCCGTTTCCAGGAATTTGGGGCCCCGGTGCGAAATACAAAGCAGGGCCCTAAAACCTTGGAAACTACATATTACTAAAGAGCCAATATAGCTCGAGCATATAAGTAAAGAATTATTTGAATCCAAATCGAGTCGGCAGGCAGGTGTAGGCATGAGTAGCAGATCACACATAATGTGACAGATCAAATTTTTTCTTGTCATTTTCAGAGAATACAAAAAATTTTGTTTTCATACGGGCATTGTCACAAACACCTTGCAAACAAATTATAATCCAGGTTTAAATTCAGTCACAATATACACTCCAAAGCAAGAAATCGTCATAATTCCCAAACAAAATATGAAAGGAAAGCATATAATCTCACTATATGCAACAGTTGCACAATTATAGAAAAAAAATCAGAAGAAAGAAGGAAATAACATAACCAATCAGGGCACGGGAGGGAAGGAGTAGAGTAGAGACTTTACCTGGTCGGGGCAATGGGAATTCGGCAGGAGACGTGGGAGAGTTCGGGATGGGGAGGCGGAAGTCCGGCATGGGGCACGACCGGCGGGACCGACACCGGAGTGGCGAAGGGAAGTTGGAACCCTAAGCGCCCTTATCTTCCTGAATCCTAATGGCAACGTGAATACAGGCGGAGAAGACGCTACGTACGAGTCTGTGTTGGGGATAAAAAATGAACGTGCACGCAGACGTTTTCTCTGGTTTTATCTCGATGGGACGAGCTTTCCTGGGTTTTTTTTTGCTGCGATCGGGGCCCCATGATTTCGGGGGCCCTGTGCGGTCGCACCATTCGCACATGCCCCTCGACGGGCCTGTCACTCTTGCTGCTTCTGACAAGATACAACAAAACCATTTCAAAGAGTAGAAATATCCATCTTTTGTTAATTGAATTCGTGGTAAACATTCTCACATCTCTACTTGCAACGGTGGAGCTACGCAGTTTTGTGTGTGTGGTGGGGGGGCAATTGCCCCCCTCCCCCGAGATCTTCCGCTAAGTTTATGTCCAGGGCCATCTTGAGATTTAAAGTGTCTATCGTGGGCCTTTGGTCGTGTTGTGACCACACAGCCGTAGTTGTCGATCTTTGCAACACATTAGCTATTTTTACATTGACGCTTTAAGTGTAGGAAGACGATCAAAGCGGTCGGGTAAGACATTGGTAAAGAAATATGGTGTGCACACATGAACACTCTGGATTTATAAGTTCGTTACATTTTGCCATCTAGGACGATCCTTTGTATGCTCGATACAAGCAGCTTCATTGTGACTTTACACCTCTGGAAGTTTATTCCGAAGAATCACCATGGTAATATTTCTACCAAAAATCTAAGCCTTTATAACAACTTCATTATGGGAATACCATTTATTTTCTTTGTTAAAAAGATATCAAATTTCTTATGACCAAGACCTTATTTGGCATGGTTGAATGAGTTATGTTCCACTCTTCTTCACTTACACGATGTTCATTGACTTTTACCTTGTATGGACATTTCTGCTGTCCAAATAAAAACATATTTGACGAACACACATGCCAAAAGACATTCGGGTTATGCGGTCAACATAGAGCAGATATTTAAGGTGACAAAGCAGAGCGAAACAGAGCGGTTTCAGAAGGTGAGTGGATCTTCCTAATCAGCTATGCACAATACAGGCATGCACTCCCAAAAATCTGCAGACTTATCGTAATGAAATTGTCAAATGACTAACTCTGAAAGTGTTCTCGCAGTTCATCGGCGCAGAAACAGGATGCTTCTATGGCATGGCTCTCGGTTGACAAACTGAACCGGATATTTTCTCGTGGTACTATATATCATAAACATCAAATTATATCAGACCTGACTAGATAGGTCAATGCTGGTATTAGTTAACACTAATCTTTCTCCCGTGTTTGCGAATCGCTCCCCTCAAGCGCCTAGCACCGCTACATGTTTGGGAAAGGGTTTACTTTGTGACATGTTCTCCAAGAGTGCAAACTACTGCTATCCTTCACAAGCATCTAGATCCGGAGTGCTTTTTGCCAAGCTATCAAATGTTCACCACATACCTTTGCATGAAGTGTCGTAGTCTCCGCTCAAGTGTGTTTTTCTCCATTTATGGTGTTATATTAAGTTGTTTGCTGTAACTTACCATCTCAGGTTGCCCTAGGCGAGATGAACGCGCTACTAGATGGCGATATAAATGCTAATAACCTGCCCGAGGGTAAACTAAGGTCGGTTGGTGACGCGAGCCCTTTCTAGCCCTACACCCACTTACTGATTCAAAAGTAACCTTGAACCTATCATTTTCTTGAATTATGTTGCTTTGATATGGCGTTGGCAGCAGCAGCAGTAGTAGACTAGTAGTAGTTGTTGTAAACAACACGAAGAGTAAATACTTATCATTGCAAAACTATATATGTTGGTGCAGCACGAAGGGGGTTGGGAAGACGGTACCGGACATGGCGGAATCCAAGATCACCGATGACGGCGTGGTTATTCCGCTCGGGAAACCTAAGAAGGCATCCCACGATAACGTATGCGCGGTCCAATTCAACCATGTGTAGTTTTTCGGGCTTTTCTGCCTATGGGTTTCCTGTTTGTGTGCTTTGCGCCATCTTGCCGTTCTCTTTCTAATACAATAAGGCATGCATTGCAGGCGTCCTTTACTACAACGAGTACATAGTGTACAACTTGGACCAGATCAGATGCGGTATGTCCTCCACGTTTCATTCAACTACAAACAGTAGTAGATGGTCTCGTGCCAAGGGTGAAGAAGTGCCAAGATCCCGTATCTCCTTTGCGGAATCCAATTTTCGATGGCACATTATTAGCAACAAATGAATGTGGAGGAAAGTGGAGTTTGGTCCAGCTTGTGGAGAAAATTTGAATTTCTCAGCGTAGCATATTACGCAGTGCAGATTCTTATGGAGATCAAGTATTATCTTTCTTCTACCTAATATTGTAATAGAATTGATAAAGTATTTGTGGTTTCACTTCTCTTTTATGCGTGCAGTCATGTTACAAATTTACACAACATGAAACATACCATGTCATCGTATGGTATTACAAACATGGTAGCATTGTCAAAAGCTTTAAGATGAAAAAAAATTTGAGCAGATCACTCTTGCTGCTTCTGACAAGCTACAACAAAACCATTTTAAAGAGTAGAAATATCTATCTTTTGTTAATTGAATTCGTGGTAAACATTCTCACATCTCTACTTGCAATGGTGGAGCTACGCGCAGTTTTGCGTGTGTGTGGTGGTGGGGGGGGGCAAATTGCCCCCCTCCCCCGAGATCTTCCGCTAAGTTTATGTCTGGGGCCATCCTGAGATTTAAACTGTCTATCAGGTGGGCCTTGGTCGTGTTGCGACCCCACAGCCGTAGTTGTCTGATCTTTGCAACACATTAGCTTTTTTTACATTGACGCATTAAGTAATGAAGACGATCAAAGCGATCGGGTAAGACATTGGTAAAGAAATATGGTGTGCACACATCAACACTCTGGATTTATAAGTTCGTTACATTTTGCCATCTAGGACGATCCTTTGTATGCTCGATACAAGCAGCTTCATTGTGACTTTACACCTCTGGAAGTTTATTCCGAAGAATACACCATGGTAATATTTCTACCAAAAATCTAGGCCTTTATAACAACTTCATTATGGGAATACCATTTATTTTCTTCATTAGAAAGATGTCAAATTTCTTATGACCAAGAACTTATTTGGCATGGTTGAATGAGTTATGTTCCACTCTTCTTCACTTACACGATGTTCATGACTTTTACCTTGTATGGACATTTCTGCTGTCCAAATAAAAACATATGTGACGAACACACACGCCAAAAGACATTCGGGTTATACGGTCAACATAGAGCAGATATTTAAGGTGACCAGGCAGGGCGAAACAGAGCGGTTTCAGAAGGCAAGTGGATCTTCCTAATCAGCTATGTGGCGCCCAAAAAATCTGTAGTACTTACTGCAATGAAATTGTCAAATGACTAACTCTGAAAGTGTTCTCGCAGTTCATCGGTGCAGGAAACAAGATGCTTCTATGGCATGGCTCTCGGTTGACAAACTGGACCGGAATATTTTCTCGGGGTACTATATACTGGAAACATCAAACTAATGTTGGGTCTGACTAGATAGGACAATGCTAGTTTTAAGTTAAACACTGATCTTTTCTCCTGTGTTTGCGAATCGCTCCTCCTGAAGCGCCTAGCACCGGCTACATGTTTGGGAAAGGGGTTTACTTTGCTGACATGTTCTCCAAGAGTGCAAACTACTGTTATCCTTCACAAGCATCTAGATCCGGAGTGCTGCTTCTATGCGAGGTCTGTTTTGCCAAGCTATCAAATGTTCACCACATACCTTTGCATGAAGTGTCGTAGTCTCCGCTCAAGTGTGTTTTTCTCCATTTATGGTGTTATATTGAGTTGTTTGCTGTAACTTACCATCTCAGGTTGCGCTAGGCGAGATGAACGAGCTACTAGATGGTGATATAAATGCTAATAACCTGCCCGAGGGTAAACTGACGTCGGTTGGTGACGCGAGCCCTTTCTAGCCCTACACCCACTTACTGATTCAAAAGTAACCTTGAACCTATCATTTTCTTGAATTATGTTGCTTTGATATGGCGTTGGCAGCAGCAGCAGTAGTAGACTAGTAGTAGTTGTTGTAAACAACACGAAGAGTAAATACTTATCATTGCAAAACTACATATGTTGGTGCAGCACGAAGGGGGTTGGGAAGACGGCACCAGACATGGCGGAATCCAAGATCACGGATGACGGCGTGGTTGTTCCGCTCGGGAAACCTAAGAAGGCGTCCCGCGATAACGTATCGCGGGTCCAATTCAACCCTGTGAAGGAGTCCTGCACGCCCTGCAACTGGTACGCACACTAGTGTTAGTTAGTTGGGTTCAGAGCAGAAACACGTACGTACGTAGGGTAACATATATGCTATTTTTTGTTGCGCACAGGGTAACGAGATCTACGACGCCACCTTGAACCAGACCAACGTCGGGGGCAACAACAACAAGTTCTTCATCATCCAAGCCTTAGGTTTGCTTCTCCTCCTGCCATTTACTTCCTCCTCGTCCTCGTTGTTGTTTTCCTTGAAAATTATACTATTTCTCAAACGATCGATTCAGAAATAGTTCTTCCAATATTTTTTTTAGATGTTCTTTTAGTTACGACTGAGGCGCAAGTCCACGACACACTCACACACACACACACAACATCTAGTACTTCACTGCTATATATCTTCTCAAAACATTCATACGGCATACATCGAATTTTCCCAATTAAGCTTCCTGTGCTCAGTTTATGAGTGATCACTAATAGTAGCATTACATAAAACACCTAACTGATGTGTGTTCACTGTAGAATCTGATGGTGGTGCAAGCTGGATGGTCTACTGGAGGTATGGGAGAGTAGGCCACCGAGGTCGGAGCGAGCTGCGCGGTCCCATGCCACGGGACCAAGCGGTCGATCTATTTGAATTCAAATTTAAGGATAAAACCGGCAATGATTGGTCCTGTCGCAAGGAACTCAGCTGCCGCCCAGACTACTACACCTGGCTTGAAATGGACTATGGTAAAGGTGACGATTTAAACGGTAAGGTTTGCCTCAAGTTTTCACTAGTGATAACTCGAAATTTTGCACCTTTCTAGTTTTAACGCTTTGGTCTTGTAAAAACAATTCAGGGTAAGACTCGAAGAAATACTCCGCTGCCGATCAGATAAGGGAGACGAAGCTTGAGACTCGAACTGCACGTTTCATATCCGTGATCTGCGATATTAGCATGATGAAGCAGCAAATGATGGAAATCGGTAGGTTGGCCGATTGACGTTGCTTTTTGAACGCATTAGAGCATCATAATATTAGCCTATTTGCAGTATACACATGGATTTTGTGAGCCTGGTAGATCCTATATTGCATGTGTGTGTTAAAATTACGGGGCCTAATTTTATGAAAAAATATATACTAAAACAAGGGTCTGAACATAGTTCATGGCCAAAGAGGCAAATACTGACGATCTACTCAAATACAGTAGTATTGTTTTTAAAGTAGATTTCTATTGATTATTCATGAAGCATATGCTTTTACTAATCCATTCATCTTTGATTAACTAACTAGGTTATAATGCTGAAAAACTTCCTCTTGGAAAGATAAGCAAATCTACAATACGTAAGGTGAGCTTTTCTTTGTTGGGGATTATCAATTCAGCATGGACACAAAGATTACATGTTGAATAACAATATGCGAGTTATTTACGCAAAACCACCACACTTGAGGCTAGGGTAACAACTTGGTACCACATTTGTGCCAGGCACAAGAAACCACCAACTTTACGCCTAATCCGTAACACGGAGCACTGATTGTCCGATTTGCTCACGAAAACAGGAAAACTGACAGGTTGGCCCCACCTGTCTGGCTGACTTGGCGTACCTATGTGGACAATACGATGATGTGGAGGAGGGTCTCACCTGCCATTCTTCCATCTTTCTTTCCTATTTTCTTCTTCTTCCTCCTCGTCTCTCTCCCGACGGCAGGTATTCCGGCGGTCTCGACCGCTGCCGCCTGCCGCCTCCCGTCCTTCCTCTGCGACGCCGCTTCACTGGATGCCATCTCGCTGTCTCCACGAGCCCTTGAACATCCCGGCGTTGTCCGCACAGGCGAGGCCACGCGGCGGCGAGCGGCGGCGCACCGGAGAGCCGGTCATGGGAGCCGCGGGCAAGTAGCTGCTGCATCTCCAGCCATGGGAGACGCAAACACCTGGAAATCCGAGCCCACCAATCTTCATGAGCCGAGCGGCGGCGCATCTTCCGCAGTTCTCCGGCCGCGTCAACAAGCGGTTGAAATTGGGCAGGACAGACAAGTCCTCTGGCCATGGGAGCGCACCGCTCCTCAATTCAGACGTCTAGCCTGTTGGAACCGCCAACTCCTTGCCGCGCTCCTCCTAGCTCTCTCTGTCGCCGTTGCTCGCGCCGAGGAAGAAGAAGATCAGAGGAAGGAGAATGGCACGGTGACACGGTGGTTTTTCCCGGCGCACGAACGCCAACACCCTCGAGCTCGTACTCGACACACCGCACCGTTACAACGATCACCGACGCGGCTTTATACCCGGAGCCAGCGACCGGGCACGCACCCACGCTCCCTCCCCCCCGCGCCCGCGATCTGCCCGCCATGCTCGCGCCCACGACGCGCTCTCTCAGCGCCACGGGCCACGGCATGACTCCAACAGAACGCCAGCGCTCACCCCGCTGCTGCTCGCCAACGGCCTGCGGTCACACACACACACACTGCATGCACCCGCGACGGACACACCCGCTACCCCACACACGCACACACGCGCTAGTCGCCACGGACCCGGCGCGCCCGACGCGTCCTGCTCGCGCCCATACACGAGCTGGTCGCGCCCGACACGCCACCTGCGGCTTATTAGTCCTACATTTCACCTCCCTAAGCCGCAGCTCAGAGCAGGCCATTGTCCTCGACGTCGGCGTCCGCCATCATCGCATGCTCCCCCGCCGGTGCCTTCTTCAACTGCGGGCACTCCCGCTTGAAATGGCCACGCTCGCCGCATTTATAGCAGCGTCCCCGCCGGATGTTGCCGAAGCCCGACGCGTCGCTCCGTGCGTCGTCATCGTCTCGTGCACCTCCCCGCTGCCGCTCGCGTGCCCTCCACTGCGCCGCCGGAACATGAGCGCCGCCCGTCCGCCGCTGCGCCGCTCGCCTGCCCACGACGCCGCAGACGCTCGTCGAAGGCTTTCAGCCGCCCCAGCGCGTCTTCGAACGCCATGGCGTCAACGTCGCAGAACTGCTCGATGCCGGCCACCGCCGGGTACAGGCGGTTTGGCACCGAGTCGAGCAGCTTCTTGACGAGGGCAGCGTCCTCCAGGGTCGAGCCCAACGCTGCGTAGCGCGCCGCCATCCCGCCTAGCCTGCCGGCGAAGTCGTCCAGCGTCTCGGCGTCCGCCATGCGCAGAAGCTCAAACTCCCCGCGCAGCGTGCCCAGCCGCGCCGTCCGCACACGGTCCGCTCCGACGAACCGAGCCTTCAGAGCAGCCCACACCTCCGCGGCGGTCTTCTTCGCCGCCACCTGCAGCAGGAGGTTCTCCGCGAGCGCCCCGAGCAAGTACGCCCTCGCCGGCTTGTCCTTCTTGGCGATCACGGCCGCCGCCGAGTCCTCCGGCACGACCACCGCCTCCCACAGCCCGGCCGCGTCGAGGTTCGCCTCCATCTTGATCGCCCACGCTGTGTAGTTCTCGCCGGTGAGCTGCGGCACCGCCTGCGGCAACGATCCGCTCGTTCCGCCGGCGTACGGGACGATCGACATCGCCGGCGCGCCCTGACCCGAACGAGGCTCTGATACCAACTGTTGGAACCGCCAACTCCTTGCCGCGCTCCTCCTAGCTCTCTCTGTCGCCGTTGCTCGCGCCGAGGAAGAAGAAGATCAGAGGAAGGAGAATGGCACGGTGACACGGTGGTTTTTCCCGGCGCACGAACGCCAACACCCTCGAGCTCGTACTCGACACACCGCACCGTTACAACGATCACCGACGCGGCTTTATACCCGGAGCCAGCGACCGGGCACGCACCCACGCCCTCCCCGCGCCCGCGATCTGCCCGCCATGCTCGCGCCACGACGCGCTCTCGGCGCGCAGACGCCACGGCATGACTCCAACAGAACGCCCGCGCTCACCCCGCTGCTGCTCGCCAACGGCCTGCGGTCACACACACACACACTGCATGCACCCGCACGGACACACCGTGCTACCCACACACGCACACACGCGCTAGTCGCCACGGACCCGGCGCGCCCGACGCGTCCTGCTCGCGCCCATACACGAGCTGGTCGCGCCCGACACGCCACCTGCGGCTTATTAGTCCTACATAGCCATGTTTTTGATTGTCAGGGCGCGTCAATTTGGCCGGCCAACGCGAGTTCTCTGTGTAATTGTGTGTGTGTGCGCTCTAGCTTGATGTGCGCGTGCGCGTCTGGTGTTTGTGAGCGTGCCTGCTCCTCGTTACCACAGCTACGCCAGCCTACAGTGGCCGTGTTGGTGGCGTAGCTCCTCGCACTGGCCATGGCGGCTGGTCGGAGTGTGTGTCGCGACAGCTCCCATGGCGGCCAGTTGCGCTGTCACGTGACGACTTTCGCGGCTCCCGTGGAGGCAAAAAACGCACAAGCAGCCCGGAGCGCCTCCTCTCCACAACGGCCACCACCGTGATCACCGGAGGCACGTCGCCACAAACCTACTCCGGCCGCCCAGAACCTGCTTCATGAAATGCCCCTTAAAAAGAATGTGAAGAAGATCATGGTACAGTCATTGACATGTGGGACCCATGTTTTATTTGCCACATCAGCTGGTCAAAGTTTTTTTATCTTCGCCATGTCAGCCCGACAGGTGGGGCCAACCTGTCAGTTTCCCTCTTTTCGCAAGCAAATCGGACAATCAGTGCTCCGCGTTACAGATTAGGCGCAGAGTTGGTGGTTTCTCGTGCCCGGGCGCAAATGTGGTACCAACTTGTTACCCTAGCCCGAAGTGTGGTGGTTTTGCGTAAATAACTCACAATATGCATAAACAACTTGGACCTAATTATCTCCCAAGCTAGCCAAAAATCTTACATAAAGTTGCATTTTATCATACTTTCAAGTAAATGACTTGAAACCTGTAAAAAAAGTAAATGACTTAAAACCTGTAAAAAAAGTAAATGACTTAAATACACTATGCACTCTAAAAGATCTATTGGGTGCACATTCAGTCTTGCATACAGTAAAAGCGTATCTTTCTCCAAACTTTCCACAGGGTTATTCTGTTTTGAAGCGGATCTCTAGTGCTCTTCCAAAGGCTGATCCGATACAGCTGGAAGAACTGACTGGGTGAGTCATAATTTCCTTTTTACTTTCATAAATAGTGTAACGAAGCATGATGATAGTTGTGGAATGCATAATGGCATCCACCATCAGTGCTACACTTGTACTTTCTGACCTTTTGAATATGTTGACACTTAACGAATATTCATGTACTTCCACTTGGTTTCAGGGAATTCTACACCGTGATTCCTCACGACTTTGGTTTCAAAAAGATGCGTAAGTTTCAAACTTCCTGCTTGGTTCATTCTACAGTGATCAGGATCTTCTAACAAAATTTATCTGGCAGGTGAATTTATCATTGACACTCCCGAGAAACTGAAAGCCAAGCTGGAAATGGTAATAGGCCCCTATCTTTTGCTTATATAGCTTTGATCTGTTATGGAATCTTGTATGCATTAAGAGATAATGACAATTTTCAAGGATAATTTAGAACATTGGTTCTTCTGAAGAGATTCAGAAACAGAGCCTCTTTTGGCCCTTTGTAAATATGTACCTGCCATTCTTATCAAAGTTTGAAATGAATTGTAACTTAATATTCGTACATTTTTTCAAGAACACTCATATTCATAATTCAAAATTTCTTGTACTTATTCCAGCTTCATATCCTATATCACCACTTGTTTTGCTCTTTCGAAGGTTGAAGCCCTTGGTGAGATTGAGATTGCGACCAGGCTTCTGGAAGATGATCAAAGCGATCGGGTAAGACATTGGTAAACAAATACCGAAAAAGGCTCACGCCCCGCTTTATAGATAAAGCCAATGCCAAAGCCAACATCACAAGGTTCACACAGACACAAACACACACAAGGTCCACACGCACACACAGTCTCGGCACACGTGAACACATGAACACATGAACACTCTGGATTTATAAGTTCGTTTCATTTTGCCATCTAGGAAGATCCTTTGTATGCTCGATACAAGCAGCTTCATTGTGACTTTACACCTCTGGAAGTTGATTCGGAAGAATACTCCATGGTAATATTTCTACCAAGAATCTAGGCCTTTATAACAACTTCATTATGGGAAATGGGAATACCATTTATTTTCTTCATTAAAAAGATGTCAAATTCTTATGATCAAGAACTGACTTGGCATGGTTGAATGAGTTATGTTCCACTCTTCTTCACTTACGCGATTTTCATGACTTTTACATTGTATGAACATTTCTGCTGTCCAGATAAAAACATATTTGACGAACACACATGCGAAAAGACATTCGGGTTATACGGTCGACATAGAGCAGATATTTAAGGTGACAAGGCAGGGCGAAACAGAGCGGTTTCAGAAGGTAAGTGGATCTTCCTAATCAGCTATGTTGCGCCCCAAAAAAAACTGCAGTATTGACCGCAATGAAATTGTCAAATAAGTAACTCTGAAAGTGATCTCGCAGTTCATCAGCGCAGGAAACAGGATGCTTCTATGGCATGGCTCTCGGTTGACAAACTGGACCGGGATATTTTCTCGGGGTACTATATACTATAAACATCAAATTATATTAGACCTGACTAGATAGGTCAATGCTGGTATTAGTTAACACTAATCTTTCTCCCAGGTTTGCGAATCGCTCCTCCTGAAGCACCTAGCACCGGCTACATGTTTGGGAAAGGGGTTTACTTTGCTGACATGTTCTCCAAGAGTGCAAACTACTGCTATCCTTCACAAGCATCTAGATCCGGAGTGCTGCTTCTATGCGAGGTCTGTTTTGCCAAGCTATCAAATGTTCACCACATACCTTTGCATGAAGTGCCTTAGTCTCCGCTCAAGTGTGTTTTTCTCCATTTATGGTGTTATATTGAGTTGTTTGCTGTAACTTACCATCTCAGGTTGCCCTAGGCGAGATGAACGAGCTACTAGATGGCGATATAAATGCTAATAACCTGCCCGAGGGTAAACTAAGGTTGGTTGGTGACGCGAGCCCTTTCTATAAAAGCCCTACACCCACTTACTGATTCAAAAGTAACCTTGAACCCATCCTTCTCTTGAATTATGTTGTTTTGATATGGCGTTGGCAGCAGTAGTAGACTTAGTAGTAGTTGTGGTTGTAAACAACACAAAGAGTAAATACTTATCATTGCAAAACTATATATGTTGGTGCAGCACGAAGGGGGTTGGGAAGACGGCACCAGACATGGCGGAATCCAAGATCACCGATGACGGCGTGGTTGTTCCGCTCGGGAAACCAAAGAAGGCGTCCCACGATAACGTATGCACGGTCCATTTCAACCCTGTGTAGTTTTTCGGGCATTTCTGCCTATTGGTTTCCTGTTTGTGTGCTTTGCACCATCTTGTTGTCCTCTTTCTGATGCAATAAGGCATGCATTGCAGGGCGTCCTCTACTACAACGAGTACATAGTGTACAACTTGGACCAGATCAGGATGCGGTATGTTCTCCATGTTTCCTTCAACTACAAACAGTAGTAGATGGTCTCGTGCCAAGGGTGAACAAGTGCCAAGATCCCGGTATCTCCTTTGCGGAATCCAATTTTCGATGGCACATTATTAGCAACAAATGAATTGTAGGAAAGTGGAGTTTGGTCCAGCTTGTGGAGAAATTTTGAATTTCTCAGCGTAGCATTAGGCAGTGCAGATTCTTATGGAGATCAAGTATTATCTTGCTTCTACCTAATATTGTAATAGAAGTGATAAAGTATTTGTGGTTTTCACTTCTCTTTTATGCATGCAGTCATGTTACAAATTTACACAACATGAAACAAACCATGTCATCGTATGGTATTACAAACATGGTAGCATTGTCAAAAGCTTTAAGATGAAAAAATTGAGCAGATCACTCTTGAGGCCGTCTTGAGAATTTGGGGCCCCAAAGTAAATACAAAGCAGGGCCCTAAAACCTTGAAACTCCATATTACTAAAGAGCCAATATAGCTCGAGCATATAAGTAAAGAATTATTTGAATCCAAATCGAGTCGGCAGGCAGGTGTAGGCATGAGTAGCAGATCACACATAATGTGACAGATCAAATTTTTTACTGTCATTTTCTCAGAGAATACAAAAAACATTTTGTTTTCATACGGGCATTGTCACAAACACCTTGCAAACAAATTATAATCCAGGTTTAAATTCAGTCACAATATACACTCCAAAGCAAGAAATCGTCATAATTCCCAAACAAAATATGAAAGGAAAGCATATAATCTCACTATATGCAACAGTTGCACAATTATAGAAAAAAAATCAGAAGAAAGAAGGAAATAACATAACCAATCAGGGCACGGGAGGGAAGGAGTAGAGTAGAGACTTTACCTGGTCGGGGCAATGGGAATTCGGCAGGAGACGTGGGAGAGTTCGGGATGGGGAGGCGGAAGTCCGGCATGGGGCACGACCGGCGGGACCGACCACCGGAGTGGCGTAGGGAAGTTGGAACCCTAAGCGCCCTTATCTTCCTGAATCCTAATGGCAACGTGAATACAGGTGGAGAAGACGCTACGTACGAGTCTGTGTTGGGGATAAAAAATGAACGTGCACGCAGACGTTTTCTCTGGTTTTAGCTCGATGGGACGAGCTTTCGGGGTTTTTTGCTGCGATCGGGCCCCATGATTTGGGGGGCCCTGTGCGGTCGCACCGTTCGCACATGCCCCTCGACGGGCCTGTCACTCTTGCTGCTTCTGACAAGATACAACAAAACCATTTCAAAGAGTAGAAATATCCATCTTTTGTTAATTGAATTCGTGGTAAACATTCTCACATCTCTACTTGCAACGGTGGAGCTACGCGCAGTTTTGTGTGTGTGTGGGGGGGCAATTGCCCCCCCCGAGATCTTCCGCTAAGTTTATGTCTGGGCCATCTTGAGATTTAAAGTGTCTATCGTGGGGCCTTTGGTCGTGTTGTGACCACACAGCCGTAGTTGTCTGATCTTTGCAACACATTAGCTATTTTTTACATTGACGCACAAGTGTAGGAAGACGATCAAAGCGGTTGGGTAAGACATTGGTAAAGAAATATGGTGTGCACACATGAACACTCTGGATTTATAAGTTCGTTACATTTTGCCATCTAGGACGGTCCTTTGTATGCTCGATACAAGCAACTTCATTGTGACTTTACACCTCTGGAAGTTGATTCGGAAGAATACTCCATGGTAATATTTCCACCAAGAATGTAGCCATCTAGGCCTTTATAACAACTTCATTATGGGACACCATTTATTTTCTTCATTAAAAAGATGTCAAATTTCTTATGACCAAGAACTGACTTGGCATGGTTGAATGAGTTATGTTCCACTCTTCTTCTCATACGCGATGTTCATGACTTTTACCCTGTATGAACATTTCTGCTGTCCAGATAAAAACATATTTGACGAACACACACGCCAAAAGACATTCGGGTTATACGGTCGACATAGAGCAGATATTTAAGGTGACAAGGCAGGGCGAAACGGAGCGGTTTCAGAAGGTAAGTGGGTCTTCCTAATCAGCTATGTTGCGCCCCAAAAAAAACTGCAGTATTGACCGCAATGAAATTGTCAAATAAGTAACTCTGAAAGTGATCTCGCAGTTCATCAGCGCAGGAAACAAGATGCTTCTATGGCATGGCTCTCGATTGACAAACTGGACCGGGATATTTTCTCGGGGTACTATATACTATAAACATCAAATTATATTAGACCTGACTAGATAGGTCAATGCTGGTATTAGTTAACACTAATCTTTCTCCCAGGTTTGCGAATCGCTCCTCCTGAAGCGCCTAGCACCGGCTACATGTTTGGGAAAGGGGTTTACTTTGCTGACATGTTCTCCAAGAGTGCAAACTACTGCTATCCTTCACAAGCATCTAGATCCGGAGTGCTGCTTCTATGCGAGGTCTGTTTTGCCAAGCTATCAAATGTTCACCACATACCTTTGCATGAAGTGCCGTAGTCTCCGCTCAAGTGTGTTTTTCTCCATTTATGGTGTTATATTGAGTTGTTTGCTGTAACTTACCATCTCAGGTTGCCCTAGGCGAGATGAACGAGCTACTAGATGGCGATATAAATGCTAATAACCTGCCCGAGGGTAAACTAAGGTCGGTTGGTGACGCGAGCCCTTTCTATAAAAGCCCTACACCCACTTACTGATTCAAAAGTAACCTTGAACCCATCCTTCTCTTGAATTATGTTGTTTTGATATGGCGTTGGCAGCAGTAGTAGACTTAGTAGTAGTTGTGGTTGTAAACAACACAAAGAGTAAATACTTATCATTGCAAAACTATATATGTTGGTGCAGCACGAAGGGGGTTGGGAAGACGGCACCAGACATGGCGGAATCCAAGATCACCGATGACGGCGTGGTTGTTCCGCTCGGGAAACCAAAGAAGGCGTCCCACGATAACGTATGCACGGTCCATTTCAACCCTGTGTAGTTTTTCGGGCATTTCTGCCTATTGGTTTCCTGTTTGTGTGCTTTGCACCATCTTGTTGTCCTCTTTCTGATGCAATAAGGCATGCATTGCAGGGCGTCCTTTACTACAATGAGTACATAGTGTACAACTTGGACCAGATCAGGATGCGGTATGTTCTCCATGTTTCCTTCAACTACAAACAGTAGTAGATGGTCTCGTGCCAAGGGTGAACAAGTGCCAAGATCCCGGTATCTCCTTTGCGGAATCCAATTTTCGATGGCACATTATTAGCAACAAATGAATTGTAGGAAAGTGGAGTTTGGTCCAGCTTGTGGAGAAATTTTGAATTTCTCAGCGTAGCATTAGGCAGTGCAGATTCTTATGGAGATCAAGTATTATCTTGCTTCTACCTAATATTGTAATAGAAGTGATAAAGTATTTGTGGTTTTCACTTCTCTTTTATGCATGCAGTCATGTTACAAATTTACACAACATGAAACAAACCATGTCATCGTATGGTATTACAAACATGGTAGCATTGTCAAAAGCTTTAAGATGAAAAAAAATTGAGCAGATCACTCTTCAGGGCCGTCTTCAGGAATTTGGGTCCCCGGTGCGAAATACAAAGCAGGGCCCTAAAACCTTGGAAACTCCATATTACTAAAGAGCCAATATAGCTCGAGCATATAAGTAAAGAATTATTTGAATCCAAATCGAGTCGGCAGGCAGGTGTAGGCATGAGTAGCAGATCACACATAATGTGACAGATCAAATTTTTTTACTGTCATTTTCTGTAGAATACAAAAAAACATTTTGTTTTCATACGGGCATTGTCACAAACACCTTGCAAACAAATTATAATCCAGGTTTAAATTCAGTCACAATATACACTCCAAAGCAAGAAATCGTCATAATTCCCAAACAAAATATGAAAGGAAAGCATATAATCTCACTATATGCAACAGTTGCACAATTATAGAAAAAAAATCAGAAGAAAGAAGGAAATAACATAACCAATCAGGGCACGGGAGGGAAGGAGTAGAGTAGAGACTTTACCTGGTCGGGCAATGGGAATTCGGCAGAGACGTGGGAGAGTTCGGGATGGGGAGGCGGAAGTCCGGCATGGGGCACGACTGGCGGGACCGACCACCGGAGTGGCGAAGGGAAGTTGGAACCCTAAGCGCCTTTATCTTCCTGAATCCTAATGGCAACGTGAATACAGGTGGAGAAGACGCTACGTACGAGTCTGTGCTGGGGATAAAAAATGAACGTGCACGCAGACGTTTTCTCTGGTTTTAGCTCGATGGGACGAGCTTTCCTGGGTTTTTTTTTGCTGCGATCGGGGCCCCATGATTTCGGGGGCCCTGTGCGGTCGCACCGTTCGCACATGCCCCTCGACGGGCCTGTCACTCTTGCTGCTTCTGACAAGATACAACAAAACCATTTCAAAGAGTAGAAATATCCATCTTTTGTTAATTGAATTCGTGGTAAACATTCTCACATCTCTACTTGCAACGGTGGAGCTACGCGCAGTTTTGTGTGTGTGGTGGGGGGGCAATTGCCCCCCTCCCCCGAGATCTTCCGCTAAGTTTATGTCTGGGGCCATCTTGAGATTTAAAGTGTCTATCAGGTGGGCCTTTGGTCGTGTTGTGAGCACACAGCCGTAGTTGTCTGATCTTTGCAACACATTAGCTATTTTTTACATTGACGCACAAGTGTAGGAAGACGATTAAAGCGGTCGGGTAAGACATTGGTAAAGAAATATGGTGTGCACACATGAACACTCTGGATTTATAAGTTCGTTACATTTTGCCATCTAGGACGATCCTTTGTATGCTCGATACAAGCAGCTTCATTGTGACTTTACACCTCTGGAAGTTGATTCGGAAGAATACTCCATGGTAATATTTCCACCAAGAATCTAGCCATCTAGGCCTTTATAACAACTTCATTATGGGACACCATTTATTTTCTTCATTAAAAAGATGTCAAATTTCTTATGACCAAGAACTGACTTGGCATGGTTGAATGAGTTATGTTCCACTCTTCTTCTCATACGCGATGTTCATGACTTTTACCCTGTATGAACATTTCTGCTGTCCAGATAAAAACATATTTGACGAACACACACGCCAAAAGACATTCGGGTTATACGGTCGACATAGAGCAGATATTTAAGGTGACAAGGCAGGGCGAAACGGAGCGGTTTCGTAAGGTAAGTGGGTCTTCCTAATCAGCTATGTTGCGCCCCAAAAAACTGCAGATTGACCGCAATGAAATTGTCAAATAAGTAACTCGAAAGTGATCTCGCAGTTCATCGGCAGAGAAACAGGATGCTTCTATGGCATGGCTCTCGATTGACAAACTGGACCGGATATTTTCTCGGGTACTATTTACTATAAACATCAAATTATATTAGACCTGACTAGATAGGTCAATGCTGGTATTAGTTAACACTAATCTTTCTCCCAGTTTGCGAATCGCTCCTCTGAAGCGCCTAGCACCGCTACATGTTTGGGAAAGGGTTTACTTTGTCGACATGTTCTCCAAGAGTGCAAACTACTGCTATCCTTCACAAGCATCTAGATCCGGAGTGCTGCTTCTATGCGAGGTCTGTTTTGCCAAGCTATCAAATGTTCACCACATACCTTTGCATGAAGTGCCGTAGTCTCTGCTCAAGTGTGTTTTTCTCCATTTATGGTGTTATATTGAGTTGTTTGCTGTAACTTACCATCTCAGGTTGCCCTAGGCGAGATGAACGAGCTACTAGATGGCGATATAAATGCTAATAACCTGCCCGAGGGTAAACTAAGGTCGGTTGGTGACGCGAGCCCTTTCTATAAAAGCCCTACACCCACTTCATGATTCAAAAGTAACCCTGAACCCATCCTTCTCTTGAATTATGTTGTTTTGATATGGCGTTGGCAGCAGTAGTAGACTTAGTAGTAGTTGTGGTTGTAAACAACACAAAGAGTAAATACTTATCATTGCAAAACTATATATGTTGGTGCAGCACGAAGGGGTTGGGAAGACGGCACCGCACATGGCGGAATCCAAGATCACCGATGACGGCGTGGTTGTTCCGCCGAAACCAAAGAAGGCGTCCCCACGATAACGTATCGCGGTCCATTTCAACCTGTGTAGTTTTTCGGGCATTTCTGCCTATTGGTTTCCTGTTTGTGTGCTTTGCGCCATCTTGTTGTCCTCTTTCTGATGCAATAAGGCATGCATTGCAGGGCGTCCTTTACTACAACGAGTACATAGTGTACAACTTGGACCAGATCAGGATGCGGTATGTTCTCCATGTTTCCTTCAACTACAAACAGTAGTAGATGGTCTCGTGCCAAGGGTGAACAAGTGCCAAGATCCCGGTATCTCCTTTGCGGAATCCAATTTTCGATGTCACATTATTAGCAACAAATGAATTGTAGGAAAGTGGAGTTTGGTCCAGCTTGTGGAGAAATTTTGAATTTCTCAGCGTAGCATTAGGCAGTGCAGATTCTTATGGAGATCAAGTATTATCTTGCTTCTACCTAATATTGTAATAGAAGTGATAAAGTATTTGTGGTTTTCACTTCTCTTTTATGCATGCAGTCATGTTACAAATTTACACAACATGAAACAAACCATGTCATCGTATGGTATTACAAACATGGTAGCATTGTCAAAAGCTTTAAGATGAAATTTTTTTGAGCAGATCACTCTTCAGGGCCGTCTCCAGGAATTTGGGGCCCCGGTGCGAAATACAAAGCAGGGCCCTAAAACCTTGGAAACTCCATATTACTAAAGAGCCAATATAGCTCGAGCATATAAGTAAAGAATTATTTGAATCCAAATCGAGTCGGCAGGCAGGTGTAGGCATGAGTAGCAGATCACACATAATGTGACAGATCAAATTTTTTTACTGTCATTTTCTGTAGAATACAAAAAACATTTTGTTTTCATACGGGCATTGTCACAAACACCTTGCAAACAAATTATAATCCAGGTTTAAATTCAGTCACAATATACACTCCAAAGCAAGAAATCGTCATAATTCCCAAACAAAATATGAAAGGAAAGCATATAATCTCACTATATGCAACAGTTGCACAATTATAGAAAAAAAATCAGAAGAAAGAAGGAAATAACATAACCAATCAGGGCACGGGAGGGAAGGAGTAGAGTAGAGACTTTACCTGGTCGGGGCAATGGGAATTCGGCAGGAGACGTGGGAGAGTTCGGGATGGGGAGGCGGAAGTCCGGCATGGGGCACGACCGGCGGGACCGACCACCGGAGTGGCGTAAGGGAAGTTGGAACCCTAAGCGCCTTTATCTTCCTGAATCCTAATGGCAACGTGAATACAAAGCGGAGAAGACGCTACGTCACGAGTCTGTGTTGGGGATAAAAATGAACGTGCACGCAGACGTTTTCTCTGGTTTTATCTCGATGGGACGAGCTTTCCGGGTTTTTTTTGCGATCGGGCCCCATGATTTCGGGGCCTGTGTGCGTCGCACTGTTCGCACATGCCCTCGACGGGCCTGTCACTCTTGCTGCTTCGACAAGATACAACAAAACCATTTCAAAGAGTAGAAATATCCATCTTTTGTTAATTGAATTGTGGTAAACATTCTCACATCTCTACTTGCAACGGTGGAGCTACGCGCAGTTTTGTGTGTGTGGTGGTGGGGGGGGGGGGCAATTGCCCCCCTCCCCCGAGATCTTCCGCTAAGTTTATGTCGGGGCCATCTTGAGATTTAAAGTGTCTATCAGGTGGGCCTTTGGTCGTGTTGTGACCACACAGCCGTAGTTGTCTGATCTTTGCAACACATTAGCTATTTTTTACATTGACGCACAAGTGTAGGAAGACGATCAAAGCGGTCGGGTAAGACATTGGTAAAGAAATATGGTGTGCACACATGAACACTATGGATTTATAAGTTCGTTACATTTTGCCATCTAGGACGATCCTTTGTATGCTCGATACAAGCAGCTTCATTGTGACTTTACACCTCTGGAAGTTTATTCCGAAGAATCACCATGGTAATATTTCTACCAAAAATCTAAGCCTTTATAACAACTTCATTATGGGAATACCATTTATTTTCTTTGTTAAAAAGATGTCAAATTTCTTATGACCAAGACCTTATTTGGCATGGTTGAATGAGTTATGTTCCACTCTTCTTCACTTACACGATGTTCATTGACTTTTACCTTGTATGGACATTTCTGCTGTCCAAATAAAAACATATTTGACGAACACACATGCCAAAAGACATTCGGGTTATGCGGTCAACATAGAGCAGATATTTAAGGTGACAAAGCAGAGCGAAACAGAGCGGTTTCAGAAGGTGAGTGGATCTTCCTAATCAGCTATGCACAATACAGGCATGCACTCCCAAAAATCTGCAGTACTTACTGTAATGAAATTGTCAAATGACTAACTCTGAAAGTGTTCTCGCAGTTCATCGGCTCAGGAAACAGGATGCTTCTATGGCATGGCTCTCGGTTGACAAACTGAACCGGGATATTTTCTCAGGGTACTATATACTGTAAACATCAAATTATATCAGACCTGACTAGATAGGTCAATGCTGGTATTAGTTAACACTAATCTTTCTCCCAGGTTTGCGAATCGCTCCCCCTGAAGCGCCTAGCACCGGCTACATGTTTGGGAAAGGGGTTTACTTTGCTGACATGTTCTCCAAGAGTGCAAACTACTGCTATCCTTCACAAGCATCTAGATCCGGAGTGCTTTTTGCCAAGCTATCAAATGTTCACCACATACCTTTGCATGAAGTGTCGTAGTCTCCGCTCAAGTGTGTTTTTCTCCATTTATGGTGTTATATTAAGTTGTTTGCTGTAACTTACCATCTCAGGTTGCCCTAGGCGAGATGAACGCCCTACTAGATGGTGATATAAATGCTAATAACCTGCCCGAGGGTAAACTAAGGTCGGTTGGTGACGCGAGCCCTTTCTAGCCCTACACCCACTTACTGATTCAAAAGTAACCTTGAACCTATCATTTTCTTGAATTATGTTGCTTTGATATGGCGTTGGCAGCAGCAGCAGTAGTAGACTAGTAGTAGTTGTTGTAAACAACACGAAGAGTAAATACTTATCATTGCAAAACTATATATGTTGGTGCAGCACGAAGGGGGTTGGGAAGACGGTACCGGACATGGCGGAATCCAAGATCACCGATGACGGCGTGGTTATTCCGCTCGGGAAACCTAAGAAGGCATCCCACGATAACGTATGCGCGGTCCAATTCAACCATGTGTAGTTTTTCGGGCTTTTCTGCCTATGGGTTTCCTGTTTGTGTGCTTTGCGCCATCTTGCCGTTCTCTTTCTAATACAATAAGGCATGCATTGCAGGGCGTCCTTTACTACAACGAGTACATAGTGTACAACTTGGACCAGATCAGGATGCGGTATGTCCTCCACGTTTCATTCAACTACAAACAGTAGTAGATGGTCTCGTGCCAAGGGTGAAGAAGTGCCAAGATCCCGGTATCTCCTTTGCGGAATCCAATTTTCGATGGCACATTATTAGCAACAAATGAATGTGGAGGAAAGTGGAGTTTGGTCCAGCTTGTGGAGAAAATTTGAATTTCTCAGCGTAGCATATTAGGCAGTGCAGATTCTTATGGAGATCAAGTATTATCTTTCTTCTACCTAATATTGTAATAGAATTGATAAAGTATTTGTGGTTTCACTTCTCTTTTATGCGTGCGGTCATGTTACAAATTTACACAACATGAAACATACCATGTCATCGTATGGTATTACAAACATGGTAGCATTGTCAAAAGCTTTAAGATGAAAAAAAATTTGAGCAGATCACTCTTGCTGCTTCTGACAAGCTACAACAAAACCATTTTAAAGAGTAGAAATATCTATCTTTTGTTAATTGAATTCGTGGTAAACATTCTCACATCTCTACTTGCAATGGTGGAGCTACGCGCAGTTTTGCGTGTGTGTGGTGGTGGGGGGGGGCAAATTGCCCCCCTCCCCCGAGATCTTCCGCTAAGTTTATGTCTGGGGCCATCCTGAGATTTAAACTGTCTATCAGGTGGGCCTTGGTCGTGTTGCGACCCCACAGCCGTAGTTGTCTGATCTTTGCAACACATTAGCTTTTTTTACATTGACGCACAAGTGTACGAAGACGATCAAAGCGATCGGGTAAGACATTGGTAAAGAAATATGGTGTGCACACATCAACACTCTGGATTTATAAGTTCGTTACATTTTGCCATCTAGGACGATCCTTTGTATGCTCGATACAAGCAGCTTCATTGTGACTTTACACCTCTGGAAGTTTATTCCGAAGAATACACCATGGTAATATTTCTACCAAAAATCTAGGCCTTTATAACAACTTCATTATGGGAATACCATTTATTTTCTTCATTAGAAAGATGTCAAATTTCTTATGACCAAGAACTTATTTGGCATGGTTGAATGAGTTATGTTCCACTCTTCTTCACTTACACGATGTTCATGACTTTTACCTTGTATGGACATTTCTGCTGTCCAAATAAAAACATATGTGACGAACACACACGCCAAAAGACATTCGGGTTATACGGTCAACATAGAGCAGATATTTAAGGTGACCAGGCAGGGCGAAACAGAGCGGTTTCAGAAGGCAAGTGGATCTTCCTAATCAGCTATGTGGCGCCCAAAAAATCTGTAGTACTTACTGCAATGAAATTGTCAAATGACTAACTCTGAAAGTGTTCTCGCAGTTCATCGGTGCAGGAAACAAGATGCTTCTATGGCATGGCTCTCGGTTGACAAACTGGACCGGAATATTTTCTCGGGGTACTATATACTGGAAACATCAAACTAATGTTGGGTCTGACTAGATAGGACAATGCTAGTTTTAAGTTAAACACTGATCTTTTCTCCTGTGTTTGCGAATCGCTCCTCCTGAAGCGCCTAGCACCGGCTACATGTTTGGGAAAGGGGTTTACTTTGCTGACATGTTCTCCAAGAGTGCAAACTACTGCTATCCTTCACAAGCATCTAGATCCGGAGTGCTGCTTCTATGCGAGGTCTGTTTTGCCAAGCTATCAAATGTTCACCACATACCTTTGCATGAAGTGTCGTAGTCTCCGCTCAAGTGTGTTTTTCTCCATTTATGGTGTTATATTGAGTTGTTTGCTGTAACTTACCATCTCAGGTTGCGCTAGGCGAGATGAACGAGCTACTAGATGGTGATATAAATGCTAATAACCTGCCCGAGGGTAAACTGAGGTCGGTTGGTGACGCGAGCCCTTTCTAGCCCTACACCCACTTACTGATTCAAAAGTAACCTTGAACCTATCATTTTCTTGAATTATGTTGCTTTGATATGGTGTTGGCAGCTGCAGCAGTAGTAGACTAGTAGTAGTTGTTGTAAACAACACGAAGAGTAAATACTTATCATTGCAAAACTACATATGTTGGTGCAGCACGAAGGGGGTTAGGAAGACGGCACCAGACATGGCGGAATCCAAGATCACGGACGACGGCGTGGTTGTTCCGCTCGGGAAACCTAAGAAGGCGTCCCGCGATAACGTATGCGCGGTCCAATTCAACCCTGTGTAGTTTCTCGGGCTTTTCTGCCTATTGGTTTCCTGTTTAATTTGTGTGCTTTGTGCCGTCTTGCCGTTCTCTTTCTAACACAACAAGGCATGCATTGCAGGGCGTCCTTTACTACAACGAGTACATAGTGTACAACTTGGACCAGATCAGGATGCAGTATGTCCTCCACGTTTCCTTCAACTACAAACAGTAGTAGATGGTCTCATGCCAAGGGTGAAGAAGTGCCAAGATCCCGGTATCTCCTTTGTGGAATCCAATTTCCCATGGCACATTATTAGCAGCAGATTAATGTGGAGGAAATTGGGGTTTTGGTCCAATTTGTGGAGAAAGTTTGAATATCTCAAGGTAGCATGCATTAGGCAGTGCAGGCTCTTAGGGAGATCAAGTACTATCTTGTTTCTACCTAATATTGTAATAGAAGTGATAGTATTTGTGGTTTTCACTTCTTTTTTTATGCGCGCAGTCAGGTTACAAATTTACACAAAACATGAAACCAACCATGTCATTATATGGTATTACAAATATGATAGCATTGTCAAAAGCTTAAGATGAGAAAACAAAACAGAGCAGATCACTCTTGCAAAACCACAGGCAAACAACACTTGTCAGGAGCATCCAGAGAGAGCATCTCCAGCACTCACTTCCTACCAGAGGCTCCCTCGTCCGACCACCTCGGCTTCACCGGAGAAAACACCATCTCATTGTGGCCACCATCAGCATTGGCCAAAGCTTCCCTCGCTCCATCTGCTTCTTGCATGGACAGCAAAAACGAAAAGGATCTGGTTTTGCTGCAGGCCTAAAACTACGATAAACTCTACTTTCAAGGCGGGGAAACAACAGCACACCTGGCACCATCTGGCGTCGTGGATTTGATTTAGGGCCTGTTCGGATCCTCTCCGCTCCACAACTGCAGCTCCCGGAGCGGAGGGAGCGGCAGCACAATTGCGGGGAGTGGCTCAAACCGAGCTCCTCGCGCGGAGCAGAGTTTCGGGACTGGAGAGGTTCCAAACAGGGACTTAATCATGGCAGAGCAAACAAAGGCGGTGGCGTTGAGTTTGGAAACACGGCACAGTGACCATGGCCTGAGCCCAGGTGGCTTCAGTTGCACAAAATGGTGGCTGCTGCTCCATGTAGAACTTTTAGTCCTTTTTGGAAGATTTCACGTCCTTCTTGTGCTTCCTCTTCCTCTTGCTCGCGTTCTGCATCGGAGAGGGAAAAAGGGTTCAGGTCCATTGGGTTGGTGTTTGCTTCTAGTTCAACAGCTACATGAAACCGCTCGTACGAAACATAAAGACGTACATACCTCCGCCACCATGTCGCTGAAGTCTTCCTTCTGGTTCCGTAGCTTCTCCTCCTCCCGGGCTTCTTCGTACCTGTTTCATAGTTTTAGAGGGAAGGTGTTAATGTTTCAACTCGTGGATTGACAGGCAAAGCTTGACAGACGCGATGGAGAAGTGCTCTTACTTGGCTGCCAGAACATCGTCCATAACTTCAAGCTCCTCGGGATGCATGGTGACATCCACTTTTTCAGGCTTTTGATTCTTGAGAAGATCAACCTGCAAACGAGAACCACAAACATGTGTCAATGAATCATCAGAGCATGCAAGCTATGGGAATACTTGTATACTTGGTGCAAGGAATGTAAAAGCTCACCCTTTTAACCCCAGCTTTATCCTGTGCCCCAACCACATACCTGCAAAAACAGCAAGATGCAAAATGAGTTCTCCATATGATTGAAACAGGAATCCATCAGAGATTATTGATATATATAAAATGAGTTCTCCGTATGGTTGAAACAGAAATCCATCGGAAAAATATTGTAGAGATGACTAGGTTGCATTAGAGTTGCATACGTATGGCTTGACCCATAGAGGGTTCAAGGTGCGATTTTCTCCTCCTTCTGCTCAAGAACCTTCAGATGAAAAAGAACAAATTGTTGGTTATGAACTGCAATAAGCCAAACTAAAGCTCCATAACAATACTTGGCCTGAAATACCACAAAACTGAAGCTAAGCCCTTACCTGGTATAACTGCTTATCTGTTGGCCTTTCAGACTCTTTCCTCTGTTGCTTCCAAAGATCAATGACTTCAGGAGTTTCCACGCCAGTGGGAGTGCTATTAACAGAACAAGAAGAGGCGTCATAACATAGTTCGTTAGAGAAGAACCTAAGCTAGTCATCAAATTATTATTATAGAACCTTGACATGGTGTCAACAGACTGCATGCCAGCTTCCATGTTTCATCTTCCATTAGTTCCTATTCTTCCTCCTCCAAGTCTCCCCAATGCTTGCTGCGGTCAACAGATTCCTCCTGGAATACAATGCAACACAACAGTCAGCTGACTGGTAGGGCTGCAGTTCAATTTCAAGGAAAATTAGGCAATCAAACATACATCATAATTCGGTTCATCCAGCTGTAGGATACCAAAAACATCTCCGTAGAGGTCCATGCTTTTAACCAAAACAAATAAGTAGAACAGAAAAAAAAATCTAGGCAGAAGCCGCATTTAACTACAGCCGAGCCCACGGAAACCATATATGTTGTAAATTACCTCATCCACAGGAGGCTTTCCCCTTTCCCCATTCCCCAGGCCGGAAACCAAAAGTAGCACCAGGAGGAATTGGGGCATTCAGACCAGGAATCTTCAGTGAAGGATAAGAGGGAGGAGGACCATATCTCGGCCAAAATTATTTGATGTCAGTTGATAGCTGGCCAATAAAAAGAGATCAGTCAACCAGAAGACCAGCTGCCTGGAGTTATTTCTTCTAAAAAGGAACAATACCTCCATGTTTATAAGCCATGGAGGCGGTGCACGTTCTGGCATACCAAGAGCTTCTTTAAGTTCTCGGGACAACATGTCTGGCTTCATTTTGCTAAGTTTGACCTGTTGAGTTCATACATGTATTATGCTCGGTGAGCCAGGTTTGAGAACACAGACATATGGATGTTCCAAACAATTATCAGTTATCTCTGTTCCTGACGTTAAGAAGAGAGCGAAGCAAAAGAAGTACCTCAAACTCTTTCCTTCATAGTAAAGGTCACCATGACTAGTCAATTTTGGTTTCCGTGTAAAACCTGCACACAACAAAATTACGGTGAGGCTTGCTTTCCTGCACATTCAGAAGTTAACTCATGTCTAAAATTTGAACATACAGAAGAAACACATCGTACTTATCAGCTATGATATTTTTTTTTCTTTTTCGAGAAAACGCAAAGGACTCTTTGCGTTTCATTTCATTGAAAAGGGGGGGAATACAATCCTCCTAGGAGGTGGTGGTTACATGGATTGGTCATCTATCAGTGGACATCCCAGTCAGTGGGGAGGACTACCCTGAGACCCAAAGCGCCGGCTCGTGCCCAACATGTGGCTATGATATTTTCACACATGTACATCAGCAGTATTAGTGCCTAAGTGGCAGGTGATAGAACACCTGGCAAACCAGATATGCATGTAGAGAAGTATATCACAAGGAGAAAACGCAGGCATGTGTTATTCAACACCTAAGTAAAATCAGCTGGAAAATAAATAGTGCTCTGTATCCATCATGCACATTATGGAGAAAACACAAATATACTATATGGCATGTGCTTCTATGTGCAACTCAGATTGGCCTCAACAGGAATTAACTGACCTGATAATCTATATCCATCTTGCCCATTTTTGGCTGCATACGCTCCCGTTGCTTCTGCTTCAACTTTTTGCTATCCTCTTTCGCGATATATGCCTGAAAATGCATTTGGAAAGCTACTTACAATTTGTCCATCTTGCCCATTTGTGGAATAAAAATTAAAGTGCCAATAAAACAAAACTCCCAAAGTTACCAAGTTGACAAGGGAGATACAATGTCCATAGCATTGCTACAAAGGACCAAGATATTAAGATGCCTGTCTTATTTTTTCCTATTCCACTTGCAGCAATGAAGTCAGGAAGTTGGAATGGTTGTTTTCGGATACCTTTCTTGCCCTGAAAGAAATAACATGGTGATGTAAAATCTATTCGACAAGATGTAGATAATATGAAGCAAAACGTAATTTCATGTTTTGAAGATATAAAAAAGTTGCAAAGGCCTGGGCAAATGATATACTTGTATATGCAAGCAAAGGAAGACCAGGGATCAAGATCCTAGATGGACGTAAATGTCTTTCAAGGGAATGCCTAGCATGAATCAACTAGATCAAACACTTCAGCATTCATACTACAGCAATCACTCAAGTACAGTACCACCAAGACCTTGCTCCCAGGAAGTTGCAGCATCCATGCAAGAATTATATATCTGTATAAGAGGGTGGGGAAAAACCTTATCGACTTTATGTTCCCTCCCCCCTTCGAATAACACCCACCCAGGCACTGCCATGACACTTTGTAATGAGTTACAGTAGCTTATGCATGCTAACCCGAACAGTTGCGGTTACGGGCTAACACTTTTCAATGATGCAAGGACAAAACCCAAGTGTGCTTGGCATTAAGTGAATCTGGGCCTGGCATGGTCTGTCCCTTGGCCCTTGTGTTTTGTTTCTCTTTCCTGCTCTGCATAGCTTTTTTGGTCTTGTGAGTTACTTTTAATACAAAATGAGACGCATTTAGATACCGCATGCATTTAGATGCAGGCCCATGGGAAAAACAAACTTCTGTAACACTACATGAAAGCATGCAGTATTAGTTAGATGACAGATATTAACCAAGGGAGATGCTCCAACACTTTTACAGGTGGAGTTCAAAGAAACTGGTGATCTGTTTGCATCTGCCTACCAACTCCACTACTAACAACACTATTTTCTGATTGTGTAGTTTATTTCTCAGAGGTGCATCCAAGTACTCATTACGAAATTATGCATAACAAGATTATTCATGGTACATGTATTACAAACCTGCAAGAATTTCCTCTTTCGAGACCAGTGCCTTGGGACAGGTACTGTGTTCCTGTAAGACTTCAGATAGACAAGTAACTTGGGGTCTGATGCAGTCGCATCCCAAACCTGGCAGGAAGAGCATAATTGCATCAGTTGAAGCTAATTCATAATCGACTTTACACTGCTAATAGCAATGAGTTAAAGAAAATGGCACACAACAAAGCGTGTATAAAGAAGATGTTTGCAAAGCGTATATAAACATAATGCATGTAAGAGCATTATACCTCAAAGCATTAAGCACTAAGCACATGAATGGATATCATAATCATATTTTCCAGGCTTCCAATAAATTCATGACTTGTAAAATATATTACCTCGCTGACGTGATTTCAGTGGATATAACTGCAGCGAAATCATACATGTCACTTATACTGCCTTTCCCTCAAGGTTTTCTGATTTAATACAGAAAAGGCCAGTACATCTGGTTTCATTCCCCTGTCTACCATTTCTTCAAAAAGATCTTGTGCCTTCTCTATTTCTCCCTGGCTGCAATATCCACTTATAAGAGCTGTGTATACATATTGATCAGGAGTCAGCCCTTTCTGCAACACTTCATCAAATTCTCCCCGGGCTTTCTCAAAATCACCGGCTTTGCAGTACCCATCTATCAATACGGTGTAAAAGGGTACATCAGGTTCGATTTCCATTTTTTTCATAGAGCTGAGCAACCTGTTCTGCTTTGTTCCAAGAACATAGGCCCTTCTCTCCTTACTAACGCCCTCCCAGCACCGCTGCAGGTACTCCTTTAGGTGACCATCCAGTAGCATGGTATATGCAATTACGTCAGGCTTAATACCTAAACTTGTCATCTGATCAAACAATTTGCAAGCTTCTTCCATCTGGCCAACCTTGCAGTAACCATTCATTAGTACAGTGTATACAGTAACATCAGCAGAAAGTCCTCGCTGAACCATATCATAAAACCATAAGCGAGCATTGTGCATATCTCCTGTCTGACAATAGGCTGATATGAGTTTGGTATAAGAAATTACATCAGGAATAACATTATTTTCTAACATCATGCTGCAAACCGTTGAAGCTCCCTGGGCATTTCCATCCCTACAAAGGTCATTCGTCAACTTTGAACATGAGAAACGATCCACAAATTTTCCTTGCTTAGCAACCCTAAGAAAAAGCATGTAAGCATGATCAGTCCAGCCTGAATGCAAATAGCCACAAACCATTGAACTGTACAATACTTCAATGTGTTCGATTCCTTTCTCTTCTACTATATTAAATAACACCTCTGCTTCACTAAGGTTGCCACTTCTGCAAAACCCATCAATTATTATACCATAAGTGAGTGAATTAGGCTCTAACCCTTGATCCGCCATATGGTCTAGAAGGTCAAACACCTCCGTAACAAGACCATTCTTGCAAAATCCACTTGCCAGTATGTTATATGTAACTACATCTGGCTTTACATTGGCCTTCAGCATCACTTCGAATGCTTGACGTGCATTTGGTACATCTCCCCTCAAACAATAACCCTTGATCACACATGTATAGTGAATTCTGTCAGGTGTCAGACCCTCAGCCTTCATTTCTCTCAGTAGCTTAACCGCCTCATCCATGTTCCCATCCTTGCAATAAGCATCCATGGCAATGTTATACAGAACGCCATCTAGATGGAGTCCCGAATCTCTGAGTTTCTGGAAATGCTCTGTAACTTGAGATGTAATGCCTAACTTCATAAAGCATTGTAGAAGATAACTCGCAATGTGGCAATTTGTTTCGAAACCATGGGATACCATGGCTTGATAATGGTCCAAAACCTTGAGTAGGTTGCCCGCTTTGCCATAACTCCGAATGAGATAGCTATAACCATATATATCTGGTGTGAACCCTTGTCTGGTCTTGTTCTCCAAGAGCATTTCAGCCTCCTGCAGTCTCATTTCCTTGCATAGCCCATTCATTACCATGTTATAAGCCATGTCCTCAACTTGAATCCCCTCCCTGTTGATCTCTTGCAGAATCGCATAAGCCAAATCAACCTTTCCGCAATCACACAGACCAGTTATAAATGATGAATATGCAATTACATCTGGTTTCACCCCCATTTCAATCATCTCAACCCACATTTGGAATGCTTTGTCTGCCTTCTTTTCTCGAAAGAAAGACCTAGTGATAAGGACTAACGCGTGAGCATCCAAGGTCAATCCAAATTCCTTGATTTGATCATAAGCTGATACAACAATCTCCGAGTCACCGCTCTCAGCTGCAAATTTGAGAAGTATGTTGCAAGTCCAAACTGCCGGGACGATTCCAAGCCTACAGAGGTCACCAAACAGCCCTATCGTGTCCTGTGCACTGCGACAAGTGGTGCATGTTGTGATCAAGCAGTCTGTCGCAAACAAGAGAGCATACGAAGTAGTGCACGTACTTCTGAGCTGATCCATGAGCGGCACGATCTCAGGGCCGCCGCCACCGCCATCGGCCGGCGAGAGGATCTCACTGAACAAGGAAAACAGAATCCTCCCCTGGCCCTTATGTGACAGGACGCGGATGATCTCCGCGTAGGTGGCGAGGTCATGGCGAAAGCCGATGCTCTCGGTGTCCTTGAAGTAGGCGAACGCGATGGCAGGCTTCCTCTCCAGGCGCTGGAGCGTCCTGACGACGCCGGCAGAGCTCAGGCTCGGAGCAGAGCTCCTCCTCCGGGTAATCTCGCCGGGAGCGCAGCCCCTTCTCCAGGAAACCTCGCCGGGGGGAGCGCAGCTGGGCCTCTCCTCGCCGCTTGAGGTGGCGTCGTCGTCCGGCTGGTGTGCCCAGGCGGCGAGCACGGAGAAGCGGCGGCGGCGGCGGCGAGGGGATGGGGACGGTTGCGCCGCGGGCAGGGCCCGGGCGTGCCTGCGGCACTCGGCGACGCATTTGCGTCGCCACGGGAGCATGGGGATCTAGGCGGCGCGCATCCGGCCGTGGGATTTGAGCAGGAGGGTCGCCGGACGGAGACGGCCTCGAGGCTCGGCGGGCAGACACCGCGGACGGGGTGGGGACGGCAGGAGCGCGCCGCGCGATGCCCCGAGGAGGGAGGGCGGGACGGAGGTGGGGGCGGCGGCGACGCGGCGGGGCGGGACGGCGGGGGAGTTTGGGGGGTGGGGACGGGGGGTCGTCGGCGGCGACGACAAGGAACGGAACGGCACGGCGGCTGGTCTTGGGGGGCTAGGGCTTTGGGGAGATTTTAGCCAGATTTTTTTTTTGACATGTTTTTTTTTCACCAGTTCATCCATTTGTTATGAAGTTAACCTAAAAATGAAATGTCTAGTGAAAATTCGTTACGTGGTTAATCAAAAAATATATGAAATGTCTAGTGACATTCAGTGATGACACAAAACTTGTCCGGTGTGCTCCTTTCGTTCACGAGCTATGAAAATTTATCATGCTAAATTCGTCCTACATGTTCACTTTGGTCGAAATCGTTTGGAAGCAGGGCCATGAGGATTAAAATTTGCCGCCACCCTTGATGACACCACTTGGAGAATCGGTGAAGGAGATGTGCCTCTGACCGCGCTCCCGCAAGACGATGACTACATCGATCGAATTTTGGTGTCCCCTTCAACTCAGACCGTGGACTTCATCGGACAAATTTATCTCACCCGGTGATCCTCTTCCAGATTCTTCGCACAGGACGACGCCTCTCACTACCGTGTAGCTCCTAGACATCTTTGACAAGCCCCATAGATGTCGTCTAGGGCGAGCGTTTTTCGCGTCGGCATGCGATCAACAAGTAGAGGCAGAGGGCAGGTTCGTAGAGGTTACCTGAGCAACCACCTGACGAGGAGTAGGTGTGGGAGGCTAGATCCGCCTGGATTTGGTTGTGTTGGCTCGTTGGTAGGCTTGCGAATGTGTGGTGTATCTGGCTTGGGAGGTGGATCCAAGAGTCTTCTCTCAGGCCATTATCAGAGCTGAAGATGATGATGCTTTGAGTGTCGTTTCCTTCTTGTTGACATCGTCAAGGTGATACTTCTACCCGCAACCTTTGCAGCTTCAGTGAAAACTCTATATTTGTGTGATCGGGCGTTGGTGGCTCACGGGGGCAATGAACCTTGGACAATGGGCAAAGCTTGATCCAGTAATGTCGCATGAGTGAAGAAGAGCAAATGTCGCTTGTAAAGCTCTTTCGTCGAGTGCGCGATCATGACAGCACTCGAGGAAGAAGCCATGGCTACCTCCATGCCAGCAGCATTGTATTCTTTCCAGATTTGTCTAGTGATCTTTTTTTCATCCGTGGGCCTAGCGAGAAAGACAAAACACATGCCGTCGCCATCATTTATTTCTCTTCTTCTCCAGCGAGGGTGACATCCCATCTCAGAGCCACACCGCCCGACTCGCAGTGGTCCCTCATTTCCTCCACCTCCCCCACTCCTCCAAGACAATCTCTCCTTCCCGTCCCAGCGTTTCTCATTGTCCCGCCACCGTGGAGTGTTCGAGGGCAATTTCTTTGTGTGGAGATCGGGTCGTTACCGAAGACAAGGAAGAGGGATGCGGGAGGATACTCATGCAGGCTGCGGGTGATGCTCCTGTTCTTCTAGCGTCCCGAGAAGGAGACGCACTCGCAACGGTGGGAGGCGTCGGCGTCCACTCAGGTAAGAGGGATCGTGTGGTACACTGCGCATCTTTAGTCCCAATCGGTAATTCAGTGCAATTCTCACGAGTTTATTAGGCTGGGCTTCAGCGGGAGTGTCATCAAGTAGGAATACAAGGAGATAGTAGTAGTGCAATGTATACGACAGAGGGTCTAGTATGAGGTACTGGGTATAGGCCAAGGGTTACATGTGAGGAGGTGTAAGGGGAGCTATGCCCCATCGACGCAGGGAATAGGTGGGAGGTATGCCTAGTAGGATAGCCGAGGGTGGGGTATAGGGGGGAGGTATGTCTGACGGGGACGACCAGATGGTGGGCTAATAGGTTTGTGCTATGTCCGGCGGGGTGGCCGCGGGGAGTGGGTTTAGGGGGGGAGGTGTGCTTAGCTCGACAGCCGGGCTGCAGGGGCAGCAGGGGGACCTATGCCTCTCAGGAAAATCGCCAATAAGGGGATGTGTGTGTGTGTGTGTGTGTGTTCAAATACCTCAACAAAATCTCTTCAGAATTACTTCGAAAAAGTCCCTACAAGCAAGCCATGCACCAAATGAATACAAGAAGTATGATGTATATTATGATGTCATTACTTAAAGTTTATTAGATATCAGAAGATTAAAGTAGTTAGCATTGTGGTAACATGATGATCCGTGATGTTCGATGTTGTGCTGCTGAAGTTGGACAAGATATGATCAATCAGCTGGCTGGTGATGATGTTAAAGGAAAAGTATGAGTGATATCTTAACAGGTCTTACATTGAAGATAATATAGGAAGGCAAGTTGCAACATTTTGGTATGAGCAGAATTAACAAGATTCAGTATGTAATCTTCCTTACCCTCCAAGAAAAGTGTGAGAAAATGAAAGTCAAAAGCCACATGTTATAATGTCCTTGGCATTAACACATCCAACAATAGACAAGTTGTTCTTCCACAAGAACTTCTCATCATAGTGAAGTGGTAATGTAACATAGCGCACATATTAAGAACATATCAGAGGAAGTTTAGTAGCAATGCATTGTTTACTTAGTGAAGGTGAAGGAGATGACATGTTTGGTGGGTTATTTTAGCGCACACATCAAATACCCGAAGATGAAGTTGCATCTGTTTCCACAATGCTATCATGTTTGCAAGGATATAATGACATGGCTGATTGCTTCATGTCTGCATTGGTTTGATTTTTTCTTTTTGCAAGTTTGCTTATTTTGTGTCGAGGGCGTAGGCAGTAACCTGTTTTTATCGAAAAAAGAAAAATATGCAGACTATTTAGTGCAAGATGGTTTTGCGATAATATACCATGTGTTCTTTGTAAGCACATGGCATTTGTTGATGTCATGTTTCACTCGTTAGTTCAGAGATTCAAGGGTTGGGTTGTGCACTCTTATTGCAAAAACAAACCTCGCTTGATTTTTGGTTTTCTGTCGTTGTATGCAAAGTTAACTGAATGAGCTGCCAGTTTAGTGGAATGCATGGGAGATCCATCAATTTTTTTAGCATGCTAACCTTATCCTATGAACTCGCAAAATTGCAGTTTCGCCATGTTGAACTTGTCTGGATCTGAATGACTCGCAAATGAGGTTAGGTTAGGCGAATTTGCATGCGTGGTACACTAGGTCGTTTCTTTCTCGAAACAGATGCAAAAGGAGAGAATTGCCCAATTAATTAACGAAAACCGACAGAGACAGCCACAAACCGCTGAATGACACACACACAATACCACGGAGAAGAGGCATCTCATCGAGGTGTCATGCTGACGTCATCACCACCACTTCTCCCTCAAGCAAGCATCATCACCATCCCATCTCCATAAGCAAGGGACTCCGAATTTACCGCAGACAACCGCCGACCCAACCATGTTGTAGAGGATGCACAAAGTCACATGAAGGTCCATGGCAAGCTCTTAGTCAAGCGCAACAGGACATCGTAGCTCCGATTCTGACATATACCATGCATTATTTTTTATTCTACGAAAAACAGGTAATTCATTCATTCAAACTGCTCGTGCATACAATACACACAACCATAAATTTTTATGTTGCATTTGTTTTTGCGCCTAGTGCGCAGCTAAAAAAATAATCTCCAAACCATTTTGTTTCAGTATCTACACCACATGCCTACAAATAACACAAAGGGTATATCATCACGATTACTGCCAGATACAAAATTGTGCATACTTTCACAAATCCATGCATACATGAAACAACCAACCATGTCATCATTAATATATCCTCACAAACATGACACTAATAGCATTTGCCAAAACTGCTGCATATCTTAAGACTACAACAGAAGCGCGATACAGCCAACTCTTCACGCGTAAACACTCTTGCTGCTTCTGACAAGCTAAACTAAATGACTGCCAAACACCAAATTAGAAGCGGGTTTTCCGCTTCCGCCCCGTGTATTTTGTGTCGGCGGGGACGTCGCGTCCTCTCTTCCTCATCTGCTCCTTTTTCCTCAGCAGCCAATCCTTGCCCCTGCCGTTCTTCTTGTTCACTTTCTGCCTCTTGTTCGACCTGTTCCGTCCATATGTGCCAACCTGCATTTGAAAAAAATACATTATTATCATGTATCACTGCCAGTAGAGCACCAAAGCTTCATCACATAGTAGGACAATCATATGATCAGCAATGGACTATAAGTCTTTTCAAAGAAAGCAATGAACTATAAGTGAGAGAACAGAATAAGAGAAGTATGATGCAAGTTGATTCTTGATCAAGCACAGACAGTTAGCTCACAGCATCCAAGATAGCAACAGTTTTAAGAGCAATTAAACATCCAGGAATTATTGGGTAGAACTGAAGATGCTAGCAGTTGGCACAGGGAATATGACATAGACAGGTAGAAAGATCACCACAAAAATAACCAACATTTCCATCCCATAATAAGAGAGTAATGGCCTATTTGGTCATGTATTAAGAATATTTCTTATGCAACTGTTTTGTGTACACATCAACTGGATAACATATAGCTCCATTGATCAAGGCGGAATGAAGAAGTAGACAAGACACAGAGAGTAAAAGCAGTAAAGCTCAAAATGTATAAACAGGAAACATATCTTGTTAAGACTGAGCTTACTGTTTGGTCATCGTTGCTTTCATCACCATCATCGTCATCATCACTGCTGCACATCTCACCGTTTTCACCTTTCCCCTTTGGAAGAGATGCGACAGAAGATGTACCACAAGTGAGGACAAGGTAGGACTTCTTTGCTTTCGAACTGTCAGAGGAAAGGCATCCACATAAGTCTACAGCAGACAAGAATTCCAGAAGACTGTCCATACAACCATGGCTCCGAGGCAATGAAATCCTTACCTATGAGGCCAGTCAATAACCACTCCACCAGCAAATCCAGCTTTCATGGCAAAAGACACGAGCATTTCGGTTTGTTTCACATTATCAGCATAAAACTGTAGAACGGCCCTTGCTCCCCTTGCTAAGCATCTATATAGTGATCCAAAGAAAGCCCTGGAAATTATGCACATCAAGGTTAGAATTGGTTGCAGATAACCCAAGGGATACGTTACAAAATAACTTCACGTACTTCAACCGTAATCTTGGTTCATGAGAAGACTTGTCAGCATTGCATAACCACTGCACGACATTGTCAACAAAGGGCATAGTTATGAACAAATCACTAAACACGACAAGCTAGTTGCAGAAACAAAACAAAAACTTGAAGAATCACCTGGACTGCTGAAATACTAATTGCACCATCCATAACTCCTGGGCGCAAGCCTAAGCCCTGGAAGATGCGTTATTATAAACATATTATCTCAAGTAACAACAAACTGTGGTAACACAGCTGCGAAAAGGTCGATGCAGTTGTATGAAGCGAAGATTGGAAATCATGGTAATTTCATAATCTTCATATAAGAACTCAGGTTCAGCATGTGCAATAGAAGACACCACTCGGCAACCGTACGATTATAGAGCAAAGGCAGTACTGAAATGTTCAGGTTCTTTGGATTCACACTCATATTTTCCCACCAGACATAGGTTCGACGGCCCATTTACTTTTACAGTGTCAATCAGGTTTGACACCGAGACCATGTTGAAAACAAGCCATGCACATCATTATCATTAGCAAGGATATCTTCTAACAGTTAATAACACATAAAACTCAACTGTAACAAGAAGAATTGCGTAGGACAAGCTTATGAGCTGTGACCCAAACATAGCATCGGGACCTAAAATTCTCAGACTAATCCAATGCCGCAGCATGCATCTTACCTCGCCCATGTCTGCGAGCAGGAGGTCACCCTCTGTCTCCCGCTCCAGAGCAACATCTGCAAGGGGGAAACAAAACTGAAGCTCTCAAACAGAAACCTGAGTGACACACCAACACGCCCATAAGAGCGAGAAACGAGGTGAATTCCTCCTCACCAAGCATGGACTGTGAGATATCACAGCCGATCCAGTGGTGCCCGTGCTCCGTCAGCGTCTCGCCGCTAAGTCCAGAACCGCACCCTGCGATCCACAGCACACAGGACCATGATTGTAAACACCAGCAATTCATCAAGACACATGGTTTCTCTGTCAAAGCAACAGAGAATCGAGTAATTCTATGGTGCTGTGGGTGAGCGTGGAGAGGAAGCTGACCGATGTCGAGCAGCATCTTGGGGACGCCGTCGTCGGGGAGCGCCAGCAGCTCCAGCGCCCTCTCGGAGATCCTCGCCTGCGAAGAAGAAGAAGAAGAAGAAGATAACCCGGGTCAGCCTCACCAGGAACCGCCGGAGCTCCCCGCACAACACACGACGGGAGGGGGGCTTGGGCCGCTTGCCTGGATTTCGATGATGCGCGAGGAGGTGGTGTACTTGCGCGCCTCCGACTCGTTGTAGAATATCTCCGGCGGCGCCTGCACCTCCGGCCGCGGCATCTCGCCTCCTCTCTCTCTCCTCCGCCGCCGGTGAGCTCGCTCCTGTGCTCGCGCGCCGCCGCCGCCGCCGAGGGTTCTGTTCTCTCAGGGTGTGGAGGAGGAGGAGGGACGAGGTTTCCACTCCCCACCTCTTTTACGGGCCCCTAACGGGCCACGGGCTCTCAGCCCAGCAACGGACCATTTCCACGCCCCCCTCGGCCCACGCCCAACGGCCCACGGCCCACATAAGAACGAACGGAGCCCTCGCCTCTATAAAATCCCCCACCCGTCTAGGGTTGATTCATCTGTCAGCAGAAGTCGCCGTCGCCGCCGCCGCCGCCGCCGCCAGAGCGCTCACCGTCCTCCTCGCCAAAGAGCTTCCCCGCCGCAGCCGCCATGGGTAACGACCTGCTCCTCCCCTTCCCCCCTAGATCCCTGTCCTATTGTTGTCGTGGTTGTCGGTGCTGACGCGGCGGTGGTGCCTGCCTGCCTTCAGGTAAGGTGCACGGATCGCTGGCGCGTGCCGGGAAGGTGCGGGGGCAGACGCCCAAGGTGGCGAAGCAGGACAAGAAGAAGCAGCCGCGCGGCCGCGCCCACAAGCGCATCCAGTACAACCGCCGCTTCGTCACCGCCGTCGTCGGCTTCGGCAAGAAGCGCGGCCCCAACTCCTCCGAGAAGTAGTAGATCTAGGTGGTCTCGCGCCAGCCCTCCTTTTTTGTTTCCGTTCCAGTATGCATGCTAAGAAGACCTAATCAAGTATCTGTAATTGACTGTGATGTTGGTAATGGAAATCTCACTGCATTGTCCAGTTAATATTTGCCATATGCCTATTTTTATCTGACATCATCCTGCTTTAGGTGATCTGATAGTACTGTTTTATCGTCTGTAAGCTACAATAGCTGTTTCCTAGATTACTGATTAGTGATTAGAACGAATCCTTAGCTGAACGATCCAGCAATAGTGTGCCGGTCAGTTTTTGTTGGGTCTTGTTGCCGATGCTTTGTTTCGATTTGAAAACTTCTGCACTTCCTTTGTTACTTTGGGTTTGCTTCTTTTGCAATTTGTGCTGATGGCAGTGACGATTTGCAAATATTCAAGCTCAACAGACCAAATCACAGGTCGTCTCTCTTGAGATTGATTTGTATGCCGATTATCCCGCTGAACCGAGCCATCACTTTGAAGTTCTTTTTTTTTCTTTTGAGAACGTTGGCTTTCTTTTGAAGAATGGTGTATCCTTGTGTGTGTTTTTCTGGGCCTTCTCTGCCGTGTTGTGGTAACATCTCTTCTTTTTGATTGATTTTTTCCAGTATCAGGTGATGAAACCTTGAAACAATCTTAGGACACCTTCTGACACAGTGCTGTTTTCCTGTGAATGAGAAGTCATTTATTTTCTGATGATACAAAACTGCCCCACATTGTGCTCATTGCATTTATTTATCCCTCTTTACTTTTCTAGTTTTGTGCTATATATGGAGTACAGGGTTTCAATTGGCATTTTATGTGGCTTTCAGAGGTTTTTGTCAGTTTAAAACATTTTTTGTCTGTTGGCTGCGACTTCTCATTTGACTTTTGTGTTTGTTGGAAATCCCATTTCATTGCTCTATGTTGTGTGATTCTATGTTCGTCCCCATTGGGCTATCTCTGACTTAGGTTGCTCTTTTATTCATTAGTTGTTTCTTCCGTAATCTAACTTGTGCCCAATGGTCCTTCTCTGGTAGCTACAAGCATTGACCAGGGGATCTATAATTGGGCCAAGAATCAGTTTTCACTCATTGATAGGAACCTGGAACTTCATTCTGTTAGTCCGTGGAGCCTATTATTGTGATTAAATTGCCTCTCTAATGTAGCTGATTTTATTTGCTTCTCGGAATTTATGGCAATGATGACAAATTTAAGGCTTGTTTCTCAAAACATTCGCAGTTGCCGCCTAAGAGCTTTCGCCTTGCCAGGCTTGAGAGCTGATGCTGCTAATTCCTTCCTTGGATGTCTGAGCCTTGTTATTTTTCAGCTATTTTAGATCGCTTGAGTAGTTATCTAAAAGATCTTATAAAAGGGAGTATATTGAAAATGTTGCTGCATTGCAAATGATGATAAAATCAAGGCTTGTTTCTCAAAACATTCGCAGTTGCCGCCTAAGAGCTTTCGCCCTGCCAGGCTTGAGAGCTAGTGCTGTTTGATCCTTCCTTGGATGTCTGATGCAATGCTGGTCATATGTTTGCTTTAGTTGTTTGGTGTTAATGTAAGCCCGGTGATGATTAGTTTAAAGCTTGTTTCTCAAACATTTGCAGTTGCCGCCTAAGAGCTTTCGCCCAGCCAGGCTTGAGAGCTAATGCTGTTAGATCCTTCCTTGGATGTCTGAGGCATAATGTCAGCTCACTGTTAGTGTCATTCCTCTCCAGTCTTCTTTTGTTAGATTTTGTTTTCTGTAGTAATTTAAGTTCTGTTTTGTTGACATGTTTGTTTGCGTTTGTGTGTCTGTTTGTCCGGTGATGAAAAACCTGTTAATCATACCATCTTTCGGGACTGATTGGTCGCTGTGCGCCCATGCTGTCATTCTGCAATTCTGAGGACAAATTGAATATCTTAGCGTATTTTTTCCGAGTACTTCTGAACTTTTATGTCATCTACTTTTCAGTTTTTTTATTTGTTGTTTACTATTTATAGAATATGACTGGACAATGATGAAAACCATGAACAAAACACACCATCTTTCGGGACTGATAGGTCCACTCTGTGTGCCATGCTGTGAAAATCTGCAATTCTGATGTCCACATTGGCTATGCATTAATTTTGGTGACTGAATTTTATGGCGAAATGTTAATTGGGCTAGACTTCATATGGGCTATCCTTTTGGTGGATCTTGAGTTGCTTATCATGCTATTCATATCGTTTTATGGCTTTGTAGTTTGTGATGTTCTCTGCAGTTCATTTCTGTGAGTCCAGTGATGGCACATCTTTGAGACCTGAGATTTCTTCCTTGATGAAAATCATAAGCATAATCCCTGAGGGCTACCGATTTGATCTTCTGTTGTTCCTGGTCTACTGATTTTATTTCTGTTGCTAGTTGATTCTCTTCTTCACTTTTGCTTGCTATTGTTTGGTTGTATATGTCTTGATATCATGGATGATGATATGCACTGGGCTCCGAGCAGTGAACATCGCTGCAGTCTGATGGAGATGCATTTGCCTAGAAAGCATTGTCTGACAGCTCAACCATTTGATATGAAACTCTTTAAATATTCTTATTTGAACTCAGGAATCTGTGTAGTGTTTCTTGTTGATTTTTTTTCCTAATTGGAGATTGTTGTCTATGGATCCTGGTGATGACTTATGTTAAAAAGTAGTGGCCTGATTCATACATTGATGTGATCTATATTATCACTCTGAGGGATCTGTTCGACAACATATCCAACTTTTTTATGTTTGTGTTTTTTTTGTGATATTTTTCTGTTATCTGGACACAAATTTTTATAATTTTTTATTTGCTTTGATCTTTGTTTTTAATTTTTGGTTTAAAATCTTTCTCTATGAAGAGAGTACAAGCAGACGGGCGGTCTGAACTGATGCCATGTTGATATGTCTGCATCATCTGTGCTACCCTTGTGGTTGGCATCTGAGAGAAAAAATGTCCATCTTTCTTCTGCTTTTTGTCATGTTTGCTCTTTAGCTTCTAGTGTCCCTCTTAGATGCACTCGGATCTGAGGGGGCTGTAGCTGGTGCAGATAGAGAAATGGTTTACTTACCAACCCTTTGCAGCGTTTGCCATTGCTCTTGGGTCAAATGGTCTAACCAAGATTTTCTACTCATTTATTGTTCTTTAAATTTTAGAATTATTTGAATTTTCGAGCTGGCAAGTGATGATCTGATATCCTACACTCTCAATAGAAATTCCATGTGTGGATTATTAATCTCATCTTATTATCTGATGCCTTGCACAAAGCGCTCTTATTGTCTTGTTTCTCCAATATAGACTATCAAACCTAGGGTGGCAAATGATGTTAAATGTTATATGCTAAACACTGAATCTTTCATATGTTTACAAAACTCCGCTTATTATCTGATGTCACCCATCAACTTCAAATGACTTTTATCATGTTATCTTGTCTGCACATATGCCCATCTCTTATGTGGATTTCGTTTGATTAGTGGCAGTGATTTGAATCTTACCTGCGCTTCTGATTAGTTCTTTTAGATTTATGGTTGAATTTCTTAATATGAGCCAAAAACATGAACTCTCACTATTGTCATTCTTTTAGATTTATGTGTTCTGGTTGACCATGGCTGTGATGATAAACACTTTGAGCAAACATGCCAGTTCTGCTTCTGAAAATTCATGACTGAAAAACCTGATAAACAAATCTGAGCCTTTTGCATCATCTTTTAGATTTTTATGTGTTGATAAACACTTTCATCAAACATGCTAGTTCTGCTTCTTTTGTTTTTGTGTTTTTTTATCTAATGTTGGAAGCTGTCCGATGATGATCAAACTAAATACTTTCGTTCTTCTGATGCACTAAGGTGCGATGCGGAAGCAATTTGGAGACCTGAACTGAGGATTATTGTTGATCATATTGTTCATCCCCCAGAACTGGTTTTTTTGTTTTTTCTGCTTGATTGCTGAACAAATGTTTTGTTTGTTGCTTCACAACTGGAAGGATGGCCTGTTGTTTACAGTTTGGTCATCCTGTAGAGGGAAGCATAGATGAGTGGAAACACCGGCCAGCATTAAACAGCACGGGGCTTTATGAAACCGCCCCGTGTTACCTGTCTTCTGGTACATTTTGTAACATTAGAAAATTTGCATATTTCTCCATATTGAATCTTTTGATGGGTTGTTGTCCTTTGATGGCCGAACTAAACAATTTGGAGTGGTTTGCCGAGTTTCTTGTCTGAGATTGCTTTTTTGGTTAAGATGGAAGTGAGGATCCTTTCCCCAGCTGATCGACTATGATTATACGGTGCGCAAATGAAATCCTTTATCAGAGGATTCCAAGCCAGAATTCTGATCCATTGTCCAACAATCTCTATCCCTTCTCTATGTTTGTAAATTGATTTGTAAATTGAATGGAAGTGAGGATCCTTTCCCCAAATGATCGACTATGATTATAATGTGCGCACATGAAATCCTCATCAGAGGGTTCCAAGCCAGAAATCTGATCCATTGATTTTTGCTTCCTTTGTTCTCTTTGAACATTTTGTTTCCTTTGTTCTTTTTTGCTGTATTATTTAAAATCATGTAATACCTGCTTTTATAGCAGGTGGTATTTAAAAAAAATTGGTTTTGGACTTGTTTTCCAACACTGGCTAGGTCATCTTGAGTTGCCCCGGTCTGATTCTTTCAACGGTTATGGTTTTGCTTTTGGCAGACTACTTTTAGGTACGTAAAGCTGCTGATCAGTGATGGAGCCGAGTTGAGCTTGGGTGAAGAGGTGATTTGTCTTCTTACCCTTTGGTCGCTGCTTCGGTGGTGCCGAAGGAAAGGGACAGTCTCTGTTATTTTGCATAGGATTTTCCTATCTTTTCAGCCATGTATGGTCTGTGTTTATGTGCCTTGTAACTTATCTTTATTCGATGAATGTAACGTATCAGTCAAGCCGATGTACTTCTCCATGAGCCTAGCTGAAACATTGTGTTTGAGCCTAAAGGTATTTTATGTTACAATCTATATGGCTTTTGCTGCGGTCTGTTCTTGTGTGCAATCTGATCGTTCTTGTGAAATTTTTAGTGCAATCTATAAGACGTTTTTTGATTAGTATAGTTATAAAAAACGTCTTACATTATGGGATGTAGTAGTATTTGTGAGCATATTGCTGTGTTGAAAGGCAGTATTTCTCGTCCCGTTCTTGTAATCAAACATAATTAGATTCATATGTAGTCCCCTGCAAAAAAAAAAAGATTCATATGTAGTCACTTGTTAATAAAACATCCGTTACAATCTGCCCGTTAAAAAATACAGTCATTTTGCTTCCTATGTTAGTTCGTTGAATAAAACATCCGTTACAATCAGCAGGTAGGCTGCTACTAAGAAAGTCTGGGCATTGATCAACCCAGCTGTCTACAAGCACGCTGTGCAGTATACGTCAGCGGTCTGCGTACATATACGATGGCAGTCCACGTACATGTACGCCGTCGGCGCCGAGATGGCGGTCTGCGTCTCCGGCGGTGCGTAGGGACAGTGGTCCACGTACATATGCATAGGAATATTGAGCGATCAGTACCACCAGTATTGCGAACTTGCAGAACCACGATACACCGGCATAAGCCAACATCACCACAGGCCAAACAGGCCTACAAGTCTGTCTACATCCAGGATAAAACAAAGTCCATAAGGGCACCAGAAAAAAAGAAACTCCTAAAAATGCAACAACAACATAAAGGCACACAACTTTAGCAGCCGGCAGAATCTTCTTTTCTCAGCCCTTCAATCTTGCCACATTGATTCTCCATTCCTCTCTCGCTGTGTAAATTTTATTTGTCTGCAAGATAGACCAATTACAAAAGGCTATTTTATTTTGTCATATGCTTTCTTAAAATCTACTTTAAAAATCAAAGCATTCTTTTTCTTTATGAAGTATTCAGAGCTTCATGTAAAATCACTATTCCCTCTATGATATATCTACCCTTAATAAAGGCAGTTTGGGTTTTAGATATTACATGGGACACACATTTCGCCAACATGTTCATCAATACTTTAGTTATGATCTTGAAGCTAACATTCAACAGGCATATGGGCCTGAATTTTTGAATTTGTTTAGTATCATTAGTTTGTGGGACAAGAGTTATAATGCCATAATTAAGCCTGGCAATATCAATTTCTCCTCTTGCAAAACCCTCCACCAATGCTTTTAAATCCCACTTAACCAAGTCCCGGAATTCCTGATAAAAATCAGCAGGGAATCCATCTGGTGCAGGACTCTTATTTTTTTCATTCCAAACATCACCTATTGAATTTCATCCAAAGAGAACGGGGCCAAAAGCTCCTCCCTCTCTTGAATGCTAATCTTTTTCATCTCAGTTCCCTTCATAGAGATTTGTGTCTCCTCAGGATGTTCAAATAATTTTTTGTAAAAATTGGTTATGTATTCCATCAGTCTACTCTCTCCCTCTATGATCCCCTCATACTGTTCTAATGAAATAATTCTATTTTTCCTCCTTATATTGACCTTGGCATGATAGTATCTAGTGTTCCCATCTCCATCAGTTATCTCTTTATCTTTATATCTTTGTAACCATTTTATTTCTTCTGAAGCAATACTCTTTTAAGTTGTGCTCTAAGCTCCTTCTGTTCTGTTCTATCTGCATCAGTAAGTCCCATTTTCTTAGCTCTCTTGTCTATCTCATCTAGCTCCTTGACTATATTAAAATTTATTTTTCTGTACCAAGCATCCACATTTTTATTCCATCCAGTGGTTTTTTCCCTCAGGTTTCTTAATCTTAGTTGCCATCTCTCTAGAACATCTCTATATTTCTCATTCCATGTTTTATATACCAACTCTTTGAATCCCTCTCTCATTGCCCATGCATTCTCATATCTGAATGTATATTTGTGATCTTGTGATTCCCCTGTGTCTGGGAATAAGGGAGTATGATCAGATATTTCCCTAGCAAAAGCTTGTAATATAGTTAGTGGGTATTTTTCCTCTCAAGCTGGACACATCAAAACCCTATCTAGCTTTTCAAATGTGGGATTTTCTTGGTTGTTAGCCCAGGTGAATTGTCTCCCATTTAATGGTAGCTCCCTCAACCCTGCTTGCTCAATTATAGCATTAAACATGAAAGACCACTTATCATCATTTACAGGTTTGTTTTTTCCCTTCTTGTTTCTAATGATATTAAAATCACCACCCACCAAACATGGCAGTGGATTATCATGGTATAACCTGGCAAGCTCAGCTAAAAAACTGGCCTTCCCCTCTATCTGAGCATCCCCATATACAGTAACCAAATTCCAATGATGTTTTTGTCAAAAACCAAAATTCTCAAAAAATATTGTCCTTTCTCTATGTTCTCCACTTCAAGAAGATCTTTGTTAACACCAACTAGGATCCCACCAAACTTTCCCCTGGGTGGGTTCCAGCAGCATTGGTAGTTTCTTCCTCCACACAAATTGTGTAACTCATTTTTTTGGTAAAATCTTGCTTAATTGTTTCAGGAATCCCTATGAAATCTAGCCTTTGATCAACGATCAATTCTCTCACATATCCTTTTTTATGATCCTGACCTATACCTCTGACATTCTAGAAAACCCCTCTCATTTTTACTATTTTTCCTATTTCTCTTTTACAGTCTTCTTTATTAAAATTTTTATGTACTATTAAGTATCTAAAAAGAGACTAATTAGTCTTCTTTCCTTTTCCTTTTCTTCTCAACACCCCAATCCCAATTGACTACTTCACACAGTCTATCGCTGGTGAGCTTTTTTTTCCACTTCTCTTTTTTGAGAACAAACCTCTCAGTTTTATATATTGCTGATCCTCAATGTCAGCATCAGAGTGTTCTAAATCAGAAAAAAATCTCATCAATATCAACCTCTCCAGTTGTAAGGGCATCCTTGTCCCTTAGTAGTTTTGGTGATTGATGACAATGATTTTGCGGACTAATCGTGTGTACTGAGATTTTCAGATATATCATGACTAAACACAAGACGACTTGTTGCCCCTCGAAGATTATTGAAGACGACGTTTCTCTATGGTTCTTTTCGGCGGAGTTGAGTCGTAGGAAAGCCGTACCGTACACGTCCCCTTTGCACCTCCTTTCCTTTGGCTCTTTGGAGTTCTCCTCCGTCTCACCTTGTCTCTGCGAAATGAAGGTCTCCGAGTTGCTCTTCTCAGGCTGGCGGTAGTACTGCTCCTCTGAGCGGTACTACCGCAGAAGCTAGCGGTAGTACCGGGCTCCGGCACGGTAGTACCGCGGGCTTCCACGGTAGTACCGCTCCTCCTAAGCGGTAGTACCGTGAGGTCTGGCCTGGTGCCGCTGCTCAAGCGGTAGTAGGGGCGGATGTAATTTTTTACATCCGCGCCCTACACGGTAGTACCGTGTCGCCTGGCCAAGTGCAGCAGCAGGAGCGGAGGTAGGGGCGGATGTAATTTTTTACATCCGCACCCCTCACGGTAGTACCGCACCCCTGGTCACGGTAGTACCGTGTCGGATTTTCGCATCGATAAAATCTCAGCGGAGGTAGGCACGGATGTAATTTTTTACATCTGTGCCTACCGTGTCTGGACTGTGGCTGCCCTGCGGTAGTACCGCACAGGGTCCCGGTAGTACCGCGCCTGCGGTTCTACCGCGCCCTGTCTGTGCTCATCTGTTCATGTCCAGGTTCTGCCGCGCCCACGGTAGTACCGCGGTCCGCCGTGGTAGTACCGCAGGCCCGTGCGGTAGTACCGCTCCTGTGGTGCGGTAGTACTGCGGGTCGTGGGCTGAGTGGTGGGTAACAGTTGGATTTGTTCCCCCACTATATAAGGGGGTCTTCTTCTCCAAGAAGACTTACCTCTTCCATCCCTAAGCTCCATTGTTGCTCCAAGCTCCATTTTTGCCCGATCTCTCTGCCTAGCCAATCAAACTTGTTGATTTTCTCGGGATTGGTTGAGAAGGCCTTGATCTACACTTCCACCAAGAGAAATTTGATTCCCCCCACTAATCCCTAGCGGATCTTGTTACTCTTGGGTGTTTGAGCACCCTAGACGGTTGAGGTCACCTCGGAGCCATAGTCCATTGTGGTGAAGCTTCGTGGTGTCGTTGGGAGCCTCCTATTAAGTTGTGGAGATTGCCCCAACCTTGTTTGTAAAGGTTCGGTCGCCGCCTTCAAGGGCACCAATAGTGGAATCACGGCATCTCGCATTGTGTGAGGGCGTGAGGAGAATACGGTGGCCCTAGTGGCTTCTTGGGGAGCATTGTGCCTCCACACCGCTCTAACGGAGACGTACTTCCCCTCAAAAGGAAGGAACTTCGGTAACACATCCTCGTCTCCACCGGCTCCACTCTTGGTTATCTCGTGCCTTTACTTTTGCTAGCTTACTTGTGTTATATCCCTTGCTTGCTTGTGTGCTTGTTGTTGTTGCATCATATAGGTTGTTCACCTAGTTGCATATCTAGACAAGCTGATGCAAAGTTGAATTTGGTAAAGAAAAGCTAAAAATTGTTAGTTGCCTATTCATCCCCCTCTAGTCAACTATATTGATCCTTTCAATTGGTATCAGAGCCTCGTCTCTTTATTAAGGACTTTGCCGTCCGAAGAGTATGGTTGACACCGTAGACGGTGGGGAGGAGGAGCACTCCTGTGTGAATCCGATCTCGTCTACGGGTGATGGGGAAACCACGGTGTCCCGTGAGGAATTCAATGTGGCCTTGGACACATTGAAAACCTCAATGACTACCACGGTTGAAAGCATGTTTAATAAATTCTTAGAAGGACTTAAACTACCTACCACGCCGTTGAAAGTGGGTGATCCCACTAACAAGGTGACGGATGCTCACTCCAACAAGGGGGAAGCTAATAGTGAGAAGGGTCCTTCTACTAGTGGTAGAAATGGCACCGACATCTTTGCCCATGTGGAACCTCCAACTTATGGAGGACCGATTCCCTCTACTCACTTAAATCATGCCGGTCCTCCTCCTAAGATTGTGAAAAAAATGAGGATTTTGATTCTTGGGTGTATCGCTTCAAGCGTCATTTAAATCATGTGAATACTAATCTTTGGAGAATCATTGAAGAAGGTTTCTATCCACATGACCGAAGCAACTTCACCCCTAGAGAAGCAGTGGATTATCAATTTAATGACAATGCTCTCTTCATCATCCAAGATGCTATCCTCCCCGAAGATCTCCCTCATCTTCGACCCCATGCCATTGCCAAAGATGCATGGCAATGCGTCGTGTCTCTCTATCAGGGAAGTGCAAGCATTCAATGCTCCAACTATGAAGTGGTGCAAGATGAAGCCGATGAGTTTGCAATGGAAGAAGATGAAGAACCTCGTGAGCTCTTTCAAAGAGTGACCAAACTCGCGGTCTCACTCCGAGATCATGAGAGCAAGGACACAGATGAAAATTGGATCAAGCGCAAATTCCTCAAGGCCATGATGCCCTACAACAAGGCCATGTCCTCCATCATTCGTCAAAGACCGGACTTCCACTCCATGACCTCAAGTGAAGTGTTGGATGAGTTCGTTGCAATGAGCATCTTGGACAAGACCGTCGACAATGCGGTGCTCCGCTCTCAAAGGGCAAAGAAGCCCAACCTTGCCTTGAAGGCCAAGGTTATTGTGGAAGAAGAGGAAGAATAGGAGGATGAGGAGAGCAACCCCGAAGATACGAAATATGATTATCATGAGCACATGGCTCTTGCTTCAAGACAATTTTGGAGCAAGAAGAACTCAAGGCCAAATTTTAACAAGACCAACTCAAGTGGCCTCAAGGGCAAGCAACGAGTAAGAACATGTTACAACTGTGGCAATGTGAGCCATTTCGTTGTGGATTGTCCTTACGAGAAGCGGGAAGACAATGGTGGCAAGCTTATCCGAAAAGACAAAGCCAAGTCCTTCCCCAACAAGAACAACTTCACCAAAAAGACTCCTACTCGTGGGTTGGTGGTTCAAGAAGAATACAGTGAGGATGACGATGATGATGAAGATGGTGAAGCAATGGCCATGGCATCCGTTGCCATTTCCACAACTCCCCGGATATCTCTCTTCAATTCACCTAACGATAACATCACCGCCAAGTGCCTCATGGCCAAAGCCTCTAACAAGGTAACCCCCAACATCAAAACCACCATCATTACTAATCCCTCTTTGACGGGTTGCATTAATGAACATGAGGGGTCTAATGAGGATGTGAATGAATTTGAGTCATTTATGAGTAAGCTCAAGGGCAAATCCAAGAAGCACTTTGTTGCTCTCTTGGAACAACTTGGTGAAGCCAATGACATGATCGAGGCTCACAAAGAAACCATCTCTAAGATGGAAGGTCATAGTCGTGACTATGCCGATGAGATATCGGATCTCTCTAATGCTCTTGAGGAAGAGCGTGGGCATCGTTTGACTCTTAAGGAGTCACACAACGATGACCATGCTAAGTTAAAGAAAGATCTTGATCATGCTCTTGTTGTGTCTCGTGTGCTAACTTCCGAGAAGGCTAAACTTGGGGTTGATCATGCTAGACTCAAGGAGGAGTTTGATGTACTTGACAAGGCCCACAAGGTCTTGAAGGGTGTTCACGCTAACCTCAAGGAGTCTCATGCTCAACTCCAAGTTAAGCTAACCAAGGAAAAGGCCACCTTTCCTCATATGGTATTAATTGATAATGCATATGCCACTAACCCGTGTTGTGAGCATGTGCATCTTGTGGAGAATGCCAAGTTGAAGGATCAACTTGAGAAAGGCCTTGTGACATGTATTCAAGGTGAGAAGAACCTCAATGACTTTTTGAGCAATCAAAAGGAAGTTGTGGCCAAGGAGGGAATTGGGTTCGCACCCAAGTCCAAGAACAAGAAGAAGAACGACAAGACCAAACGACCTCCTCCTCTCAAGCAAACCTTCGTGAAAGAGTGAAAGATCGAGGATGTCACCTAGGGGGGGGGGGTGAATAGGCGCTTTAAAATAATAACGGTTTAGGCTTGAACAGATGCGGAATAAACCTAACGGTTAAATTGTCAAGCACAAAACCTAAAACAACTAGGCTCACCTATGTGCACCAACAACTTATGCTAAGCAAGATAAGCAACTACGTGATAGCAAGATATATGACAAAGAACAATATGGCTATCATAAAGTAAAGTGCATAAGTAAAGGGCTCGGGTAAGAGATAACCGAGGCACGCGGAGACGACGATGTATCCCGAAGTTCACACCCTTGCGGATGCTAATCTCCGTTTGGAGCGGTGTGGAGGCACAATGCTCCCCAAGAAGCCACTAGGGCCACCGTAATCTCCTCACGCCCTCGCATAATGCAAGATGCCGTGATTCCACTAAGGGACCCTTGAGGGCGGTCACCGAACCCGTATAAATGGCAACCCTTGGGGCGGTCACCGAACTCGACACTTTGGCAACCCTTGGGGCGGTCACGAAACCGTCAAATTGCTCGGGCGATCTCCACAACCTAATTGGAGACCCGATGCTTGCCCGGAGCTTTACACCACAATGATTGAGCTCGAACACCACCAACCGTCTAGGGCGCCAAGGCACCTAAGAGAACAAGCTCTAGGGTGCCCAAACACCCAAGAGTAATAAGCTTCTCAAACTTCACTTCCACGTATCACCGTGGAGAACTCAAACCGATGCACCAAATGCAATGGCAAGGGCACACGGAGAGCCCAAGTCCTTCTCTCCCAAATCCCACTAAAGCAACTAATGCTAGGGAGGAAAATGAGAGGAAGAACGAAGAAGAACACAAAGAACTCCAAGATCTAGATCCAAAGGGTTCCCTCACAAAAGGAGAAAGTGATTGGTGGAAATGTGGATCTAAATCTCTCTCTTTTTCCTCAAAACTAGCAAGAATCCATGGAGGATTGAGAGTTAGCAAGCTCGAAGAAGGTCAACAATGGGGGAAGAACACGAGCTCAAAGGATAAGGTTCAATGGGGAAGAAGACCCCCTTTTATAGGTGGGGGAAAATCCAACCGTTATGCTCACAACCCGCACAGAGCGGTACTACCGCTCATCCTCACGGTACTACCGCTAGGGATCGCGGTACTACTGCTTGCGGTACAAAAAAAACACTTCCGTACCTACCTCCGCAGGACTTGGGACGAGTTTTTTGGTCCGGAGCGGTACTACCGCTGTAGGAGCCGCGGTAGTACCGCTCTGGAGCGGTAGTAAAAAATTACATCCGCTCCAATTCGCGGTAGTACCGCTGCAGCCTTTTCAGAACACCAAAACTGCCACAACTTTTGCAAACGGACTCCGAATTCGATGAAACCAAGTTTGTTGGAAAGCTAGCGACAAGGGCTAACACAATCTTGAAAGAAATAACAATAAGAAGCAAAAGAGAAAAGGCCCAGAATAAAATGGTGAAAACCCTTCCTCGGATAAGACCGGTAAAACCTCCAACACCGAAAACATCATAGAAGACGCATGCGAACTCCGTTTTCGATGAACTCAAGGTTGTCATCAAGATGACCATAAGCTCTAAGACTCACAAATAGAACCAAACAAGAACCAAGAAACATGATGCAAGGATGCAATGGTTTGAGCTCTCTACTAATGATACGATCAAGCTACCAACTTGAGAGCCCCCCTTGATAGTACGGCAAACGATCCTATAACCCGGTCTCCTAACTACCACCACGAGACTGGTAAAATAGAAAACCTGTCAAGGGCAAACCTTTGCCTTGCACATGGTCCACTTGAGCTAGATGATGACGATCTTGACTCCCTCAAGTTGGACCACCTTTCTTGATTGCGTTGGCTCGATGAAGACTAGATGATTGCTCCCCCATAGTCCACTATGGGTGAGCGACTCTTCGGCACATCTTCACAAGTCCATTGACACCATAATGGATGGCAAGATTCAAACTTGATTGCTCCCCCATACTCCATTATGGGTGAGCCACTCTTTGTGTTGCTCCATTTGAACTTGCACACTGCAAACTTGATGACGATCACCACTTGATGTCATCCTCCATGGGTTGTATGGGATCTTCCTCTTGACGCAAGACCATGGAAACATACCTAACCCCACAAAGAACTCTCACGTAGACCATGGGTTAGTACACAAAGCGTAATGGACAATGCTTACCATACCATGGGAACACTTGGTCCCACTCGGTACATCTTCTATGCTTTGTGAGTTGATCAACTTGATTCACTCTTGACTTAGTCTTGATCAACCTTGAATATTTCCAACTCTCTTCATTTGGATGATGTCTTGAAGATAAATATGAATGATCACACAATCTTCTTCTTCAAGACATGCTTGCAATAAGCTCAACACTCACATGACCAATCTTTGGATAATTCCTTAATAGCACCTTAGTCAACTCATAAACTCCTTGAAACCAACACATGGACTTCAAGAAAAGCCTATGGACAAAACCTTCAAATATAACTCAAGGCAACCATTAGTCCATAGAGATTGTCATCAATTACCAAAACCAAACATGGGGGCACCGCATGTTCTTTCAATCTCCCCCATTTTGGTAATTGATGACAATCGCTTTCAAGAGAGTTTATATAAGGAATTATGCATCACCATGCAATGCAACAACCAATAGTGCATGCGAATGAGATGCAAATGCTAAGGAACAAAACCAAAGCAAGAGGAGACAACTCTCTAAACTTCTCCACAGAACTCTCTAAAACTTCTCCCCCATTGGCATCGATTGCCAAAATGGGCTAAAAGCTTAGAAGGCAAATATAAAATTTGTTCCTCCATAAATTGTATATTTCTCAACAAGAGAGTGGAATGCAATACACATATCCAACGGTAAATACTTGGAGGAAGACAAACTATATTGAGGCCCAAAGATTGCAAAAGGAAGATATGCCACAAAGACATAATCAAAGAGAGAAACAAGCAATCAAGCAATCAAAAGATACCAATTGAAGCAAGCTATCAAAATATACCAATTGAACCAACTAGGCCAAAGATCCTACGAGCCACATGAATAAAGGATATTATGATAAGAGCGGAGCAGTGTTCTAAAGAAACTAGAGAAGCTCCCCATGATTTGTGCACATCAAGAATTCTTGTATTTGGATACAAAGTGCACAAAATAGGATCATAGCTCCCCCAAAATCAATAGAAACTTACAAAAAGTGCAAGTGAGCATATAGGAAACTAAGCCTAGTACTTGCAACAAACACATGGTTGAGCAACAAGTAAGAGAGGCAACTTAAGAGTGGGCTCAACCAAAAAGATGTGTGTGACTCAAGGCAATGCACTTGAGAAGACTAATGTACAGAAGAGCATTAAGCATCAGTAAAGTCTTCAAAGAATGAGGCACACGGTGCAAGGCCTATCATTCCCACACACAACTAGCGAATGGGTTCACAAGCTTACTAATAAGCATATAGAGAACCTATGCTTGTGACAACCCGCGGTGAAGATAGAAGATGAGAGGCTCATCAAGACGAGGGATACCAAAAAAGATGGCAAAAGCCTCGTAAAGATAAGCAAGAGGAAAATAATCTTCACCACACAAGAGTGCAACAAGATGCAACGATAGAGGACACACACTCAAGGCAAAAGCTTTCACGGAGCCACCAAAGAAATAACATAAGAAAGACAAGGTGGACGTGAAAGAAAGGATATCAACTAGAGATGTAATTTCTCTCAAGTGTATAAGGTTCTATGTAGACGAAATCATGATGATATATATATCTACAAAAAAGGATGTACACCCGAAATAGTTACAACACGAAGGAACAAGATATCCACAAGGAAGTCATAAATATATCAATAAGATATTTGCTTGGAAGCATATCACTTGGCTTGATATGGTCTTATTGTATATAAATGAATTCCAACCACACGAACATCAAAGACATCACAACTAGCAACAAGAGATCATTGTTGGGATGCTTTGAGAAAGGAAACAAGTAACACAAGAAAGAATGAATAACATGCCATGATACAACCTACACAAGGTTGATGCAAGAAATGTGTGCATGAAGTAGATGATGATACTTGTTACCGAGATACCATTGGAAGGATATAGTAGATACCAATTGAAGGTTGATAGTAGTTCATTGGTCATCCTAGCTTGACTCCAATATGCACATGGTGACAACACCTTCCTTGTGAGTGAGCCGAGCATCCAATGCATCTCCAAATGTTCCTAGAAGAACAACACAAACTAAATGGTACCCAAACTCATCGGGACCAAATAGTTAGAAACACCAATACTGTTAAGGAACGTAGTAATTTCAAAAAAATTCCTACGCACACGCAAGATCATGGTGATGCATAGCAACGAGAGGGGAGAATGTTGTCTACGTACCCTCATAGACCGAAGCGGAAGTGTTGACGCAATGTAGAGGAAGTAGTCGTACATCCTCCCGGTCCGACCGATCCATGCACCGTTACTCCGGCACCTCCGAGTTCTTGACATGCGTACAGCTCGATGACGCACCCCGATCTCTGATCCAGCAGAGGCGCGGGGAGGAGTTTTGTCAGCACGACGGCGTGGTGACGATCTTGATGTTCTCCTGTCGCAGGGCTTCACCTAAGCACCGCTACAATATGACCGAGGTGTAATATCGTGGAGGGGGGCACCGCACACGGCTAAGGAACGATCTCAATGATCAACTTGTGTGTCTATGGGGTGCCCCTACCCCCGTATATAAAGGAGAGGAGGAGGGGAGGGCCGGCCCTCTACTATGGCGCGCCCTGGGGAGTCCTACTCCCACCGGGAGTAGGATTCCCCCTTTCCTAGTCCAACTAGGAGACCTTCCATGTATTAGGAGTAGGAGACTAGGAAGGGGAAGAGAGAAGGGAAGGAAGGAGGGGGTGCGGCCCCTCCCCCTAGTCCAATTCGGACTAGGCCATGGAGGGCGCGCGGCCTGCCCTAGGCAGCCCCTCTCTCTTTCCCGCAGGGCCCAATAAGGCCCAATACTTCTCCCCAGCGAATTCCCGTAACTCTCCGGTACTCCGATAAATACCCGAATCACTCGGAACCTTTTCGAACTCCGAATATAGTCGTCCAATATATCGATCTTTACGTCTCGACCATTTCGAGACTCCTCGTCATGTCCCCGATCTCATCTGGGACTCCGAACTCCTTCGGTACATCAAAACACATAAACTCATAATATAACTGTCATCGAAACCTTAAGCGTGCGGACCCTACGGTTCGAGAACAATGTAGACATGACCGAGACACGTCTCCGGTCAATAACCAATAGCGGGACCTGGATGCCCATATTGGTTCCTACATATTCTACGAAGATCTTTATCGGTCAAACCGCATAACAACATACGTTGTTCCCTTTGTCATCGGTATGTTACTTGCCCGAGATTCGATCGTCGGTATCCAATACCTAGTTCAATCTCGTTGCCGGCAAGTCTCTTTAGTCGTTCCGTAATACATCATCCCGCAACTAACTCATTAGTTGCAATGCTTGCAAGGCTTAAATGATGTGCATTACCGAGAGGGCCCAGAGATACCTCTCCGACATTCGGAGTGACAAATCCTAATCTCGAAATACGCCAACCCAACAAGTACCTTTGGAGACACCTGTAGAGCACCTTTATAATCACCCAGTTACGTTGTGACGTTTGGTAGCACACAAAGTGTTCCTCTGGTAAACGGGAGTTGCATAATCTCATAGTCACAGGAACATGTATAAGTCATGAAGGAAGCAATAGCAACATACTAAACGATCGAGTGCTAAGCTAACGGAATGGGTCATGTCAATCAGATCATTCAACTAATGATGTGATCTTGTTAATCAAATAACAACTCCTTGTTCATGGTTAGGAAACATAACCATCTTTGATTAACAAGCTAGTCAAGTAGAGGCATACTAGTGACACTCTGTTTGTCTATATATTCACACATGTATTATGTTTCCGGTTAATACAATTCTAGCATGAATAATAAACATTTATCATGATATAAGGAAATAAATAATAACTTTATTATTGCCTCTAGGGCATATTTCCTTCAGTCTCCCACTTGCACTAGAGTCAATAATCTAGATCACATCACCATGTGATTAACATCGATAATTCACATCATCATGTGATTAACACCCATAGTTCACATCGCCATGTGACCAACACCCAAAGGGTTTACTAGATTCAGCAATCTAGTTCACATCGCTATGTGATTAACACCCAAAGAGTACTTAGGTGTGATCATGTTTTGCTTGTGAGAGAATCTTAGTCAACGGGTCTTCCACATTCAGATCCGTTATGTATTTTGCAAATTTTTATGTCTACAATGCTCTGCACGGAGCTACTCTAGCTAATTGCTCCCACTTTCAATATGTATCTAGATCGAGACTTAGAGTCATCCAAATCGGTGTCAAAACTTGCATCGACGTAACCCTTTACGACGAACCTTTTGTCATTTCCATAATCGAGAAACATATCCTTATTCCACTAAGGATAATTTTGACCGCTGTCCAGTGATCTACTCCTAGATCACTATTGTACTCCCTTGCCAAACTCAGTGCAGGGTATACAATAGATCTGGTACACAGCATGGCATACTTTATAGAACCTATGGCCAAGGCATAGGGAATGACTTTCATTCTCTTTCTATCTTCTGCCGTGGTCGGATTTTTGAGTCTTACTCAATTTCACACCTTGTAACACAGGCAAGAACTCTTTCTTTGACTGTTCCATTTTGAACTACTTCAAAATCTTGTCAAGGTATGTACTCATTGAAAAAAACTTATCAAGCGTCTTGATCTATCTCTATAGATCTTGATGCTCAATATGTAAGCAGCTTCACCGAGGTCTTTCTTTGAAAAACTCCTTTCAAACACTCCTTTATGCTTTGCAGAATAATTCTACATTACTTCCGATCTACAATTTAACATATACTTATCAGAAATGCTGTAGTGTTCCCACTCACTTTCTTGTAAATACAGGCTTCACCGTAAGTCTGTATAAAACTATATGCTTTGATCAACCCACTCACTTTGATCAACTCATCAAAGCAATAACAACATACTAAACGATCGAGTGCTAAGCTAACGGAATGGGTCATGTCAATCAGATCATTCAACTAATGATGTGATCTTGTTAATCAAATAACAACTCCTTGTTCATGGTTAGGAAACATAACCATCTTTGATTAACAAGCTAGTCAAGTAGAGGCATACTAGTGACACTCTGTTTGTCTATATATTCACACATGTATTATGTTTCCGGTTAATACAATTCTAGCATGAATAATAAACATTTATCATGATATAAGGAAATAAATAATAACTTTATTATTGCCTCTAGGGCATATTTCCTTCAAATACATAGGACAAACTACACATAAATATGTGCATATAGATATGAAAATGAATTTCATGCACATCTCATCCAATTTGAGACTTGGTGGAGTTTCCCCTATATATTGGGTCAAAGAAAGAAAACATGCCAAAGGAACTACATGAAGTTAAAATGCATGCTCAAGACTTTCAAGAATCGATACCAAAAGAAAAAGAAATGCCAAGTGAAAAGGATACCAAATGGAGAAATCATCACTTGGAAGATATCATTAAAGATACATCAAGGAATGATATATCCATTGATACATACTAAACTAAAGATGTCAAACTCCCAAAGAGAGGATGGTTTCAAACAAACCAAGCTCTCAACAAAGTTTCATGGTGGCACAAAGTACCAAAAAGAAATGGCTTGCCTTCCACCAAAACACACTTGATAAGGATCACAAGAAGAGTGTTCTAGAGAAAATAGGATAGCTCCCCCACGATTTGTGCATTATATAGGGGATTTGTATTTGAATACAAAATGCACAAGGTGGGATCACCACTTTCACTATATCTAGAAAACCCTAGACAAGAACAAGAAATAAATAGGATCCACAAGTGGTATGGAAGACAACGGAAGTTGACACAAACCTTGGCAAGAGAAAAGGCAAATAAAATCAAAAGCCAATGTAAAGATGATCAATAAATTGTACTACACATAAGTGACTACCAATTGTCAAAAGACAAGAAGTAGATGGAAAGAATTCCTGGTGGTAGATAGCAAGGATATCATCATCATCTTCACACCACACACAAGCAAATTGCAACTTGTAGAGCTAACATGCCACCTAGGAACAAGATAATCTACAATATCAATTCTAGGTGACAATATCTCAAATGTACACATTTTCTAGGCTTGTGATATGCACTTAGCATATTACTCCCCCATAATGTGATACCAATAAGAACTTAACAAGAGGCAATAAGAGGAACAAACAAGAGATAATTAATGGACTATTTAGAATTTGAATTTCTCATGAGAGATATACCACCAAGCGACTAGATAATCTTGTAATATCAATACTAGATGGTATTCCTCATGTACACACATTTGTAGGATTGTGAGGTGCACAAAGCACATCACTCCCCCAAAATGGGATGTTCCATTAATCTCTCACATGAGCCAACTAGGATACAAACAAGAAGCAAAAGGCTCAACGCTAACGCACATGTACATGATGTGCAAACCAACACACACATACTTGATTGCTCAAGATAAGCAAGTTGGAAGCACAACATATACAAACACATGCAAGGAACAAAACCAAAACATGCAAAGGGGGGGGGGCAAGTAACTTTCAAAGTAAACAATTTAAGTACAAGTTACCGCAAGGAGGCACATTAGATATAAGATAGAAACTTGGTAATCCAATTGACTTGGCTTGAGACAATAAGAATGATGAAGTCCCCTTAATTCTTCGTAATGTAGCCAAGTCTCCAATGCCCTCCAACCAACACCTATTGATCAAGTTTGAGCTTGGTGGCCCCCAACCGAGTTGGGTCCTAAGAGGTTAGTCACAATAGGCTTGGCTACCCAAATGGTTCTTTTCTTGACACCACTTTGAGTACCAACAAACTTGGCAAACACATTGCCAACCTTATCCTTACCAAGAGAATAGACATCATCAATAATAATTGGGTTGGATAAGTTACCACTAGTGCATGAAGAAGCGAGGTGACCTTTCTCACGGCATAGGTAGCAACATCTACTCTTCACTTTCTTCTCACTTGATTTCTCAACTTGAGAAGCATTAACTTGAGTCTTCTTGGGAAGAGGCCTTTCTTCAACTTGAGGTTGAGCATGTGATTGAACTTGTGCCCTCTTCCCTTGTTGCTTGACACTAATGGCCTTCTTCTTCAGTGGGCAAGATCTAACATGATGCCCTTCTACTTTGCACTTGAAGCAAACAATCTTGGCCGAATTCTTGACTTGTTCTTGGCCCTTCTTTTTGTTCATCTTGGACTTCTTCTTCTTATTGGAGTTGAATCCAAGTCCACCTTTGTCATTTGGGGGATTTTTGCACACTCAAGATATTGTTGAGTGTGGATTTCCCTTGATGACTCTTTTCCAAGTCTTTCTTCAAAGAAGTGACTTGGGCCTTGAGCTCTTTGATTTTCTCTACATGGTTAGTCTCAACACAAGTACTAGAGGAAGTATAAGCTTCATCGTTAGAGCAACAAGGCAAGGAAAGCAATTCATCACAAGATGTACCAACATTGTGAGTAGATGAATTACAAGGACTAGCACATGGCAATATACTATTTTGACTAGAAGTAGTGCTAGTATCCACATGAGGCTAACTAGATGTTACCTTGGAAATCATGGCCTCATGAGCTATCTTTAACACACTATGGGATACTAGAAGATCATCATGTGAGCTTGAGAGCTTTTCATGACTTTCTTCCAATTTCCCATAATTGCTAGATAGCACCTCAAGTTGAGCCCGTAGCTCAACATTCTCCTTCAAAATGGATGCTTCACAAGTAATAGAGTTAGTAGCACAATCATCATCATTTACAACAATAGGAGAGGACAACTTGGCAAGCTCTTTTAAATAAGAAGCTTTAAGTTGGGCATGAGACTCGGTGAGTTTGATGAGCTCACCCTTGATGACCCTTGAGCCATTTTCGAGGTGCTCAAAATCCTCAAGGAGTCTAGCATGAGAAACTTCAAGCTTAGCATTTTTAGTTTTGAAATCATTGGCCACCTCAAGAGCTCTATCATGAGATTCCCTCACTCTAGATAATTCTAGAGCAAAAGTCTCCTCAAGAGATTCGGAGGTGGTTTGTTCATGTTCAAGAGCTTGAGATAGCTCTACGATCTCATTTGCGTAATCATGCCCATGAGCTTCCATTTTCTCAATGGTGACCTCATGCTCCTCGAGATGAGATTCCAACTCCTCAATATATCTCTTGCCCTCAATGGCAATGGACATAATTTCCATGAAGTTGGAACGCGCAATTTTATTTTTATGAAGAGCTTTAAAAATCATTTCCCCCTTAGTTTTTAAGGAGGCAACATTATCATTCTCTTCATCATTATCCTCATCATCATTAGCATCAACATCATCATCAAGAGACATATTGGGGTACAAAGTAGGAGATACCTTTGATGCCTTAGCCATAAGGCAAAAAGCAATAGATGATGATGTAGGATCCCTTGAGGCACTGAGGGAGTCCTGGACTAGGGGGTGTCCGGACGGCCGGACTATCAATATCCGCCGGACTCCAAGACTACGAAGATAGAAGATTGAAGACTCTAGCTCGTGTCCGGATGGGACTTTCCTTGGCGTGGAAGGCAAGCTTGGCAATACGGATATGTAGATCTCCTACCATTGTAACCGACTCTGTGTAACCCTAGCCTCCTCCGGTGTCTATATAAACCGGAGGGCTTTAGTCTGTAGGACAACATACATTACAACAATCATGCCATAGGCTAGCTTCTAGGGTTTAGCCTCCTTGATCTCGTGGTAGATCCACTCTTGTACTACCCATATCATCAATATTAATCAAGCAGGACGTAGGGTTTTACCTCCATCGAGAGGGCCCGAACCTGGGTAAAAACATCGTGTCCCTCGTCTCTTGTTACCATCCGCCTAGACGCACAGTTCGGGACCCCCTACCCGAGATCCGCCGGTTTTGACACCGACATTGGTGCTTTCATTGAGAGTTCCTCTGTGTCGTCACCGATAGGCTTGATGGCATCTTCAACCAACAACGCTGTCCAGGGTGAGACTTTTCTCCCCGGACAGATCTTCGTATTCGGCGGCTTCGCACTGCGGGCCAATTCACTTGGCCATCTGGAGCAGATCGAAAGCTACGCCCCTGGCCGTCAGGTCAGATTTGGAAGCTTAAACTTCACGGCCGATGTCCGCGGAGACTTGATCTTCGACGGACTCGAGCCACAGCCAAGCGCCGCCTTTGTGACGATGGGCATGATCTAGCTCACACCGAATAGTGCCTTGGTGGCGCTGCACGGATCTGCTTCGCCATTAGCCCGAGCCGATCGCCCGGATCGAGGGCGGTGGATAGACGCCGCCACGGGGCTTCAACATCCACGGCGATGGGCGAACACCAATCTTGTCCCCATGAAACTTCGTGATTCCGAGGCGCGGACTCCTTGCGAACTCCGAACCTCCCGCGCCTACCAATTGATCCGGATTGGGCGCGGTTATGGAATTCACCGCCGCGGACATCTTCAATGCTCGCCTTTCGGCGATATCTTGAATTCACTAAAGCATCTCTCGTTATCGGAGAGTCCTGGCGGATTATGGCCAGGATGGTTGGGATCTGGACGACGAAGAAATTCAGAGCCCACCCACCACCCACTTTGTAGCCACTTGTCGGCGATTTAACCGACATGCTAGACTTCGACTCGGCGACATCGGCGCTATGGACGACGATGCGAGAGATTTATCAGAGCCAGCGCCCACAGGGCACTGGAAGACCACCTCGTCATACGACATATATATGGTGGACACCCCAAAAGACGGGGATGGCGAAGAAGCAGTGGAGGCAGACTCTCTAAAGAAGCAGCCCAAACACCGGCGTCAGCGGCGCCGCTCTAAATCCCGCCACAGCAAGAATGGAGATTCCGGCACAGGAGACAATAATACTCCAGAAAGTGCCGAAGATAATCCCCTCCAGCAAGATTCAGCACAGGAGGATGCAGAAGCAAGCCCTCATGAGGGGGTGGCAGACGAAGAGGTTGAGGATCATAACTATATGCCTCCCTCCGAAGATGAAGCAAGCCTCAATGATGATGAATTCGTCGTACCCGAGGATCCCGTCGAACAAGAGCGCTTCAAGCGCAGGCTTATCGCCACAGCAAACAACCTAAAGAAAAAGCAGCAATAGCTTCAAGCTGATCAGGACCTGCTGGCCGATCGATGGACCGAGATCCTCGCGGCCGAAGAGTATAAACTCGAACGTCCCTACAAAAGTTACCCAAGACGCAAGCTGCTCCCCCGATTAGAGGAGGAAGCATACACACCTCCACGTGGCCCCCAGCGCACGATATGGCTGACCGACCACCGCGTGGTCGTGACATAGAGGCACCCAGGCCCCCAGCCAATACCGTACCCCGGCATCGCTCCAAAAGTACGAAGCCAAGAGGGAACGCGCCGGACTTGCGAGACATACTGGAGGACAAAGCAAGGCAATCCAGATCCATCTATGGATCACGTGGGTGCCCTACGACCCACGGCGAATACCGTCGTGCCGGATACAATAACCCCGGCCGGGCCGAACACAGCAGACAGCGCTCTCTCGAGCTGCGTCGTGATATCGCTCAATATAGGGGCGCAGCACACCCGTTATGCTTCACTGACGAAGTAATGGATCATCAGATCCCCGAAGGGTTTAAACCCGTAAACATCGAATCTTACGATGGCACAACAGACCCCGCGGTGTGGATCGAAGACTATCTTCTCCACATCCATATGGCCCGCGGCGACAATCTCCACGCCATCAAGTACCTCCCACTCAAGCTTAAAGGACCAGCTCGGCATTGGCTTAACAGCCTGCCCGCTGAGTCAATTGGGTGTTGGGAAGACCTGGAGGCCGCATTCCTTGATAACTTCCAAGGCACATATGTGCGACCACCAGACGCCGATGACCTAAGCCACATCATTCAGCAGCCAGACGAATCGGCCAGACAATTCTGGACACGGTTCTTGACGAAGAAAAATCAAATCGTCGATTGTCCGGTTGCAGAGGCCCTTGCGGCCTTCAAACATAACATCCGGGATGAATGGCTAGCTCGGCACCTGGGGCAGGAAAAGCCGAAATCCATGGCAGCCCTCACATCGTTAATGACCCGCTTTTGCGCGGGAGAGGACAGCTGGCTAGCCCGCAGCAACAATCTCCGTAAAAACTCTGGCAGTCCGGATACCAAGGACAACAACGGCAGGTCACGTCGAAACAAAAACAAGCGCCGCATTAACGGCGACGATAAGGAGGATACGGCCGTCAATGCCGGATTCCGAGGCTCTAAACCCGGTCAGCGGAAGAATCCATTCAAAAGAACCACTCCGGGTCCGTCCAACCTGGACCGAATAGTCGACCGCTCATGCCAGATACACGGCACCTCTGAAAAGCCATCTAACCACACCAATAGAGATTGCTGGGTATTCAAGCAGGCCGGCAAGTTAATTGCCGAAAACAATGACAAGGGGCTAAATAGCGACGACGAGGAAGAGACCCGACCGCCGAACAACAAAGGACAGAAGGGTTTTCCCCCGCAAGTACGGACGGTGAATATGATATACGCAACCCACATACCCAAAAGGGAGAGGAAACGCGCACTACGGGATGTCTATGCGATGGAGCCAGTCGCCCCAAAGTTCAACCCATGGTCCTCTTGTCCGATCACTTTCGATCGAAGAGACCATCCGACCAGCATACGCCATGGCGGATTTGCCGCATTGGTTTTAGACCCAATCGTCGATGGGTTCCACCTCACGAGAGTCCTGATGGACGGCGGTAGCAGCCGGAACCTGCTTTATCAGGATACAGTGCGCAAGATGGGCATAGACCCCTCAAGGATTAAACCTACAAAGATGACCTTCAAAGGCGTCGTACCAGGTGTCGAGGCCAACTGTACCGGCGGATCGGGTAGGGGGTCCCGAACTGTGCGTCTAGGCGGATGGTAACAGGAGACGAGGGACACAATGTTTTTACCCAGGTTCAGGCCCTCTCGATGGAGGTAAAACCCTACGTCCTGCTTGATTAATATTGATGATATGGGTAGTACAAGAGTAGATCTACCACGAGATCAAGGAGGCTAAACCCTAGAAGCTAGCCTATGGTATGATTGTTGTAATGTATGTTGTCCTACGGACTAAAGCCCTCCGGTTTATATAGACACCGGAGAGGCTAGGGTTACACAGAGTCGGTTACAATGGTAGGAGATCTACATATCCGTATTGCCAAGCTTGCCTTCCACGCCAAGGAAAGTACCTTCCGGACACGAGCCGGAGCCTTCAATCTTCTATCTTCGTAGTCTGGGAGTCCGGCGGATAATGATAGTCCGGCTGTCCGGACACCCCGTAGTCCAGGACTCCCTCAGTAGCCCCCGAACCAGGCTTCAATGACGATAAGTCCAGCGCGTTCATAGTCTTCGGCGTTGCAAGGCGGGTTCTCCCTTCAAATTCCATGTACCAGCCGAATAGTGTCCGGCTTCATCTCGAATACTGTGTTCCTCGGCTTCTACGCCAAATAATGGCCCTCTTCCACGCGTCGCACAAATGCGAAAAGCCAGGGTGTCTTTTGCATTTCACCCCCTAATTGTGCGAGCCGTCTGCCTACAAAAGAGGCAAGAATCCAGATCCAAACCGCACCGTCTTCCTCCCGCGAATACTCCATCGAAGCGCCTTTGACCTAGAAATCCATTCCATCATGGATCGTCGACGCGGCTCTTATTCACGCGCTCCCAGCCCACCGCCGGGGAATTGGAGGAGGTGCTCTATTTCGCACAATGAGCTAGAGAAGCTCCAAACGGAGGGATTTCTCCCTCCGGCCTTCATGGTCCCAGTCCGGGCCGGACTGGTTACTTATCAAGGTGGGAGGCAGGCGGAGGACACTCCAAGCCCCAATAAGGGGGAGCGAGTGTGCTTTGTCCCCTATCTGATAAGGGGCTCGGATTTCCAATACATCCGTTCCTCCGCGGGCTCCTGAAGTTCTACGGACTCCAGCTCCACCACCTCACGCCCGCCTCTGTGCTGCATATCGCGGGCTACGTAGCTCTCTGTGAGCTATTCCTGGGCATCGAGCCCCATTTTGCATTGTGGAAGAGGCTGTTTTGCCTCGTACCCCGCTCTCATGAGGGGTCCATATATCAAGTGGGCGGCGCCGAAATATGGCGCATCGCCGGGACCGGATACCTATCCGGCACTCCCAAGAAGGCGTCCGAAGACTGGCCCTCGGAGTGGTTTTATATAGGAGACGCTCGCTGCGGACCCGTTCGGATCAGCCTCCGGAGTTTAGTGCTGCTCCTTGAAGAAACGCCTCAGTGGCGCCCATGAGCCCCGATTGGAGGAAGACAAGAGCGTCCATTATTTGATGGGCGGATAAGATTAATGGCTGATTCGGCTTGACCATGATCGAGTCATGGCGAAATGCATCAGCGAGGGTGCAGCCACTACAATCTGAGGCCACCCCATGTGGGATTTCAGCGGGAAGACGGTGCCACCCGCACGGCCATAAGGGCGGATTCAACCGAGGATCTGGTAAAGATCCTGTCCGCTTGTACAAGGGGGAGAAGGAGGACTTCCTTCGAACGAACCCTTTGAATGGGTTTCCATGATCAACCCTAGAGGATGGGTAAGCGGACACCTTGAAGGGTTCTACCCATGCTTTTGAAGTTTAAGCTTCTTACATTATGTCTTCAGCGCAGGATCTACGCCGGACTGTGGAGGACATGGTGAGTCCTGCTCCGCAACCCGATGATCCAGAAGGATCCCTGGGTCCGGCCTCCGAAGAGGACCCGGACATCGAGGTGGAGCTGATCGACGGGGTGTATCATTAGCTTAGCATAGACAATGCTCTGGTTGCCATTACGGCAGACTACCCCGGACTAAGTCCGGCTTCCCAGGTGACCGCGACCGAAGTTCGGACACCGTTATCTCTTCCCTGCTCGTTTCTGACAGTCGCGAACAATGGTGTTTTGCAGGAAAAGCCTTTACGACAGGAAGCCGAGCCCGCGGCTGCTGACCAACAAGGGCCTGTCCGAACCAGCAGGCGAAAAAGGAGCGTAGTGCGGACGGAAACGTCGCCGCAAAGGTATAGCTCGTATTCGAATTTTCATAGCAACATTCCGAGGAAACGCCTGAGTGCTCATGATCCTTGTAGGAGAAAAAGCGCTCGCCGGACTGCGAGCACAGGAATTGCCGATCCGACCAACACCGGCCAGGCTCCAGCGCCCGGACTGGAGGGGAAGGCAAGCGCAAGACGCGGGCCGGATCCTGCTCCAGCGGAGGATACCGACAGACTGTCCGCCACCAAGTCTGAGGTGGAGAGCGCCATGAACCATAGGCGCCGCCGGACAGTATTTCGTGAAGCGTGCTTTTCCCCTGAGGCGTTGGATGCCTTTAACGCAGGGGACGCGCATCTCCGTGCCGCTCAAGATGGTTTTACCAGAGCCACGGAGCAGTATGTGAAAGACACACGGGTAAGGGAATGTCAATGGTTATATACCAGTAGCCCCCGAGACTTAAAGTAGTTTATACAAACTGATTTAAGGATCATTTGAAAATGCAGGCACTTACCAAGAAGAACGCCCAGCTGTCCCGGGAGCTGCAAGATTGCAAGGCCCAACTGGAGGCCGCACTTGCTGCCGCAGGAGGAGATGCGAAGACCCCTCCTGGTAACACATTTTTAGTAATAAACATAAGCGCTGTGCGGTGTGCGCGCAAGTCTAATAATGACATTGCAGGTACCGCCGGACAAGATCCGGACAGGCAAGCATTACTGCGCCAGCTAAAGGCCGGCGAGAGTGTGCTGAATAGGGTTCAGCAGGAAAGGAACAAGCTTCAGGATGCCAACGCCAAGCTCGGAGAAGAGCTGAAAGGCGTTCAGGCCGAGCTGTCCGGCTCCGTTAAGGAGAATCAGTGGCTTCGTCGCGGCATTTATAGTAAGTGCTTGAGCGGACTCTTTTGAAAAGAAGAGTTCGACGAGGAAGTATTTTGACATGATTTGTTTTGTAGGTATACTCACGGGTCGTCCTGCAGAGGAGATAACCATATCAACGGGTGATCAACTTCCCGAACTGTTGCAGCTACTCGAACGAGTTCGGCAGGCAATGAGCGGCGTCGTGCAGGCTTTATGGTCAGCCCTCACCCTACCCGAGAGCCTCGGGGAGCTTTCGGAGAAGCTGCAGGGAGTGTGGCAGCGCTTCCGTTTGTGGAAGATTTCGGCTTGCCGTCAAGGTGCCAGGGAGGCTTGGGCCATGGTGAAGACGCGGTACAAGAAGGCGGACCCCAACCACATGGCCGAAGTTGGACCGGTGGGGCCCGATGGGAAGGAGATCCCTGTGAGTTTAGTGTACAGCCAAGTAGAGTTGGCTGCTAAATTTTCCCAACGGGACTGTAAACTAGACAGCCTGTTAGACGGGATTGAGGAGGAATACAATCAGTAAATTTGACAATGTATATTATCCTTTTGAAATGACATGTGAAATGCCTTCTAGCCGGATTGTAGATCGTTTGTCTTTGCCGACCTTTTCGCTTCAACCTCGGGACCCTAGGGTCCGGAGTGTGTCCGAATACCTCTGTGGCTGAGACACAACCGTGGTATGCATGGAGACCAGGCGTAGGGGTCATTAGTGCTTTCTCAGACAAGTGCCCAACTAGTTATGTTATATTACATGGTTAGTAAGAAACATCTTCCAGGGAGAATAGTTCCGTTAAGGGTTCCTTTCGCTGGGAGGCATGCCCTAAAGTGCATGTCCGGACTGCAGAGAAAGCAGTAAAACATCTGGGGGCAGATAGATAAAATAGGTAAAACGTCATCTTTTAAATCACCGACCGAATATTCCCTTAAGAACGCTAGCTTTCGGCTTCACCCACTGAGGTACACATCCGGCTGACCAGGCGAAACAATCGCAGAGGTGCTCCTTTACCTCCTAGCGAACAATCGGGAACGTGGGGGTAAGCACAGGAGCTAGGCAACCCAGGTTGGCCAAAACTTAAGTCATATCGATGCATATAATGGCGAGTAAAAGGTACATGTGGAAGCTTGACACATGTGCTGGGTATGAAACCCGTATAATTGAGCTTCTGTAAAAGAAGCCCCCAGGAATAATGGGTGCAGATGGCACATCATGCGTATGCAAAGAATACGGCGATAGGCCCGTAAGGGCTTTTAAATAAAAAGTATAAAAAAGAGAAACAAAAGACAGCCAAAGTGTAAAAGTTTGGACGGGGGAAGGGGACGAACTCTTAGTCCGGTGCTAGGCATAGAATCGTCGGAGGCGGGCTGCATCCCATGGGTTCGGCTCGAGTCGGTTATCCGACGTATTTCGTAGACGGTACGCTCCGCCGCTCAGTACTTGGTCGATGATGAAGGGGCCCTCCCATTTGGGCTTGAGCTTGTCCTTTTTCTTGTCCGGCAAGCGTAGAACTAGTTCACCAACGTTGTAAGTCTTGGCCCGTACTTCTCTGCTTTGATTTCTTCGGGCCTGCTGCTGATAGAATGCGGAACGAGCTTTCGCGACGTCACGTTCTTCCTCCAATGTGTCCAAGCTGTCCTGCCGATCGAGCTCGGCTTCTCTTTCCTCATACATGCGCACTCGAGGTGAGTCATGAATAATGTCGCAGGGCAAAACTGCCTCTGCGCCGTATACCATAAAAATGGTGTGAATCGATGAGTACGGTTAGGCGTTGTCCGCAGCCCCCAGAGTACGGAGTCGAGCTCCTCGACCCATTGTGTGTCGGATTTAGTAAGTGACCTCACTAATCTGGGTTTAATGCCGCTCATTATTAGACCATTTGCTCTTTCCACTTGACCGTTGGTTTGAGGAACAATGCAGCCGAATACGAGGCCCTGTTACATGGCCTCCGGATGGCGGTCTCCATGGGCATTCAACACCTAGAGGTGCGTGGGGATTCAAACCTTGCAATATCCCAAATAAATGGAGACTTTGACGCCAAGGATCCGAAAATGGCAGCATATCGCAATGCTGTCCTAAAAATGTCAGCTCGGTTTGAAGGACTTGAATTCCATCACATAGCCCGAGGAAATAACCAAGCGGCCGACGTTCTGGCATGCATCGGTGCGAAACGTGATGCTGTCCCTCCAAATATCTTCCTGGAACGGCTCTTCAAGCCATCCGTACTGTGGGAAGAGGAGTCCGGCAGTGATGAACCGGAAAAAACCGCATCAATCGATAACTCAGCAGATGACATAACACCCTCCGCCCACGTCATAATGGCAGTAATCGCCGCGTGGACAGAACCCTTCCTAGCCTACTTACTTAGGCAGGAACTTCCCGAAGACCAAAATGAGGCCCGCTGCATAGTCCGGCGATCGAAGGCCTACAAGGTCCATGAGGGAGAACTTTATAAGAAAAGTACAACCGGAGTCCTTCAAAGGTGTATCTCCGAAGAAGAAGGGCGAAACCTCCTGGCTGAAATTCATGCCGGACTAGGCGGACACCACGCAGCAGCCCGGGCCCTTGTAGGAAAGGCATTCCGTACAGGATTTTATTGGCCGACGGCTCGGGCAGACGCGCAGGACTTGGTCCAGCGATGCGTGGGTTGTCAGCTCTTTGCTAATCAGAGCCATATGCCACCCACCGCCCTCAAAACCATACCCATTACCTGGCCGATCGCGGTCTGGGGGCTTGACATGGTTGGACCCCTTAAAGGGGGAACCCACAAGCAAAGGTACCTATTGTTCATGGTTGATAAATTCACCAAATGGATAGAGGCCAAACCAGTTAAAACGGCAGAGTTCGGACAATGGCCCATTTTGCAATCCTGCCCGTTGCGTCGCGGTTATTTATAATGTCATTGAGTGGTACTTCAGAGGCCACTGTTATCGAACACTCTTGAAAGTAGTGCCGGAGTTTCCGGGACGCCATGAACACCGCATATGCTATCTTCTAATAGTGCGGGTAACGGGATTTGCAAGGGGTTAACACAGTGGATACATAATACACTGGTTTTTGAAGAGGTAATTTATACCCTTCTGTCGCTCGTTCGACGACGAGGACCGCGCTTACAACTTGATGTGTTGCTGCAATGTATAACAACATTGGTTCGCCCAGAGTGGGCGCAGCTAGGACCGGATTTGTTGCCAGTATGGCCTTAATTTTTCGAGTCCGGCAGTGGCGGCATCCGTCCACTCGAAGTGTTCGGTGCGCCTGAGGAGGCGATAAAGGGGCAACGCCTTTTCTCCTAGACGGGAGATAAAGCGGCTTAAAGCTGCCATGCATCCTGTTAATTTTTGTATTTGTTTGAGGTCCTTTGGAATATCCAACTGTGTGAGCTCAGATTTTGGCGGATTGCTTCAATTCCTCTACGGATACAATGAAGCCTAGCAGCTTTTTAAATGATGCGCCCGGCACGCATTTTCAGGATTCAACTTGATGTCGTATGCTCGAGGTTTTGAATGTGAGCCTCAAATCGTCTACTAGAGTTTCGACGTGTTTTGTTTTGACGACTACGTCGTCTACGTATGCCTCGACTGTTTTGCCGATCTGGGTGGCCAGACATGTTTGAATCATGCGCTGATATGTTGCGCCAGCATTTTTAAGTCCGAAGGGCATCGTGTTGAAGCAGAATGGTCCATATGGAGTGATGAATGCCGTTGCGGCTTGGTCAGCTTCCGCCATCTTGATTTGATGATAGCCAGAGTATGCGTCCAGGAAGCACAACGAATCGTGCCCTGCTGTGGCATCGATAATTTGATCGATGCGGGGGAGAGGGAAGGGATCCTTTGGGCAAGCCTTATTGAGGTCTTTAAAGTCGACAGAGAGGCGCCAGGATTTATCCTTCTTTGGTACCATCACCAGATTTGCTAGCCAGTACGGATGTTGGATATCTTTAATGAATCCGGCTTCCAATAGTTTGGCTAGCTCTTCTGCCATTGCCTGTCTTTTGGGTTCGGAAAATCACCGAAGAGCCTGTTTGACTGGCTTAAATCCCTTTAGGATGTTTAGGCTGTGTTCTGCCAACCTGCGTGGGATTCCGGGCATGTCCGAAGGATGCCAAGCGAAGATATCCCAATTATCCCGAAGGAATTCGCGCAGTGCGGCGTCTACTTCGGGGTTCAATTGTGTCCCAATGGAGGCCGTCTTTGTTGGGTCTGATGGATGGACCTGGAATTTTATTATTTCATCAGCTGGTTTGAAGGAGGTGGACTTGGATCTTTTATCAAGTATCACATCGTCCCTGTTCACCGTAGAGCGCAGCGCGGTGAGTTCTTCTGCCGCTAGGGCTTCGGATAGTGCCTCGAGGGCTAGTGCGGCTGTCTTGTTTTCGGCGCGGAGTGCTATGTCCGGATCACTAGCGAGAGTGATTATTCCGCTGGGTCCAGGCATTTTGAGCTTCATGTACCCGAAATGAGGTATTGCTTGAAAAATTGTGAATGCCTCTCGTCCTAATATGGCGTGATACCCACTTCTGAACGAGGCCACCTGGAACGTGACTTCTTCGGATCTGTAATTGTCCGGAGAGCCGAACACCACATCGAGTGTGATTTTTCGGTGCAGCGCTTCCGGCTAGGGATTATCCCTCTAAAGGTTGTGCTGCTTCGCTCAATACGGCTCCAATTGATTTCCATTTTTCGCAAAGTTTCCTCATAAATGAGATTTAGTCCGCTGCCGCCGTCCATGAGTACTTTTGTCAGTCGAAAGCCGTCCACTATGGGACTAAGTACCAGTGCGGCTGGGGCTCTGGTTGTTCGAAATGTGGGCTCGTCGCTGGCATTGAAAGTAATAGCTGTGTCGCTCCATGGATTCGCTGTTGCTACTTGGTAGACTTCGGCGAGTTCGCAGATTGTTCGTTTTCGCATATTATTTGATGCGAAAGTCTCGAAGACTGTTGATACCGTGCTGGTATTGTTGGAGTGGTTTCCTGGAGCTAGAAGCTCTTCGCCACTTTTGGCCACCTGCCATAATATCCAACATGCTCGAAGGCTATGTGTTGGGACGGTTCCCTCTGTGCTATGAAGCTTACAGGGTCCATTGAGCCATCCCTCTAAATGCAGTTCCGTTTCCCTTATTGGGTTTCTATTTTTTCGTTTTTGCATCTGGGGCCTGAGTGTAAGGCGCCCTTTTGCTACGGACTGGGTTTGGGGCCGGATTATCCCAAAATTGATTTTCAGTTTTCCGGAAACTTTCCATCGCACAGTACTTTCGTACTATGGACGCCAGATCGGTGAAGCGCGTGATTCTGCGACAATCAATGGCGTTCAGGATTCCCTTGTCCGTGCAGTTATTGCAGAAGATTGAGATTGCGTTTTCCTCTCGGCAGTCCTTTATCCTGTCCATAACCAGGAGGAATCTGGCCCGATAATGATGTCTTTGTTTACGAAGGCTCTTGCCGTATTAGAGATAGATCGCATATGTCTTGGCGGGTGGGTGGAATAAAATCCGGATCCCTGCCCATCTTGGGGCTCAAAGGCCGAGGGGTTTCTGAATTCGGAAGCTTGGTTTGCTGGAGACAATCCAGCGAGTCCGGGGCGATGCATGATTTTAAGTTCAATGCTCGATCGAAGTCCGTCCCTCCGCGGGAATCCGGCATGGAGGGTTCGGGAATCCGGACACGAATCATTTTCAACACAGGCAAAGAGTTGCCGTGTTGCTCCTCTACCACTGTGACGTGGTAGGTGGCCTGGGGAGAATTAATCTCTCTCAGATCAGTTTTAAGCCCAATCTGGTTGTAGTCCGTAGCAACTCCCAGGGCGGCGATGCGATCCAAGAGCTCGTTAACAGACGAGAGCTCTATTGGATCCAACTGTTCGGCAGCTTTAGGGCTGACGCGAAGATTGCTTCCGACGACTTGAGAAGTCATTGTCGAAGCGGCGGCCGGACAGGCGGTCATGAGAAAACCACCAAGCCGGATAGTTTGGCCGGCGGCCAAGGCCCCTCCGGCGAAAACACCGTCTTTGAAGAAGGGTGGAGGCATCCGCTCTATCGGTGACGACATAGAGGAACTCTCAATGAAAGCACCAATGTCGGTGTCAAAACCGGCGGATCTCGGGTAGGGGGTCCCGAACTGTGCGTCTAGGCGGATGGTAACAGGAGACGAGGGACACGATGTTTTTACCCAGGTTCAGGCCCTCTCGATGGAGGTAAAACCCTACGTCCTGCTTGATTTATATTGATGATATGGGTAGTACAAGAGTAGATCTACCACAACATCAAGGAGGCTAAACCCTAGAAGCTAGCCTATGGTATGATTGTTGTAATGTATGTTGTCCTATGGACTAAAGCCCTCCGGTTTATATAGACACCCGGAGAGGCTAGGGTTACACAGAGTCGGTTACGATGGTAGGAGATCTACATATCCGTATTGCCAAGCTTGCCTTCCACGCCAAGGAAAGTACCTTCCGGACACGAGCCGGAGCCTTCAATTTTCTATCTTCGTAGTCTGGGAGTCCGCGGATAATGATAGTCCGGCTGTCCGGACACCCCCTAGTCCAGGACTCCCTCAGTAGCCCCTGAACCAGTCTTCAATGACGATAAGTTTGGCGTGCATAATGTTCGGCATTGCAAGGCGGGTTCCTCCCGTGAATAATCCAGAGAAGATTATGAACACCCAGGATAGTGTCCGGCTCTGCAAAAATATACACTAGATCAATCTGCTGACGTATTATGCGGCGTGACATCACACCGCCACCAAGCCTTTGTTTGAATCATTTTTTACTGTACCACCTCAGCACATTTAGCGAAGCGGTTTCCTTGGCACGTCTTGTCGAAGCAGAGATCATGTTCCCCTTATTCCGGGATCCTCATCAATACGGACGTGGGTAACCCAACCGCGCCATTGATGGTGGCGCTTGGGAGATAAGCGAGTTTTACCAGGCCGGTGGGGGACGCATAATTTTCGTCCGCCTATATATAAGGGATAAGGATTCACCTTCTCACCTACGCCTTCTTCCTCCTTTGCTTATCCATCTCTGCGCACTCAAGCTCCAACACCCAAGCTTGCGCATCTCGCCTCGACCTTCTCCGAATATGTCCGGAGCGGGAGGTAAATGGTTAGCCTCCACCACCAAGGAGGAGGACATCACCAAGCTTCTTGCGACGCGGATACCTTTCAGCGATATTGCGCGATCGGCTGCCCGACGAGGGGCAGCTCATCCCTACCCCGAGCCTCATGAGAGGTCGTCTTTCTTCCCATTTCCTCCGTGGACTGGGCTTTCCGCTCCATCCATTTGTCCGGGGCTCATGTTTTACTCGGCCTGGATTTCCCGCGATCTGGCGCCGAACTTCATCCTCAACATCTCGGTGTTTATCGTCAGTGTGAGGCCTTCCTCTGCATCAGCCCCACTTCGGCCTGTGGCTCAAGACCTTCAAAGTCAAGCCAAAGGTTGTGAAGGGCACATAAGCGGAATCGGAGGCGCCATGTTGGGCAAATTGCCCAACGTCCCTTGGCTAGAAGGGACCTTCGTGGACTCCGTCAAGGGGTGGCAATCGGGGTGGTTCTACATCACCGAGCCGCGCAAGCCCAAATGGGCGGCGACCCCCGAGTTTAGATCAGGAATCCCCATGCAGCTCACCTCCTGGAAAGAGAAGGGCTTGCAGTGGGGCAATCCAGTGGAGGTGACGGGACTCCGAGCCTGCATCAAGAAGATGGTGAGCAATAGGCTCCGGCTCGTCGACGTGGTCCAAGTCATGCTCCTCCGACGGATTCTCCCATGCCAAGAACGGGCATTCAATTTGTGGGAGTTCAATCCGGAACAGCACCAGGTGATGGATTCATATACCTAGGGTAGGGTCATAGGCCTGACCTAAACGTCCTACCCAAGGGTACTCGTAGAAGAGATCATCTTCCAGTCGACCAAAGAGGAATCCACTCGACCAGACTGGAAGGACTCGACCATGAAGACTCACTCGACCACCAGAAGGTCAAAAGGCACTCCACAGCGTAACGGTGTGCTATTGAATAGACTTAATGATAGTTAAGACACCTTATGAGGGGCGTTACCAGTAACCCCCCTAGCTTAATGTACTTTAATCCCTCCATTATGTGGGCTGGCTGGGGTCCTGGCGCACTCTATATAAGCCACCCCCCTCCACAGGTAGAAGGGTTCAGATTCTTGTAATACTCATACTCATAATCCACTCGACCGCCTCAGGGCTCCGAGACGTAGGGCTGTTACTTCCTCCGAGAAGGGCCTGAACTCGTACATCCCTTGTCACCACAACTGCTCCATAGCTAGGACATCGCCTCTCCTTAACCTACCCCTACTTCTACTGTCAGACTTAGAACCACGACAGTTGGCGCCCACCGTGGGGCTGGTGTTTTAGCGATTTGTGGAGGAGTTGCTGTACTTCCGAGTACCTTCATCATGATGACTTCTGGAGTTTTGGGTGCGGAGCACGAGATCCGTCTCGGTGCTCTCACTTTCGTCGCCGACGACTCCGCATGGCTCCAGGAGGCACCTCTTGACATCGAGCGCTCCCGTCCGGGCGAGGCGGCGCACTTTCGTGCATGCGTCCGCGGCGTCCTGCTGCGGCAACCGTCGACTCCGTATCGGTCGACTCCCTTATCGGCCGCCCGCCCGGTCTCCCACCAGCGCAAGCGCTCTGGTAGGTCGAGGCTTCAGCGGTGGGTGAAGCACGCGGTGGCTCGCCAGACAGCCACCGCCCAAGTTGCGGCTATTGAGCCCGACGAATCCCTCTACGGCAGAGAGAAGAGCTTCGTCGTAGGAACATGGATGCACTACATACTCCTATCGCCGGAGAGACCCCTGAGGCTCGTGCCTTGGAGGAAGCACGTTTGGCCAATGTGGCTGAGCGCGCTCGCTTGGAGAATCTTCAGCGAGCACTCGACGAACGCGCGCGGCAACGACTCCCTGAATCCAGTCGACGTCGGCTTTTCCCGCCGACTCAGGTATACCGCACGCCAATTCAGAATTTAGCAGCTGCAACTCGTATAGCAGAGTCTATTCAGCCGTCCCAGTCGGAAGCTGGAAGAGGCTTGCAGCAGATCAGAGATTTACTCCGAGCGGCAGGTAATCAGAACTCAGCCGTGTCGCAGTCGCGCAACAGGATTCACAGCCGATCCGTCGCTGCGAACACTGCATGATCGGCTCCAGCCCCGGATCGCCTCCGCGGCGGAAGAAGCGCGACAACCGGCGAGAGCAGCTCGGAGACCGTTCCGACCGAGATGACAGGCGTCGAATGCCCCTTTCCCCTCCGAGGGAAGGGTCATACGCTCCTCGGCGGCAAGATGACGATTTACGCTTCAATCTAGGCGAAGGTTCGGTCGACCCGGAGAACCGGGCTTTGATGCGCGATCCATTATCGTGCAAGGCTTGGTCGACCGGAACAGAGCTCATCGAGGAGGACCCGAGAGAGATGCACCCACCAGCAGTCGAGTGCACGTCTCTGGTCCAGAGTGTTTTAGTAGGGCTATCAGAGCCGCAGTGATCCCCCCCAATTTCAGGTTGGCAGCAGGAGTCTGCAAGTTCACTGGGGAATCTAAGCCTGAAACCTGGCTCGAAGATTACCGAGTGGCTGTTCAGATTGGTGGAGGGAATGACGAGGTGGCCATGAAACATTTGCCCCTCATGTTGGAAGGTTCGGCCAGAGCGTGGCTGAGTCAATTACCTCACAGCAGCATATATACTTGGGAAGATTTGTCCCGAGTGTTCGTCAGGACTTTTGAAGGGACTTGCAAACGACCGGCTGGTTTGACAGAGCTACAAGTTTGTGTACAGAAGACCAACGAAACTCTCCGAGAGTATATTCAGAGATGGATTACCTTGCACAATACTGTGGAAAATGTGTCTGACCATCAGGCGGTTTGTGCCTTCAAAGATGGCGTCAAAAACAGAGAATTGAGTCTGAAGTTCGGTCGAACCGGGGACATGACCCTGAGTCGAATGATGGAGATTGCTAGCAAATATGCCAACGGCGAAGAAGAAGACCGACTCCGAAGTGGCAAGTACAAGCCGAGCCAGTCGGAGAAGGGCAATTCGAGTCGGAAGCAGAAGCGCAAAGCCGAGCCAGCAGCTCCTGGAGAGGCCTTGGCCGTTACTCAGGGGAAATTCAAGGGGAAGCCCAAAGGATCCTGGAATCCAAAGAAAGTGAAAGATAAGGAAGGAAATGACGTGATGGATATGCCATGCCATATTCACACGAAGAAGGATGAAGAGGGCAACATTATTTACCCGAACACACCACTGCCAAATGTCGACTCTGATCCAAAGGTTTGAGGCAAACAGTCTAAGGACAAGGAGAAGGAGCGGACAAGGCGGAGACAAAGAGGACGGTGAGGAGGAATACCGCATGTCAACTCCACTCGATGATCTTGGCGGATGTGGAAAGCAAAAGTCGTTCGAAAGTCATCAATCGGGAGGTGAATATGGTTGCCCCAGTTAAGCCAAGTTATGTGAAGTGGTCCCAGACACCCATCACATTCGACCAATCTGATCACCCGACTCACATTGCCACCCCTGGGCGGCAAGCGTTAGTGGTCGATCCAATTGTCGAAGGCACTCGACTGACAAAAGTGCTGATGGATGGTGGTAGTGGGCTGAATTTGTTATATGCGGATACCTTGAAAGGGATGGGCATTCCGATGTCCCGATTGAGCGCCAGCAATATGAGTTTCCACGGAGTCATACCAGGGAAGAAGGCCAACTCACTCGGCCAAATAGCCTTGGACGTGGTTTTTGGCGATTCCAAACACTTCCGCAAAGAAAAGTTGACCTTTGAGGTTGTGGATTTTCAGAGTGCATACCATGCCATTTTGGGGAGGCCCGCCTACGCACGATTCATGGCCCGACCATGCTACGTGTACCTCAAACTGAAGATGCCAGGGCCCAAGGGAGTGATCACTGTCACCGGGGATCGGAAGAAGGCAGAAGAGTGCTTTCAGAAGGGCTCAAAGATTGCCGACTCCCAAGTATCAGCAGTCGAATTCGACGAGTACATGCAAAACGCAGATCCGAGTGATTTGCTACGATCTAAGAAGCCAGCCATAGAGTCTGCATTCAAGTCGTCTGGTGAAACAAAGCCCATCCATATTCATCTGACTGACCCCGACGCAGCTCCGACCCACATATCCACAACACTCGACTCGAAATAGGAAGAAGCGCTCATCCAGTTCCTCCGTGAGAACTGGGACATCTTTGCATGGAAGCCACCGACATGCGGGTGTTCGAGGCTGGCTGAGCATCGCCTTCGAGTCGACAAGTCAGCGAAACCAGTCAAAGAGCATCTGCGACGGTCCGCCCGTCGAGAGAAAAAGCTATTGGGGAAGAAGTGGCTCGACTGTTGACAGCAGGATTTATCCGGAGATTTACCACTCCGAGTGGCTCGCTAATGTTGTCATGGTCCCCAAGAAGGACGACTCACTCCGCATGTGCATTGATTTTAAGCACATTAATCGGGCCTGCCGAAGGATCATTTTCCTCTCCCCCGCATCGATCAAATTGTCGACTCGACGCGGGGTGAGAGGTTGTCTTTTCTAGATGCATATTCCGGGTATCATCAGATCCGCCTCAGTATGGACCCGACGAAATAAAAACAGCTTTCATCACTCCATTCGGTGCTTCGCTATATCACCATGCCATTCGGCCTCAAGAATGCCGAGCCACATTTATGCGAATGATTCGAAGTGTCTTCTCCTCAAATCAGTCGGAATGTGGGCGTATATGGATGATATCGCGTTAAGTCGCGAAAAGGTTCCGACCTGCTTGCTGACCTCGCGAAACATTTGCCAACCTCGGAAGGTGCGATATCAAGCTCAATCCGTCAAAGTGCACATTCGAGTTCCCGGTGGAAAATTACTCGGTTTTCGTTTCGAGCGAGGAATCGGCGCTAACCCGAAGAAGATAGGCACTATTCTCCGAATGAAACGCATACTGTGAAAGTGCACGACGCCCGAGCTTCTTGGATGCTTGGCCGCTTTAAGTCGATTCATCTCACGACTCGGTGAAAAGGCATTACCTCTTTACCGACTGATGAAGAAGGCTGACAAGTTCGAGTGGACTCCGGAAGCTGATGCAGCGTTTGCCGAGCTAAAAGCTCTGCTCTCCACCCAGCCGGTGCTCGCTGCTCCAATCAGCAAAGAGCCTCTGTTGCTTTACATCGCAGCCACTGGACAAGTTGTCAGTTCTGTGCTTACGGTCGAGCGGGAAGAGGAAGGAAAGGCCTTCAAAGTTCAACGCCCGGTGTATTATTTGTCTGAAGTTTTGACTCCATCCAAGCAGAGATACCCTCATTATCAGAAGCTTGTGTATGGTATATACATGACCACTAAGAAGGTTGCTCATTATTTCTCGATCATTACATCACGATCGTCGGCGGCGACTCCTTTATCGAGATCTTGCATAACAGAGACGCAACCGGTCGAGTGGCGAAGTGGGCGATTGAACTTCTTCCCCTTGATATCAAATTCGAGGCAAAGAAAGCCATTAAGTCCCAGGCTATAGCGGATTTCCTTGCCGAGTGGATTGAACAACAGCAACCGACTGAAGTTCACTTGGAGCATTGGACCATGTTCTTTGACGGCTCCAAGATGTTGAATGGTTCTGGTGCTGGGGTTGTTCTGGTTTCCCCCAGGGGAGATAAGCTTAAGTATGTGCTCCAGATTCACTTTGATTCCTCCAACAATGAGGCAGAATATGAGGCCCTTTTATACGGATTGCGCATGGCCATCTCACTCGGCGTCCGTCGCCTGATGGTTTATGGCGACTCAGATTTAGTGGTCAATCAAGTGATGAAGGAGTGGGACGTGAGAAGCCCAGCTATGACTGGATACTGCAATGCAGTGAGGAAGCTGGAAAAGAAGTTTGAGGGGTTGGAACTCCATCACATCCCCCGACTGAAAAATCAGGCAGCAGATGATCTGGCGAAGATAGGGTCCAAGAGGGAAGCCATTCCGAGTGGCGTGTTTTTGGAACATATACGCACTCCGTCAGTCAAAGAAGATCCCTACACAGAGGAAGCTCCACAACCCAAGAGTGCCACGGACTCGACTAAGGTTGAGATCCCGGCAGTGGTCGACTTGGTCATGGAGGTTTTTGTTGTCACTCCCGATTGGACAGTTCCATACATTGCCTATATTCTGAGAAAGGAACTCCCAGAAGATGAGGAAGAGGCTCGGCAGATCGTCCGTCGATCCAAAGCCTTTACCGTTATCAATGGGCAGTTATATAGAGAAAGCCCGACGGGAGTCGGACAAAAATGCATAGCGCCAGAAGAAGGTCGAGTCATTCTTAATGATATCCACTCGGGGACCTGTGGTCACCATGCGTCCTCTCGGACCATTGTAGCCAAAGCATACCGAGCTGGATTTTACTGGCCAAGAGCAAATGAGATGGCGAAAGAAATAGTGGACAAGTGCGAAGGATGCCAGTTCTATTCCAATATGTCACACAAGCCTGCGTCAGCCTTGAAGACCATTCCGCTCGTTTGGCCTTTCGCGGTATGGGGGTTGGACATGGTCGGTCCCTTGCGGACGGGTCGGAGTGGTTACACGCATGTACTGGTAGCAGTCGACAAGTTCACCAAGTGGATTGAGGCTAAGCCAATCAAAAAACTTGATGCTGGTACTGCGGTTTCCTTCATCAGAAAGTTGACGTTCAGGTATGGAGTTCCGCACAGCATTATCACGGACAATGGGTCGAATTTTGATTCGGAAGAATTCAAGGGTTTCTGCAACTCCCAAGGCATACGAGTCGACTATGCTTCAGTCGCCCATCCACAGTCGAATGGACAGGCAGAGCGAGCCAATGGATTAATCCTCAAGGGTCTGAAGCCCCGTTTGATGCGAGATCTCAAGCATGCAGCTGGAGCTTGGGTCGACGAACTTCCTTCAGTGCTTTGGGGTTTGTGGACCACGCCTAATCGGTCGACTGGGAGAACTCCTTTTTTCCTGGTCTATGGGGCAGAAGCGGTTTTACCGAGTGACCTCCTTCACAATGCTCCACGAATTGAATCAGATAATGAAGCGAAGCTGAGCAAGCGCGTCGGATGCAATCGACCTCTTGGAAGAGGAACGGAAATGGCTCGATCCGCTCGACCATTTACCAAAGAAGACTTCGCGTCGCTGACGCCCGAAAGTGTGAGAGGTCGAGCCTTCCAGGAAGGAGATCTGGTCCTCCGAGTAGATCAGCAGAAACAACATAAGCTTGCTCCCTCATGGGAAGGTCCCTTCATCGTCACAAAGGTTCTCCACAATGGAGCATATCGTCTCTACAATGTAGAGCGCGATATCGATGAGCCCCGAGCTTGGAATGCGGATCTGCTCCGCCCGTTTTACACTTAAAGTTTTTCACTCGGAAGAATTGTAATAAAGTACTCTTGTAGCTCACGAGCTTTGAAGTAATAGTGTCACAATTCCTTCATAATTTTTGTCACTTTTTATTTTACGTCGAGTAAAATTTTCACTTCCCCCAGTGGGTGGCTTAGGCGCGAATCCGTTCCGCCTAAGTGCTTTTACAAATCCTACCGAGTGGTAAGCCAGACTTCCACTCGGGGGCTTAGCTGCAGCTCAGTGCTCGCCTAAGTGTTTTACAAATCCTACCGAGTGGTAAGCCAGACTTCCACTCGGGGGCTTAGCTGCAGCCCAGTGCTCGCCTAAGATAAAAGAAATCCTACCGAGTGGTAAGCCAGACTTCCGCTCGGGGGCTTAGCTGCAGCTCAGTGCTCGCCTAAGTTTTTTACAAATCCTACCGAGTGGTAAGCCAGACTTCCACTCGGGGGCTTAGCTGCAGCTCAGTGCTCGCCTAAGTTATTAAAAATCCTACCGAGTGGTAAGCCAGACTTTCACTCGGAGGCTTAGCTGCAGTCCAAGGACTCGCCTAAGTATGAAGTATATTCGCAAGGAAAGCAAGGCGCAGGCCGACTGCGACCCTCCTCTCGAGCTTGACACAAATACAACGTGTGGCTGCGACCCTCTTCTCCGAGCTTGACACAAATACAACGTGTCGATCGCGACCCTCTTCTCCGAGCTTGACACAAATACAAAAGAAATCCTACCGAGTGGAGAGCAAACCTCCCACTCGGGGCTTAGCTGCAGCCAGTGCTGCGCCTAAGATAAAAGAAATCCTACCGTGGAGAGCAAACCTCCCACTCGGGGCTTAGCTGCAGCCCAGTGCTCGCCTAAGATAAAAGAAATCCTACCGAGTGGAGAGCAAACCTCCCACTCGGGGGCTTAGCTGCAGCCAGTGCTCGCCTAAGATAAAAGAAATCCTACCGAGTGGGGAGCAAACCTCCCACTGGGGCTTAGCTGCAGCCCAGTGCTCGCCTAAGGTAAAAGAAATCCTACCGAGTGGAAGCAAACCTCCCACTCGGGGCTTAGCTGCAGCCAGTGCTGCGCCTAAGATAAAAGAAATCCTACAGTGGAGAGCAAACCTCCCACTCGGGGCTTAGCTGCAGCCAGTGCTGCGCCTAAGATAAAAAGAAATCCTACCGAGTGGAGAGCAAACCTCCCACTCGGGGCTTAGCTGCAGCCCAGTGCTCGCCTAAGATAAAAGAAATCCTACCGAGTGGAGAGCAAACCTCCCACTCGGGGGCTTAGCTGCAGCCCAGTGCTCGCCTAAGTAATAAGTCGACTGCAGTAAGCGCTTCGCTGTTAACCTGCAAAGAGCAATTCAAGCCAAGGACAATCATAGCCAAACATCCAATCCAAATTTAGGTCGACACCTAAAAGTAACCGAGAGTGCTCAGGCACTAAGCCTGTTAAAGTTTTATCGGTTACAACTTCACTCGGCATACCGAGGCAAATTTAAGGTCAAGAAAAGTTTTTTACCCCTCCTGTGGAGGACTGGATGGAGCAACGAACTCGTCAAGATCAATCCCGTCGGCAATCCGCGTGGCAGCAGCGATGAAAGTCTCCATGAAGGTCCTGAAGTCGTGCTTCTTGGTGTTGGCCACCCGGAGAGCTGCCAGCTTATCTTCTCGAGCTTCTTTGCAATGGACTCGCGCCAGACACAGGGCAACGTCCGCACCGCACCGAGCCGAAGATTTCTTCCACTCTTGCACTCGGTCAGGGACGGCGTTCAGTCGAGCCATCAATGACTCAAGGTCGTTTTGGAGTGATTCATTGGGCCAGAGCGTCGAGTCGATGCGAGATGTAGCCGCCTTCAGTCTTGCAAGATAATCCACAACAGCAGCAACGCGGGATTCCAGTCGGAAGATGTTCATGGCAGTTTCATCGTTCACCGGGGAATTGACAGGGTCAAGGTTCGTCTCCAGCTGGCTGGTTTCTTCTTCGAAGTTGCGGCAGAACTCTGCATAGACAAAACCTCGAGTCAGGAAAACAGTCGAATGGAAACATAACAGTTGGGAGGATTGGTCGAGTGGAGAAGGTTACCTTCGAGCTTAAGGAACAATTTCTTAGCGAGACCACTCAAGAAGCTTTCCAGCTCGTTCCTCTTCCCAGCCAGTTGGAGGATCTTATCGGTCAGGTTCTTCTTGTCAGCCTTCATTCGCTCAGCATCCTTGCCGGCAGCGGCCAGAGCAGCCTTCAGATCGGCGTTTTCCTGTTCGAGCTTGGCAACTGAGGCCAATTTTTCATCAGCAAGCTTGATCTTCTCAGATAGTTCAAGCTCCTTCTTCCTTTGAGCCTCCTTCACCTTGCCTGTAAATCGCAGCAAAGTCAAACTTGAAGCAAGTGGGAGGAGGACAGAGTCGTCGAAATCTCACCAAACATACCTTTGGTCTCCTCCTTCGCCTTCGTCAGATTCTCTTGCACCAGTTTCAAATCCAACTCGAGCTGAATATGCTTCTGCTCCAGTTCAGTATAGCGTGCCGCAAGATCACAAGATTTCTACGAAGAGTCAGTTGCAAAAATATCAGAGATAGTCCACTTCCGAGTGAATCAAGAAGAATTGTACGTTTCTAAGACTACAGTCGAATGCAAGCATTCAACCGTAGTCTCGGGGACTACACCCAGTGGGTGCACTCAGCGTGCCCCCACTGGTCTTATTCAAGACATAGTCGACCAGTCGACCAGTAAAAAAAAAGCGAGTCGACCAGTCGACCAGCTTCATTCTTAGTAAGCCTAAGATAGAGTCGACCAGTCGACCAACAAAAAAAAAAAAAAAAATCGACCAGTCGACCAGTGATTCTTCAGACTGTAATCAACTGCCAGCAGTCGACCACAGTCTCGGGGACTACACCCAGTGGGTGCACTCAGCGTGCCCCCACTGGTTTCAGAAACACATTCATTCCATTCGGATACTGATCAACGTCTACTTAGTAAGCCTAAGACCGACTGCCAGCAGTCGACCTTAGCCTTGGGGACTACACCCAGCGGGTGCACTCAGCGTGCCCCCGCCAACACGGAGTTTTTACCAACACACCTAGTGGGTGACTGCTACGAATTCCATAAAGAAAAGTTTCGATAGCATATCCTAACAGAACAGGTGGTGGTCGACTGACCTGAACATTGCTCTGAAGGGCAGAGCTGGCATCATAAGCTGCTTGGCTCGCATCCCGAGCGATCTTCACCTGCTCCATCATGATCCCTGCTTGACGGATCGCCTCCTTAGCAGCATCGCCTTGGTCCTCCGGGACGTGGTGCGTGGTGAAGATCGAAGGTTGTCCAGCACTCGACGAAGTGGGCCGAGCACTGGTTAGTGGCACCGCGAAAGTCACGGTATGTCGAGTGCCGCCCTCCCCTTCCGTCACGACGGTCTCGGGCGCCGTCGCACCCTGGGTTTCTCTGCCAGCAGATGCTTTCCTACTCCTCCTAGCCCTCAGTGGCTCCTCATCCTCATCATCATCGTCAGGGAGAGTGATGATGTTATCGGTTGGAGCTTCAGAAAAGAGTTAAAGTCAGAAATCTTGAGTCAGTCGACTAAGAGCAAGAATTAAGGATATAATACCAAGATTTGAGGTGGCGGCGTCTTCCATCTCATGATCGTCAGCCCTAGCTGAGGTTTCAGAAGTCGCGGCACTGAAAATCCGAAGAATCAGTCGACCGATTCAAGTTTCAATCAGAGATAAAATCTATATAGAACATGAGAGTTTAAGCAATATGTTTACCCTGAGATGGTGGGGATGGACACTTTCATCTTTGGCAGAGGCTTGGTTGTCCTCGGTGGAACTACCTTCGCCTGCTTCGGCGCTTTCTCAGTCGGCACCGGTGAAGCGGTTCGAGGGCGTTTGGTCGACTGCGAGGCAGTCGCAACTCCCTTACCACGTTCAGCCGAAGGGTCGTGCACAAGTTTTGACCGCCTTTCCGAGCGCGGTGGTGCGGCTTCCTCCTCCTCGTCCTCGTCATCATCATCCTCGTCATCATCATCATCGTCGTCGTCGTCGTCTCCTGCAGCATCTGAGTCCCACTCTTCTTGACTCTCGCCTCCGCTGGCTTCACCCTCCTCAGTCGGAATCTGGGCGCCATTGGGCATTGAATACAGCTCGGTGAAGGCCTGGAAGTATTGAAGCAGAGTTCAGTCGACCAAATTCTGAACACACTCGACAGACATACAACAGAAAACAGAACAAGTGTACCTTATCTGGAACGCTGTCACGATCAAGCGGAGAAATCCTCCGGGATCCGCGAGGATTGTCCTTGTTTCCAGTGATTGAAGCCATCCATCTTTCCACTACGGCATCGTCGACTGCCTCCGGGTGGACGCGAGTCTCGTCTTGATGCCGCAATACAACCACATCTGATGACTCCGGGCTCAAGGGCTGGATTCGCCTCCGAAGAAAAACCTCCAGGAGATCCATGCCAGTCACTCCGTCCCTAACCAGCTGCACCACTCGGTCCATCAGCATCTTCACTTCAGCCCTCTCTTCAGGAACAACCTTCAGGGAGGAGGGTTTATTCACTCGACTCATGGTAAATTCTGGGAGGCCAGTCGACTGCCCCGGCGTCGTCTCGTTCCGGCAATAGAACCAGGTCGACTGCCAACCCCTGACCGACTCGGGAAAATGCATAGCTGGAAAGGTGCTTTTGCTCCTCAACTGGACTCCTAAACCACCACACATCTGGACTACTTGGGTCTTCTCGTCACCAGGGCTTGCCTTCTTCACAGTCTGGGAGCGACACGTGAAGATGTACTTGAACAAACCCCAGTGCGGTCGACAACCCAAGAAGTTTTCGCACATAGACACAAACGCAGCAAGGTATGCGATGGAGTTTGGAGTGAAATGATGGAGCTGGGCTCCGAAGAAATTCAGAAAACCTCGAAAAAAGACACTCGGTGGCAACGAAAAACCCCGGTCGACATGGGTGGCCAAAAGCACGCACTCACCCTCTTCTGGTTGAGGCTGCCACTCTCGACCGGGAAGCCTCGCGGCTCCGTGGGGAATCAATCCGTCGTTCGCCATATCAAGGAGATCCTTCTCCCTGATCGTCGACTGGATCCAGTCTCCCTGGACCCAGCCCTTCGGCAGTTTGGATCTCGACGAAGAACCACCGCGACCGGTGGATCTCCCCTTCGCCTTCTCGGCCGCCGACGCCTTCTCCACCACCGACGCCTTCTTCGCACGCTCCAGCATCGTCGTCTTCTCTTTGCCCATGGTCGCCGGCGGAATGCGCAAGGAGAGAGATGGCAAGGGAGCAGCAGCGGAGGTGGGGAGCGGAGACGAAGAGAACTGGGGAGGAAGAACAAGGTACTGTGCACGGGCCTCCGGGAGTCACATTTGTAGCGTCCCTTCCGAGTGGATGACAAGTGGACCCAAGCAATCCAATCATATCGAGCAGCAGCCGTGACGCACGATCGTGGCGGAGAAAGCGGCGCGAAAATCGAGGCGCCTATTACGTCCCATCCAAGCGCCCAGTTTGTTCCGTTTTCGCTTCCCCAAATTTCAGATCCCGCGAGATCCATGGGCGACGGATCAGTCAGTCAAGTGCGAGATCTCCTGCGATCTGCTACTCTGGTATAGCAAAGGAAGTCACTCGACTAAAGAACAAGAATGGATCAAGTCGACTGAAGGAAAGTTTCTTGTTATCAGCAAAGAAGATCTTGATCCGAGACAACACGTAACCAGAATGCAAAAGCAGTCGGAAACAACGTCAACTCCTCCTTCACTCAAGCCTCAATCCATTCGGGGGCTAATGATGGATTCATATACCTAGGGTAGGGTCATAGGCCTGACCTAAACGTCCTACCCAAGGGTACTCGTAGAAGAGATCATCTTCCAGTCGACCAAAGAGGAATCCACTCGACCAGACTGGAAGGACTCGACCATGAAGACTCACTCGACCACCAGAAGGTCAAAAGGCACTCCACAGCGTAACGGTGTGCTATTGAATAGACTTAATGATAGTTAAGATACCTTATGAGGGGCGTTACCAGTAACCCCCCTAGCTTAATGTACTTTAATCCCTCCATTATGTGGGCTGGCTGGGGTCCTGGCGCACTCTATATAAGCCACCCCCCTCCACAGGTAGAAGGGTTCAGATTCTTGAAATACTCATACTCATAATCCACTCGACCGCCTCAGGGCTCCGAGACGTAGGGCTGTTACTTCCTCCGAGAAGGGCCTGAACTCGTACATCCCTTGTCACCACAACTGCTCCATAGCTAGGACATCGCCTCTCCTTAACCTACCCCTACTTCTACTGTCAGACTTAGAACCACGACACCAGGCGCTAAGCGGGCTCTTCGATACAACATACAAAGGCGCCTGGAGGGTGCTGTTCAAGGGCGCCGAAGCCCCCGCATCCGCGACGGAAGATCGCGGATTCAGCTCGCAGTGCCCAACTGACGCGGTAAGTGATTCAACCCCATTACGGGACACTTGTGATAATTAAATTAACTTTTAGTGGGATTTCATTCTGCCACTTCCTTTGACAGGAATGGATGGAGAAGGCCAAGCTGCTTGTCAGCCCGGCTCCCATGCCAGAAGACCCAGTGAACGCCCGCTTAACAGGGCTACTGGTTCCGGCACCGCACGTGGTGCCGGAGAAGAAGGCCAAGAAGGTGGCCACGGGGACTCGAAAGAGTTCCCGCAATCAGGCGTCTGATGACGACGAGGACTCCTCCCCTAAAGACGAGGAGGAGGAGTATTCCCTCCCGGAGGAGGGAGAGAAGAAGAGGAAGGCTTCCCCAATAGGGGAGGCCGAAGGGTCCAAGAGGGGGAGAACTATCCCCCCGGACAGTTTCGCCGACATCAATGTTGGCGAGGATGAGTGGCCTCCAAGGGCCAGGCGTCCGGCAGGATCGTAAGTATTCGGATCATTTATATGCCATATATTTTATGTCATGCTGTATCCTTCTAACGCCGCATTCTGCCCATAGTCCGGCCGGTGACGATCTCCCCGACTCGATGAGCGGGTCATTGGCCTCGTCGGATGTAAATTCCGTCTCGACTGCCTCTACCCCAAGCGCCGACGAGGACGCCGAGGTGGGATCCCAAAGAGGGACCCATCAGGAGGAGGCTCCAGAGGCGCCGTCAGGCGACCTCCCGGACTTTGCGCCGGACTCTACATCGGAACCCGCAATGGTTCCAGAGTCCGGCAAGCGGCCCCTTTGAAAGAAGGGCAGGACCGTGACGCCGGCGGCCTCCGTCCAACCGGAGGCACCGGATAACCTGTTGGAGGCGCTTAAAGGCGCTTCCATCGAGGAAGAACACCGCACTATCATGAGTGCGGTGATTGAGAAGGTTCAGCTCGCTAAGAGCGGGCTGACCGAAGCCTGCAGCAGCCTTCTAACAGGCTTTGAGGTAAGAAGTTAAAATTATGTAATGTAATACTGCATAGACAGTAGCCCCTGATGCTTAGTTCGGTGTTCGGAAAGAAAAGCCGGACTGAGGATCTAACAAGATATACGCAGGGTTGGCTAAAATATGTCAATATGGGTTTGCAGGCTGTGCTGCTGACCTCTGCCGCACTAACGGCAGACGTTGAGGTGCTGAAGAAGGATCTCGAGCGGTCCGAGCAAGAGCTCGGCCATGCCAAGAGGTAGCTCGAGGAAAAAGAAGGTGAATAACACCACTTTAAATAAAGTACCTTACAGAAAAGGGTTTTGGTTGCAAATAAAATTAACAAGGATAATATGTGTATTGCAGGGCCACTAACGAGGTGGCAGCCACTGAAGGATCTTTGTGTCCGCGTCGAACGCAAAGCGGCCGCGAACGGACTGAGCGAGAAAAGCAAGAGGCGCGGGTGGCGGAAGTTCGGCAAGAGCTCCAGGCTCTCATGGAAAAGCATGAGAGTTTGGAGCGTGACTCCAAGACTCGAGAGTCCGAGCTTGCCTCGGCTCTCGAAAGTGCCAAGTCCGCCAAGGCCGAGGCCCATAAGGCCCTTCAGGAAGTTGAGGACATAAAGAAGATAGCGGCGGGTAAGGCATTTTTCATGCAAAGCAGGCATGTTAATGTGAACTACCTGACACTTACCCGAATTCGGAGCTCTCCAGGGGCGTTTGCAGATCTGCCGCGTAGTGCGTCTGATGCCGCCGCATTCTATCGTGGCGAGGAGGGGAGCTCGACGGAGAAGGTCTTCTGGTCTCAGTACTCTGAGGCCGGCCATCCGGTGCCCCCAAGCGACCAGCTGAAGCAGCTGGTCGAACTCCACAAGGTAGCTGAGGAGGCCATGAAGGGCCTCATAGTCCGGCTATGGCCTGGACAGGCCATGCCTGGGAGCTACTTTGGCCTTGTGCGGCGGCTGGTGGATGCGTGCCCCAGGCTGGATGTAGTCAAGCGCTCTGCTTGTATTGAAGGCGCTCGTCGGGCCCTTGCCCGCATAAAGGTTCAATGGGGCAAGCTGGATGCGGAGAAGCTTCTCACGGACCCACCGCCGCCGGGCAAGGAGCATCGCATGCCGGAGCGGTATTATAAAGTTGTCCTGAAGGGAGCCTGCGATATTGCAGATGAGTGCTCCCGAAATGTAATCTTTGAGTGAACTCGCTGTGTATTTATCCTGTGCGCTGTAAACTTCGTTTATAAGCGCCATGAGCAACGCTTGTTTAATTTAAAATATTACCTTCTGTGCGGCCGTTTGTGAAATCTGAGAGATGGCAAGTCGTTGGCTTCAGCCCCCAAGCCACAAGTGCTGGGGTGTTCGGTGGTAAACTTGAGCACTCTTGTTCCCATTTTTGGGTCCATCTAGGGAGGCGCTCAACACGACGAACAAGGCAACCGGACTTACGATGCTTGAACACTCTCACTTAGCCATATAATTCTATAATTTTAAATTTCGGCGAAGCCCCTAGTATTCGGAAGACCGAATCCAGGGCGCTATCCACGCCTTCATCGGACATTATCCAGAACTTCGTTCGAAGCGGCGTGAGTCTTTAAGGACCCGAAAGAACCTCTCGAATAGCGACCAGTCTCTCGCCTTATCATGCCAGTCAGTTTTAGCTTTCTCCACTGAGGCGTTAACTCGGCTCAACCGGGGCGCAATCGCAGTGGTTCTCCCAGTGCCACCTTAGCCGTGAACGGGCGTAAGGCACCAAAACGTGGGAGCCGGGCAAACCCAACTATTGACCCAAGACATGATTCGGAGTCGATTCATATAATGCTATAAGTTCGGGGTGCCGCACTTGTGAAAGTGTTCAGACTTTATCACGCCATAATTTGGGGAATAGAAGCCCCTGGCGTATTCGGCCGTACCAAAATATACGGGTGCAAGATGTCATATAATTAACATATATAAAAGATAACGCAATTGCAATAAAAAGGTGCTGCATTATTTATGAAAGGAAGTCTGCTAGTAGAGCGGACTGATACAAATAGTGCGGTAAGCAAGGGATTTGGACTCAAAAACATGTCCCCTCCAGGGATGAGCTGCAGACTTGGTGTATATAATCGAATTTAATGCTCGTAATTGAGACCACCTGAATGTTCGTCGCGGCCTTCGTTAGTCCCTGACTATTGCATCATGAGTTCGGCAGGTTCACCACCGGACAGGGCTTCTGGTTAACAGAGTCCTGTGTACATAAAAGAAGAAGAAAGAATAAAATAAAAAAGAGGGGGGGCACAGTTGTGAGCCCCTGGTGTGGTCAAGCCGCACTCTGGGTCCATTGTGATCGTGCCCCTTTCCCTGCGCCCATGGTATCTCCAAAGCGTAATGATGTACGCGGAGTGTTATTCTTGCGATCATGCGCGGGCGAGGGTTGGGGCCGCATTGCTACGCGTGCTCTGATCGTGCCAGGTGGTCTTGGTTGGCATTGCTCCGGGCGCGCTTTGCTGTGTCCGGCCTTTTAACTGCCGGACTTGAGAATTGCCTTAGAAGGCTGCTCTGTACTTCTGCCGCGAGAGCCGCTGTATGTTCCTCCGTTCGGAGGGAGCGTTCCGTATTCCCATTGACCGTGATGACTCCACGAGGGCCTGGCATCTTGAGCTTTAGGTATGCATAATGCGGCACGCGCTGAATTTTGCAAACGCGTTCGTCCGAGCAGAGCGTGATAGCCGCTGCGAACGGGACTATGTCGAAGATTAACTCTTCGCTCGGAAGTTATCCGGGATCGAAGACCACTTCGGTGTGGTGAGCCTGCATAGTTGGCCTCCACTCTTGGGATGACACCTTTAAAGGTTGTCTTTGTAGGTTTAATCCTTCATGGGTCTATGCCCATTTTGCGCACTATATCCTGGTAAAGCAGGTTCAGGCTACTACCGCCATCCATCAGGACTCTTGTGAGGTGAAATCCATCGACGATTGGGTCTAAAACCAATGCGGCGAATCCGCCATGGCATATGCTGGTCGGATGGTCTCTTCGATCGAAAGTGATCGGACAAGAGGACCATGGATTGAACTTTGGGGCGACTGGCTCCATCACATAGACGTCCCTGAGTGCGCGTTTCCTCTCCCTCTTGGGTATGTGGGTCGCGTATATCATATTCACCGTTCGCACTTGTGGGGGGAAACCTTTCTATCCTCTGTTGTTCGGCGGTCGAGTCTCCTCCTCGTCGTCGCTGTTTAGCCCCTTGTCATTGTTTTCGGCAATTAACTTGCCGGCCTGCTTGAACACCCAGCAATCTCTATTGGTGTGGTTAGCTGGCTTTTCAGAGGTGCCATGTATCTGGCATAAGCGGTCGAGTATTCGGTCCAGATTGGACGGACCCGGAGTGGTTCTTTTGAATGGCTTCTTCCGCTGACCGGGTTTAGAGCCTCGGAATCCGGCATTGACTGCCGTATCCTCCTTATCGTCGCCGTTTATGCGGCGCTTGTTTTTGTTTCGACGTGACCTGCCGTTGTTGTCCTTTGTATCCGGACTGCCAGAATTTTTACGGAGGTTGTTGCTACGGGCTAGCCAGCTGTCCTCTCCCGCGCAAAAGCGGGTCATTAACGATGTGAGGGCTGCCATGGATTTTGGCTTTTCCTGCCCTAGGTGCCGGGCTAGCCATTCGTCCCGGATGTTATGTTTGAAGGCTGCAAGGGCCTCTGCATCCGGACAGTCGACGATTTGGTTTTTCTTTGTTAAGAACCGTGTCCAGAATTGTCTGGCCGATTCGTCTGGCTGCTGAATAATGTGGCTTAGGTCATCGGCGTCTGGTGGTCGCACATATGTGCCCTGGAAGTTGTCGAGGAATGCGGCTTCCAGGTCCTCCCAGCACCCAATTGACTCTGCGGGCAAGCTGTTTAGCCAATGCCGAGCTGGTCCTTTAAGCTTGAGTGGGAGATACTTGATGGCATGGAGATCGTCGCCGCGGGCCATGTGAATGTGGAGAAGATAGTCTTCGATCCAAACCGCGGGGTCTGTTGTGCCATCGTAGGATTCGATGTTTACGGGTTTAAACCCTTTGGGGATCTGATGATCCATTACTTCGTCAGTGAAGCATAGAGGGTGTGCGGCGCCCCTGTATTGGGCGATGTCGCGACGCAGCTCGATAGAGTGCTGTCTGCTGTGTTCGGCCCGGCCGGGGTTATTGTATCCGGCGCGACGGTATTCGTCGTGGGTCGTAGGGCCCCCACGTGATCCGTAGATGGATCTGGATTGCCTTGCCTTGTCCTCCAATATGTCTCGCAAGTCTGGCGCGTTCCCTCTTGGCTTCGTACTTTTGGAGCGATGCCGGGGTACGGTCTTGGCTGGGGGCCTGGATGCCTCTCTGTCACGACCACGGGGTGGTCGGTCAGCCATGTCGTGCGCTGGTGATGAAGGTATGTATGCTTCCTCCTCTAATCGGGGGAGCAGCTTGCGTCTTGGGTAACTTTTGGAGGGGCGTTCGAGTTTATACTCTTCGGCCGCGAGGACCTCGGTCCATCGATCGGCCAGCAGGTCTTGATCAGCTTGGAGCTGTTGCTGCTTTTTCTTTAGGCTGTTTGCTGTGGCGATAAGCCTGCGCTTGAAGCGCTCTTGTTCGACGGGATCCTCAGGTACGACGAATTCATCATCGTTGAGGCTTGCTTCGTCTTCGGAGGGAGGCATATAGTTATCATCCTCAACCCCTTCGTCTGCCGCCCTCTCGTGAGGGCTTGCTTCTGCATCCTCCTGCGCTGAGTCTTGCTGGAGGGGATTGTCTTCGGCACTCTCCGGAGTATTATTATCTCCCGTGCCGGAATCTCCATTCTTGCTGTGGCGGGATTTAGAGCGGCGCCGCTGACGTCGGCGTTTGGGCTGCTTCTTTAGAGAATCTGCCTCTGCTGCTTCTTCACCATCCCCATTCTTTGGGGTGTCCACCATGTATATGTCGTATGACGAGGTGGTCTTCCAGTGCCCTGTAGGCGCTGGCTCCTGTTCGTCTCCGGCATCGTCGTCCATGGCGTCGATGTCGTCGGAGTCGAAGTCTAGCATGTCGGTTAAATCATCGACAGTGGCTACAAAGTGGGTGGTGGGTGGGCTCTGAATTTCTTCGTCGTCCGTACCCCAGCCATCCTGGCCATAGTCCGGCCAGGATTCTCCTGATAGCGAGAGATGCTTCACTGAATTCAGGATATCGCCAAAAGGCGAGTTTTGGAAAATGTCCGCGGCGGTGAATTCCATAACCGGCGCCCAATCCGGATCGATTGGTAGGGGCGCGGGAGGTTCGAAGTCCGGCGAGGAGTCCGGCGCCTCGGAATCACGGGTTTCGCAGGGGACAAGATCAGTGTTTGGCTCCATCGCCGTGGATGTTGAAGCCCCCGGGGCGGCGTCTATCCACCGGCCCTCGATCTGGGCGATCGGCTCCGGGCTAATGGCCGAAGCGGATCCGTGTGCGGCCACCAAGGCACTGTCCGGCGGCAGAGCTAGATCGTGCCCATCGTCACAGTGCGGCGCTTGGCTGTGGCTCGAGTCCGTCGAAGATCAAGTCTCCGCGGACATCGGCCGTGAAGTTTAAGCTTCCGAATCTGACCTGACGGCCAGGGGCGTAGCTTTCGATCTGCTCCAGATGGCCAAGTGAATTGGCCCGCAGTGCGAAGCCGCCGAATACGAAGATCTGTCCGGGGAGAAAAGTCTCACCCTGGACAGCGTTGTTGGTTGAAGATGCCATCAAGCCTATCGGTGACGACACAGAGGAACTCTCAATGAAAGCACCAATGTCGGTGTCAAAACCGGCGGATCTCGGGTAGGGGGTCCCGAACTGTGCGTCTAGGCGGATGGTAACAGGAGACGAGGGACACGATGTTTTTACCCAGGTTCGGGCCCTCTCGATGGAGGTAAAACCCTACGTCCTGCTTGATTAATATTGATGATATGGGTAGTACAAGAGTAGATCTACCACGAGATCAAGGAGGCTAAACCCTAGAAGCTAGCCTATGGTATGATTGTTGTAATGTATGTTGTCCTACGGACTAAAGCCCTCCGGTTTATATAGACACCGGAGAGGCTAGGGTTACACAGAGTCAGTTACAATGGTAGGAGATCTACATATCCGTATTGCCAAGCTTGCCTTTCACGCCAAGGAAAGTACCTTCCGGACACGAGCCGGAGCCTTCAATCTTCTATCTTCGTAGTCTTGGAGTCCGGCGGATAATGATAGTCCGGCTGTCCGGACACCCCCTAGTACAGGACTCCCTCACATGCGAATTACCCAAACATCAAAATTTGTGCCATCGAAACTAAGAGTGTCAGAGAATCCTAAACCCCTAGTAGACATCCTTACTCTCTAGGCGGTTAAGCCCTAAAAGGAGAGACGAGGCTCTGATACCAATTGAAAGATCGAGGATGTCGCCTAGAGGGGGGGGTGAATAAGCGCTTTAAAATAATTATGGTTTAGGCTTGAACAAATGCGGATAAACCTAACGGTTAAATTTTCAAGCACAAAACCTAAAACAACTAGGCTCACCTATGTGCACCAACAACTTATGCTAAGCAAGATAAGCAACTATGTGATAGCAAGATATATGACAAAGAACAATATGGCTATCACAAAGTAAAGTGCATAAGTAAAGGGCTCAGGTAAGAGATAACCGAGGCATGCGGAGACGACGATGTATCCCGAAATTCACACCCTTGCGGATGCTAATCTCCGTTTGGAGCGGTGTGGAGGCACAATGCTCCCCAAGAAGCCACTAGGGCCACCGTAATCTCCTCACGCTCTTGCACAATGCAAGATGCCGTGATTCCACTAAGGGACCCTTGAGGGCGGTCACCGAACTCGTACACTTTGGCAACCCTTGGGGGCGGTCACCGGAACCCGTCAAATTGCTCGGGGCGATCTCCACAACCTAATTGGAGACCCCGATGCTTGCCCGGAGCTTTACACCACAATGATTGAGCTCGAACACCACTAACCGCCTAGGCGCCAAGGCACCCAAGAGGAACAAGCTCTAGGGTGCCCAAACACCCAAGAGTAATAAGCTTCTCAAACTTCACTTCCACGTATCACCGTGGAGAACTCAAACCGATGCACCAAATGCAATGGCAAGGGCACACGGAGAGCCCAAGTCCTTCTCTCCCAAATCCCACTAAAGCAACTAATGCTAGGGAGGAAAATGAGAGGAAGAACGAAAGAAGAACACAAAGAACTCCAACATCTAGATCCAAAGGGTTCCCCTCACAAAAAGGAGAAAGTGATTGGTGGAAATGTGGATCTAGATCTCCTCTCTCTTTTCCCTCAAAAACTAGCAAGAATCCATGGAGGGATTGAGAGTTAGCAAGCTCGAAGAAGGTCAACAATGGGGGAAGAACACGAGCTCAAAGGATAAGGTTCAATGGGGAAGAAGACCCCCTTTTAGAGGTGGGGGAAAATCCAACCGTTATGCTCACAACCCGCACAGAGCGGTACTACCGTTCGTCCTCACGGTACTACCGCTAGGGATCGCGGTACTACTACTTGCGGTACAAAAAAATTACTTCCGTACCTACCTCCGCAGAACTTGGGACGAGTTTTTTGGTCCGGAGCGGTACTACCGCTGTAGGAGCCGCGGTAGTACCGCTCTGGAGCGGTAGTAAAAAATTACATCCGCTCCAATTCGCGGTAGTATCGCTGCAGCCTTTTCAGAACACCAAAACTGCCACAACTTTTACAAACGGACTCCGAATTCGATGAAACCAAGTTTGTTGGAAAGCTAGCGACAAGGGCTAACACAATCTTGAAAGAAATAACAATAAGAAGCAAAAGAGAAAAGGCCCAAAATAAAATGGTGAGAACCCTTCCTCGGATAAGACCGGTAAAACCTCCAACACCGAAAACATCATAGAAGACGCATGCGAACTCCGTTTTCGATGAACTCAAGCTTGTCATCAAGATGACCATAAGCTCTAAGACTCACAAAGAGAACCAAACAAGAACCAAGAAACATGATGCAAGGATGCAATGGTTTGAGCTCTCTACTAACGATACGATCAAGCTACCAACTTGAGAGCCCCCCTTGATAGTACGGCAAACGATCCTATAACCCGATCTCCCTACTACCACCACGAGACTGGTAAAATAGAAAACCTATCAAGGGCAAACCTTTGCCTTGCACATGGTCCACTTAAGCTAGATTATGACGATCTTGACTCCCTCAATTTGGACCACCTTTCTTGATTGTGTTGGCTCGATGAAGACTAGATGATTGCTCCCCCATAGTCCACTATGGGTGAGCGACTCTTCGGCACATCTTCACAAGTCCATTGACACCATAATGGATGACAAGATTCAAACTTGATTGCTCCCCCATACTCCATTATGGGTTAGCCACTCTTTGTGTTGCTCCACTTGAACTTGCACACTGCAAACTTGATGACAATCACCACTTGATGTCATCCTCCATGGGTTGTATGGGATCTTCCTCTTGACGCAAGACCATGGAAACATACCTAACCCCACAAAAAACTCTCACGTAGACCATGGGTTAGTACACAAAGCGTAATGGACAATGCTTACCATACCATAGGAACACTTGGTCCCACTCGGTACATCTTCTATGCTTTGTGAGTTAGATCAACTTGATTCACTCTTGACTTAGTCTTGATCAACCTTGAATCTTTCCAACTCTCTTCATTTGGATGATGTCTTGAAGGTAAATATGAATGATCACACAATCTTCTTCTTCAAGACATGCTTGCAATAAGCTCAACACTCACATGACCAATCTTTGGATAATTCCTTAATAGCACCTTAGTCAACTCATAAACTCCTTGAAACCAACACATGGACTTCAAGAAAAGCCTATGGACAAAACCTTCAAATATAACTCAAGGCAACCATTAGTCCATAGAGATTGTCATCAATTACCAAAACCAAACATGGGGGTATCGCATGTTCTTTCAAAGAGGGAGAGGGTGCTCCTAAGGAGAAGAAGAAAAATGTGAAGGGTGTTGATGTCAAAAAGGGCAAAACCACCTCCTCCAACAAAGCCGGCGACTTTAACCCTTCTTATGTGTTGTGTCGTGCCAGTGATGGGCATGTTCATGTTAAATTTGTTGGTTCTCCTGATGAGTATATTGAATGGTATATTTGGGTTCCTAAGACCCTTGTTACTAACATCAAAGGACCCATTACTAAATGGGTACCTAAAACCAAGCATTGATCTCTTGTAGGTGTTTGCTTCTGGTGGGGGATCATGGTTGCTCGATAGTGGAGCAACAAATCATATGACCGGGAGCAAGGACTTGGTGGTGGACGTGCACAAGATTCCTTCTATGCCCACCAATGTCGAGTGGGATGGTGCCTCGTCTTCTAAGGTATTGGGTCTTGGCAAGGTTGTCATTTCTCATGATCTAACGATCAAGAAAGTCATGCTTGTTGAGTCCCTTGCGTTCAATCTTGTTTCGGTTCGTCAATTTGCACTCATGGGGTTTGCCACTTTCTTTGATATTGATACCGTGGCCCTCTTGTGGAGCAAGACTCTTAAAGTAGCCTTTGTTGGGCATGTCGAGAACGGTCTTTATGTGATTAACTTTTCAGAGCAACCCACTAAGACCGCGACATGCCTAATGGCTAAAGTTGATGTGGGATGGCTTTGGCATCGCCGTTTAGCCCACGTCAATATGAGATCTTTGCAAAGTCTCCTCAAGGGGGACCATGTCTGTGGACTAAAAAATGTTAGTTTTGCCAAAGATCGTGCTTGCACTGCTTGTATCGAAGGGAAGCTTCATGAAAAGGCTCACCCTCCCACGACTATCATCTACTCGAAAAGACCCTTGGAGCTCCTTCACATGGATCTTTTTGGGCCTCCATCCTTTTATAGTCTTGGAGGTAGAAAGTATTGCTTGGTGATTGTGGACAATTATTCAAGGTACACTTGGGTATTTTTCTTCAAGAGGAAGAGTGAGACTCAACAAACCGTCATCAATTTTGCAAATGAAGCTCAACGTCAACATGATTCAAAGATCTTGCCAATAAGAAGTGACAACGGCACTGAGTTCAAGAACTACACCTTGGATGAGTTTCTTAGTGATGAGGGGATCAAGCATCAATATGCTGCACCATATACCCCTCAACAAAATGGTGTCGCAGAGAGGAAGAACCGGACGTTGATGGATGCGGCAAGGACCATGATGGCGGAGTTCAAGTCTCCATACAACTTTTGGGCTGAAGCCATCAACACAGCTTGTCATGCATCCAATCGGCTCTATCTCCACAAAGGCTTGAACAAGACTCCTTATGAAATTCTCACCGGTAACAAGCCCAATCTCAAGTACTTCCGGGTGTTCGGGTGTAAGTGTTTCATTCTCAAGAAAGGTGTTCGTTTGTCTAAATTTGAGGCCAGAGCTTATGAGGGCAAATTTGTTGGTTATGTTACAAACTCTCATGCTTACCGTGTCCTCAACAAGTCCACTAGACTCATTGAGGAGACGTGTAACGTGGAGTTTGACGAAAATAACGGCTCCCTAGTGGAGCAAAGTGGTACTTGTGATGTAGATGATGAAATTCCTCCCCAAGCCATAAGAAGAATGTGTATTGGTCATATTCTACCCATTGAGGAACCCCTTGTGGCCGAAGGAGAAGGACAATGCTCCACTCAAGTGGAGCCATCACCTCCTCAAGACCCACACGCTTCCGAAGAACAAAGTGAAGGCCCTCAACCTCGTGAACAAGACCAAGGACAAGATCAACCTCAAGATGGTGGTGAACCACCAAATCTTGCCCAAGGTCAAGTTCTCCCCCTCGAGCAAGTTCAAGATCAAGAACAAGCTCAAGACGGCGCTCAAGATAATCAAGTTAACCCTCCTCCTTCCACATCCGAGGAGGAATTAGAGCGTCGTGCCGCGAAGATTGCTTCCAAGCTCACCACCAAAGGTCATCTCATGGAGAATGTGGTTGGAAGCCTAAGAAAGGGGCTAAGCACTCGTAGAAAATTAGCAAACTATTGTGAACATCACGCATTTGTCTCTTGTGTTGAACCCCGAAAGTTCTATGAGGCGCTCGAAGATCCGGATTGGCTCAATGCCATGCATGAAGAACTCAACAACTTCGAGTACAACAAGGTGTGGATATTGGTGCCAAGGCCGTCGGGGAACCACAACGTCATTGGAACCAAGTGGATATTCAAGAACAAGCAAGATGCTCATGGGAACATCATTCGCAACAAGGCAAGATTGGTAGCACAAGGCTACTCCCAAGTCGAGGCCATCGACTACGGTGAAACCTTTGCTCCCGTTGCTTGCCTTGAATCCATTCGTTTGTTGATTGCTTATGCTTCCCATCACTACTTTAAGTTACAATAAATGGATGTGAAAAGTGCTTTTCTTAATGGTCCTATTAATGAGTTGGTTTATGTCAAGCAACCCCCGGGTTCGAGGATCCCTACTTCCCGGATCATGTGTATCAACTCGATAAGGCACTCTATGGCCTTAAACAAGCCCCACGTGCATGGTATGACCACCTTACCGAGTTGTTACAAGATCGTGGATTTGAGGTTGGGCAAATCGATCCCACTCTTTTTACTAAGAAGGTCAAAGGGGAGTTGCTTCTATGCCAACTATATGTTGATGATATTATCTTTGGTTCCCCTAACAAAGCTTTCAATGAGGAATTTGCCGCTCTCATGACCTCTAAGTTCAAGATGTCTTCGATGGGAGAGTTGAAGTTCTTCCTTGGTTTTGATATCAAACAAAGAAGAGAAGGTACCTTCGTCAACCAAGCCAAATACACTCAAGACGTGCTAAAAAGATTCAAGCTAAGTGATGTCAAGCCGGCTTCTACTCCAATGCCTACCAAGTGCCAACTTGACATTGATGCCAATGGTAAAGCGGTGGATCAAAAGGTATATCGCTCCATGATTGGCTCCCTGCTTTACCTTTGTTTACGGTACTACCGTGGTGAACCACGGTACTACCGCAGGAGTTGGTGGCTTTATGTTTAGTGCGTGGCCCTCCAGGGGCACGGTACTACCGCTACCTCCGCGGTAGTAATTTTTTACTGCCGCTGAAAGAGCGGTACTATCACCCATAGTGCGGTACTTCCGCCCGGGCGGTACTACCGCGATGACACGTGGTACTTCCGTGCCCACGCGAGCGGGTGGGGGTTAAGAGCGGGACAGGGGGAGTTCTAACTCCCCCATACCCATTCATCTCTATTCCCCACCCCATCTCTCTCTCCTGCCCAAGAACGGCGTCGGAGGCCTTCGCCGGATCTCCGTCTCCGACCGCTCTCCTCGGATTCTGACCGGTGGGATCGTTCCCCACCTCGCCCTCTTGCCATGGACCAAGGTTTTTCCTCAAGTTCCTCTCCCTTTTGTCCTTCCTTGTGCTTTTAGGTTTTGGGGAGATGCATGTGGTGTTCTTGAGATTTTGGGCTAAATCTTTGCAAGTGGGATTTGTAGGAGAGTGGTAGTGTAGTTTGCATGCTCTTTGGATAGTCAAAATAGTTCTGGTTGATCAACGGTAGTACCGAAGTTGTCGTGCGGAGGTTCTAGATCCAGATCCGTGACCTCTATCATGGTTTTCGATCCGTGCGGTACTACCACTCCTCCTGGAGCGGTACTACCGCAGCCTCACTTGGTTCTAATGCCTTGCGGTACTTTCCCACCTTGGTGTGGTACTACCGCTTGGCGTCCGGAAGTAAAAAAAATTACTTCCGCCCCAAGCATGGTACTACCGTGCCACCCCGGCACGGTACTATCGCGGCTGGAGCGGATGTAATTTTTTACATCCGTAACCCTGCTCGGTACTACCGTAGATTCATCCAGCGCCCTTTTGTGTTGTCCAGATCTCATGCTTTGTGTTTCTTTCGGTTTGATTTTTGATCCATCTTGTTCCCGTGCGTGTTTTTGTGTCTTTGTGTCTAGGTGGTGGCTCCGATTCCTTTGCTCGTTGCTCGAATCCCAGCCGTGACACAGGGTCAAAGCGTCTGTGCAATCAAGATGAAGCTCCTGAGGGCTCCAATGCCCCCCAATGCAGGACCAAGACCACCGCCAGCAAGCAAAAGGAGCCTGTCATGGGCATGGATGAGATGCCCCAAGCCGAGTTTGTCATTCGAAGGAAGCTCAATCCCTATGTGAATCCCCGGGCTAACTTGCGAGGCAATGATCTCTTCTGGACCAAGCAGCAGAATCTAATATATCTGGATGTGATCAAGGCCAAGCAGAACCTCTACGTGGAAGTTCAATACATTGACATGCATCATATGAGGCAGGACAAGCACCATGGGAACTTTGGAGAGGCCTTGGATCTAGTGGAGTAGTTCAGCATTGAGCACATGCTCACCTTCTACAAGGATTTTGAACTAGAGATCATCGCACAGTTCTTTGCTTCAGTCTACTTCGGCGTCGATGATGCAAGGACCATGACTTGGATGACTAATGGTCGCCGGATGTTTGCTACTTGGAAGGAGTTCATGGAGTTGCTTAACGTTCCAGATGAAGGGCTCGACACGCCAGTTGGAGTTCGCCCTCATGCCAACTCTGAGTCTGCCAACAAGAAAAAGCTCATGCAATTCCTTGTTTCGAAGACTCTTCCCAACAAGAAGACAATGTGGGTGCTTAATCCCTTCCTTGACATCATGCATCAGCTCTTCCGGAACACCCTCTTCCCACGCATTGGTGACATGGGCCAGGTGCATGCTTACCTCGTTGACATGATGCTTATCTGTGAGGAGGCCCGTCGGGCTTAGACTCAGCCACTTGATGTCTCACATATCATGTGGTGTGAGCTTCAGTTCGCCGTGTTCAACCGTAAGGTCCCCATCTATGGGCCTTACCTGTTCCACCTAATCTCCAAGACTTGGTAAAAGCATTTTCCCAATGATGAGTTTGAAGCTCCAGGGTGGATTCGTCATGAGCCCATCAGGCTCCGCATCAAGCCACAATGGGCTAACACCACCACTTCTGCTGAGGCTTCCAGGAGGGCTGTGGATGAGGAGATTGAGGAGGAAGAAGCTGCTGCGGACCGTTCTGCATTCACTACTCCCTCTGCCGAGCCCTCTTGGGCGAAGAAGCTGAAGATCAAGATGAAGAGGCTTTTCTGCATGCAGGCCCAAAGTCAGTACAAGGCTCATGTTGCTCAAAAGGAGGGCCGTCGTCATGACAATAGGATTTTGAGGGCGTGCGGCGAGGACGTGGCCAGCGGCTTTGAGAGGCACATCACCCCCGAGGCTGCCTGGATGGCTAAGCAGGGATACAAGTGGACCGATTTTGAGGAGGAGTACGTTCCTGCTGCGGAGTCTGACGACGAGGAGTCTTTTTCCGCCTGAGCTACCATCCTTGTTGTAGGCGCCCTCTCTGCCTTTTTGGTGTCTTGATGCCAAAGGGGGAGATAGTGTAGGATTTGCATGTCGTGTGCGCGTGTGCGCCGCCGTTTGCTTTGCTTTTCGTCTATTGAACTTGTTTGCTTTGGTTTGGTTGTGCTCGTGAGACTAAGTTTATCATATGGTGTAAGACATATGCACTCTATCATACCTTATTATCTTATTGAGCTTATGCTATATCGTGCTTTTCATGTTATGCTCATATTTACTATCTTGTTTAGTGTCAGCCTTATCTTTGCAAGATATGCTTTGTCTCTAAAATATAGGGGGAGTGGTGATCCTAGTATTCATGCCGTGCAGTCCAAAGCACCTGACTCTCTAGCACGAATCTAGGGGGAGTTCGTCTATATTCTAGAGATGTGGGTGTCAAAACCGGCGGATCTCGGGTAGGGGGTCCCGAACTGTGCGTCTAGGCGGATGGTAACAGGAGACGAGGGACACCATATTTTTACCCAGGTTCGGGCCCTCTCGATGGAGGTAAAACCCTACGTCCTGCTTGATTAATATTGATGATATGGGTAGTACAAGAGTGGATCTACCACGAGATCAAGGAGGCTAAACCCTACAAGCTAGCCTATGGTATGATTGTTGTAATGTATGTTGTCCTACGAACTAAAGCCCTCCGGTTTATATAGACACCGGAGAGGCTAGGGTTACATAGAGTCGGTTACAATGGTAGGGAATCTACATATCCGTATTGCCAAGCTTGCCTTCCACGCCAAGGAAAGTACCTTCCGGACACGAGCCGGAGTCTTCAATATTCTATCTTCGTAGTCTGGGAGTCCGGCGGATAATGATAGTCCGGCTGTCCGGACACCCCCTAGTCCAGGACTCCCTCAGTAGCCCCCGAACCAGGCTTCAATGACGATAAGTCCAGCGCGTTCATAGTCTTCGGCGTTGCAAGGCGGGTTCTCCCTTCAAATTCCATGTACCAGCCGAATAGTGTCCGGCTTCATCTCGAATAATGTGTTCCTCGGCTTCTATGCCAAATAATGGCCCTCTTCCACGCGTCGCACGAATGTGAAAAGCCAGGGTGTCTTTTGCATTTCACCCCCTAATTGTGCGAGTCGTCCGCCTACAAAAGAGGCAAGAATCCAGATCCAAACCGCACCGTCTTCCTCCCGCGAATATTCCATCGAAGCGCCTTTGACCTAGAAATCCATTCCATCATGGATCGTCGACGCGGCTCTTCTTCACGCGCTCCCAGCCCACCGCCGGGGAATTGGAGGAGGTGCTCTATTTCGCACAATGAGCTAGAGAAGCTCCAAACGGAGGGATTTCTCCCTCCGGCCTTCATGGTCCCAGTCCGGGCCGGACTGGTTACTTATCAAGGTGGGAGGCAGGCGGAGGACACTCCAAGCCCCAATAAGGGGGAGCGAGTGTGCTTTGTCCCCTATCTGATAAGGGGGCTCGGATTTCCAATACATCCGTTCCTCCGCGGGCTCCTGAAGTTCTACGGACTCCAGCTCCACCACCTCACGCCCGCCTCTGTGCTGCATATCGCGGGCTACGTAGCTCTTTGTGAGCTATTCCTGGGCATCGAGCCCCATTTTGCATTGTGGAAGAGGCTGTTTTGCCTCGTACCCCACTCTCATGAGGGGTCCATATATCAAGTGGGCGGCGCCGAAATATGGCGCATCGCCGGGACCGGATACCTATCCGGCACTCCCAAGAAGGCATCCGAAGGCTGGCCCTTAGAGTGGTTTTATATAGGAGACGCTCCGCTGCCAGACCTAGTTCGGATCGGCCTCCCGGAGTTTAGTGCTGCTCCCTTGAAGAAACGCCTCAGCTGGCGCCCGCGGAGCCCCCGATTGGAGGAAGACAAGAGCGTCCATTATTTGATGGGCCGGATAAGATTAATGGCTCATTCCGGCCTGACCATGATCGGAGTCATGGCGACATGCATCAAGCGAGGGGTACAGCCACTTCAATACAGAGGCCACCCCATGTGGGATTTCAACGGGGAAGACGATGCTACCCGGCACGGCCGCAAAGGGCCGGATTCGACCGAGGATCTGGTGAAGATCCTGTCCGGCCTGTACAAGGGGGAGAAGAAGGATTTCCTTCGGACGAACCCTTTGAATGGGTTTTCCATGATCAACCCCAGAGGATGGGTAAGTGAACACCTTGAAGGGCTCAGCCCATGCTTTCGAAGTTTTAAGCTTCTCACATTATGTCTTCGACGCAGGATCTGCGCCGGACTGTGGAGGACATGGTGAGTCCTGCTCCGCAGCCTGAAGATCCAGAAGGATCCCTGCGTCCGGCCTCCGAAGAGGACCTGGACATCGAGGTGGAGCTGATCGACGGGGTGTATCACCAGCTCAACATAGACAATGCTCTGGTTGCCATTACGGCAGACTACCCCGGACTAAGTCCGGCTTCCCAGGTGACCGCGACCGAAGTCCGGACACCATATCTCTTCCCTGCCCATTTCTGACCTTCGCGAACGATGGTATTTTGCAGGAAGCGCCTTTACGGCAGGAAGCCGAGCCCGCGGCGGCTGACCAACAGAGGCCAGTCCGAACCAGCAGGCGGAAAAGGAGCGCAGTGCGGACGGAAACGTCGCCGCAAAGGTATAGCTCGTATTCGAATTTTCAGAGCAACGTTCCGAGGAAACGCCTGAGTGCTCATGATCTTTGTAGGAGAAAAAGCGCTCGCCGGACTGCGAGCGCAGGAATTGCCGATCCGACCAACACCGGCCAGGCTCCAGCGCCCGGACTGGAGGGGGAGGCAAGCGCAAGACGCGAGCCGGATCCTGCTCCAACGGAGGATACCGACAGACTGTCCGCCACCAAGTCTGAGGTGGAGAGCGCTATGAACCATAGGCGCCGCCGGACAGTATTTCAAGAAGCGTGCTTTTCCCCTGAGGCATTGGATGCCTTTAACGCAGGGGACGCGCATCTCCGTGCTGCTCAAAATGGTTTTACCAGAGCCACGGAGCAGTATGTGAAAGACATACGGGTAAGGGAATTTTAATGGTTGTATATACCAGTAGCCCCCGAGACTTAAATTAGTTATGCTAACTGATTTAAGGATCATTTTAAATTTCAGGCACTTAACAAGAAGAACGCCCAGCTGTCTCGGGAGCTGCAAGATTGCAAGGCCCAACTTGAGGCCGCACTTGCTGCCGCAGGAGGAGACGGAAAGACCCCTCCTGGTAACACATTTTTATTAATAAATATAAGCGTTGTGCGGCGTGCGCGTGAGTCTAATAATGACATTGCAGGTACCGCCGGACAAGATCCGGACAGGCAAGCATTGCTGCGCCAGCTAAAGGCCGGCGAGAGTGTGCTGAATAGGGTTCAGCAGGAAAGGAACAAGCTCCAGGATGCCAACGCCAAGCTCGGAGAAGAGCTGAAAGGCGCTCAGGCCGAGCTGTCCGGCTCCGTTAAGGAGAATCAGCGGCTTCGTCGCGGCATTTACAGTAAGTGCTTGAGCGAACTTTTTTGAAAAGAAGAGTTCGGCGAGGAAGTGTTTTGACATGATATGTCTTGTAGGTATACTCACGGGTCGTCCTGCAGAGGAAATGCCCATATCAATGGGTGATCAACTTCCCGAACTATTGCAGCTACTCGAACGAGTTCGGCAGGCAATGAGCGGCGTCGTTCAGGCTTTATGGCCAGCCCTCACCCTACCCGAGGGCCTCGGGGAGCTTGCAGAGAAGCTGCAGGGAGTGCGGCAGCGCTTCCGTTTGTGGAAGATTTCGGCTTGCTGTCAAGGTGCCAGGGAGGCTTGGGCCATGGTGAAGACGCGGTACAAGAAGGCGGACCCCAACCACATGGCCAAAGTTGGACCGGTGGGGCCCGATGGGAAGGAGATCCCTGTGAGTTTAGTGTACAGCCAAGTAGAGTTGGCTGCTAAATTTTCCCAACGGGACTGTAAACTAGACAGCCTGTTAGACGGGATTGAGGAGGAATACAATCAATAAATTTGACAATGTATGTTATCCTTTAAAGTGACATGTGAAATGCCTTCTAGCCGGATTGTAGATCGTTTGTCTTTGCCGACCTTTTCGCTTCGACCTCGGGACCCTAGAGTCCGGAGTGTGTCTGAATACCTCTTTGGTTAAGAAACAACCGTGGTATGCATGGAGACCAGGCGTAGGGGTCATTAGTGCTTTATCAGACAAGTGCCCAACTAGTTATGTTATATTACATGGTTAGTAAGAAACATCTTCTAGGGAGAATAGTTCCGCTAAGGGTTCCTTTTCGGGGAGGCATGCCCTAAAGTGCATGTCCGGACTGCAAAGAAAGCGATAAAACATCCGGGGCAAATAGATAAATAGGTAAAAGTCATCTTTTAAGTCACCGATCGAATATTCCCTTAAGAACGCTAGCTTTCGGTTTCACCCGACCTGAGGTACACATCCGCTGACCCGGCAGAATAATCGCAGAGGTGCTCCCTTTACCTCCTAGCCGAACAATCGGGAACGTAGGGGTAAGCACAGGAGCTAGGCAACCCAGCTTGGAAAAAACTTAAGTCATATCGATGCATATAATGGCGAGTAAAAGGTACATGTGGAAGCTTGACACATGTGTTGGGTATGAAACCCGTATAATTGAGCTTCTGTAAAAGAAGCCCCCAGGAATAATGGGTGCGGATGGCACAACATGCGTATGCAAAGAATACGGCGATAGGCCCGTAAGGGCTTTTAAATAAAAAGTATAAAAAAGAGAAACAAAAGACAGCCAAAGTGTAAAAGTTTGGACGGGGGAAGGGGACGAACTCTTAGTCCGGCGCTAGGCATAGAATCGTCGGAGGCGGGCTGCATTCCATGGGTTCGGCTCGAGTCGGTTATCCGACGCATTTCATAGACGGTATGCTCCGCCGGTCAGTACTTGGTCAATGATGAAGGGGCCCTCCCATTTGGGCTTGAGCTTGTCCTTTTTCTTGTCCGGCAGGCGTAGAACTAGTTCACCAACGTTGTAAGTCTTGGCCCGTACTTCTCTGCTTTGATATCTTCGGGCCTACTGCTGATAGAATGCGGAACGAGCTTTCGCGACGTCACGTTCTTCCTCCAATGTGTCCAAGCTGTCCTGCCGATCGAGCTCGGCTTCTCTTTCCTCATACATGCGCACTCGAGGTGAGTCATGAATAATGTCGCAGGGCAAAACTGCCTCTGCGCCGTATACCATAAAAAATGGTGTGAATCCGGTAGTACGGTTAGGCGTTATCCGCAGCCCCCAGAGTACGGAGTCAAGCTCCTCGACCCATTGTGTGTCGGATTTAGTAAGTGACCTCACTAATCTGGGTTTAATGCCGCTCATTATTAGACCATTTGCTCTTTCCACTTGACCATTGGTTTGAGGATGATAAACTGACGCATAGTCGAGCTTAATGCCCATATTTTTGCACCATGACTTAACCTCATCGGCTGTGAAGTTCGTGCCGTTGTCGGTGATGATGCTGTGGGGGACTCCGTAACGGTGTACCACCCCTGATATAAAGTCTATCACTGGTCCGAACTCTGCCGTTTTAACTGGTTTGGCCTCTATCCATTTGGTGAATTTATCAACCATGACCAATAGGTACCTTTGCTTGTGGGTTCCCCCTTTAAGGGGTCCAACCATGTCAAGCCCCTGCACATGAACGGCCAGGTAATGGGTATGGTTTTGAGGCGGTGGGTGGCATATGGCTCGATTAGCAAAGAGCGACAACCCACGATCGCTGGACCAAGTCTGCTGCGTCTGCCCGAGCCGTCGGCCAATAAAATCCTGTACGGAATGCCTTTCCTACAAGGGCCCGAGCTGCTACGTGGTGTCCGCCTAGTCCGGCATGAATTTCAGCCAGGAGGTTTCGCCCTTCTTCTTCGGAGATACACCTTTGAAGGACTCCGGTTGTACTTTTCTTATAAAGTTCTCCCTCATGGACCTTGTAGGCCTTCGATCGCCGGACTATGCAGCGGGCCTCATTTTGGTCTTCGGGAAGTTCCTGCCTAAGTAAGTAGGCTAGGAAGGGTTCTGTCCACGCGGCGATTACTGCCATTATGACGTAGGCGGAGGGTGTTATGTCATCTGCTGAGTCATCGATTGATGCGGTTTTTTCTGGTTTATCACTGCCGGACTCCTCTTCCCATAGTACGGATGGCTTGAAGAGCCATTCCAGGAAGATATTTGGAGGGACAGCATCACGTTTCGCACCGATGCGTGCCAGAACGTCGGCCGCTTGGTTATTATCTCGGGCTATGTGATGGAATTCAAGTCCTTCAAACCGAGCTGACATTTTTAGGACAGCGTTGCGATATGCTGCCATTTTCGGATCCTTGGCGTCAAAGTCTCCATTTATTTGGGATATTGCAAGGTTTGAATCCCCACGCACCTCTAGGCGTTGAATGCCCATGGAGACCGCCATCCGGAGGCCATGTAACAGGGCCTCGTATTCGGCTGCATTGTTGGAGTCCGTGTACATTATTTGAAGTACATACTGGACTGTATCTCCGGTTGGGGACGTCAGTACGACGCCAGCCCCCAATCCGGCCAACATTTTGGAGCCGTCGAAATGCATAGTCCAATTAGAGTATGCGCCGTACTCTTTAGGGAGTTCGGCTTCGGTCCATTCGGCGACGAAGTCAGCCAAAACTTGTGACTTTATGGCTCGTCGAGGTTTGTAAGTCATGTCGAATGGTAATAGCTCAATGGCCCATTTTGCAATCCTGCCCGTTGCGTCGCGGTTATTTATAATGTCATTGAGTGGTACTTCAGAGGCCACTGTTATCGAACACTCTTGAAAGTAGTGCCGGAGTTTCCGGGACGCCATGAACACCGCATATGCTATCTTCTGATAGTGCGGGTAACGGGATTTGCAAGGGGTTAACACAGTGGATACATAATACACTGGTTTTTGAAGAGGGAATTTATGCCCTTCTGTCGCTCGTTCGACGACGAGGACCGCGCTTACAACTTGATGTGTTGCTGCGATGTATAACAACATTGGTTCGCCCAGAGTGGGCGCAGCCAGGACCGGATTTGTTGCCAGTATGGCCTTTATTTCTTTGAGTCCGGCAGTGGCGGCATCCGTCCACTCGAAGTGTTCGGTGCGCCTGAGGAGGCGATAAAGGGGCAACACCTTTTCTCCTAGGCGGGAGATAAAGCGGCTTAAAGCTGCCACACATCCTGTTAATTTTTGTATTTGTTTGAGGTCCTTTGGAATATCCAACTGTGACAGAGCTCGGATTTTGGCCGGATTTGCTTCAATTCCTCTACCAGATACAATGAAGCCCAGCAGCTTTCCGGCTGGTACGCCGAAAACGCATTTTTCCGGATTCAAGTTGATGTCGTATGCTCTGAGGTTTTCGAATGTGAGCCTCAAATCGTCTACTAGAGTTTCGACGTGTTTTGTTTTGACGACTACGTCGTCTACGTATGCCTCGATTGTTTTGCCGATCTGGGTGGCCAGACATGTTTGAATCATGCGCTGATATGTTGCGCCGGTGTTTTTAAGTCCGAAGGGCATCGTGTTGAAGCAGAATGGTCCATATGGAGTGATGAATGCCGTTGCGGCTTGGTCTGCTTCCGCCATCTTGATTTGATGATAGCCAGAGTATGCGTCCAGGAAGCACAACGAATCGTGCCCTGCTGTGGCATCGATAATTTGATCGATGCGGGGGAGAGGGAAGGGATCCTTTGGGTAAGCCTTATTGAGGTCTTTAAAGTCGACACAGAGGCGCCAGGATTTATCCTTCTTTGGTACCATCACTAGATTTGCTAGCCAGTCCGGATGTTTGATATCTTTAATGAATCCGGCTTCCAATAGTTTGGCTAGCTCTTCTCCCATTGCCTGTCTTTTGGGTTCGAAAAATCGCCGAAGAGCCTGTTTGACTGGCTTAAATCCCTTTAGGTTGTTTAGGCTGTGTTCTGCCAACCTGCGTGGGATTCCGGGCATGTCCGAAGGATGCCAAGCGAAGATATCCCAATTTTCCCAAAGGAATTCGCGCAGTGCGGCGTCTACTTCGGGGTTCAATTGTGCCCCAATGGAGGCCGTCTTTGTTGGGTCCGTTGGGTGGACCTGGAATTTTATTATTTCATCTGCTGGTTTGAAGGAGGTGGACTTGGATCTTTTATCAAGTATCACATCGTCCCTGTTCACCATAGAGCGCAGCGCGGTGAGTTCTTCTGCCGCTAGGGCTTTGGATAGTGCCTCGAGGGCTAGTGCGGCTGTCTTGTTTTCGGCGCGGAGTGCTATGTCCGGATCACTAGCGAGAGTGATTATTCCGCTGGGCCCAGGCATTTTGAGCTTCATGTACCCGTAATGAGGTATTGCTTGAAAAATTGTGAATGCCTCTCGTCCTAATATGGCGTGATACCCACTGCTGAACGAGGCCACCTGGAACGTGACTTCTTCGGATCTGTAATTGTCCGGAGAGCCGAACACCACATCGAGTGTGATTTTTCCGGTGCAGCGCGCTTCCCGGCTAGGGATTATCCCTCTAAAGGTTGTGCTGCTTCGCTCAATACGGCTCCAATTGATTTCCATTTTTCGCAGAGTTTCCTCATAAATGAGGTTTAGTCCGCTGCCGCCGTCCATGAGGACTTTTGTCAGTCGAAAGCCGTCCACTATGGGACTAAGTACCAGTGCGGCTGGGGCTCTGGTTGTTCGGAGTGTGGGCTCGTCACTGGCATTGAAAGTAATAGCTGTGTCGCTCCATGGATTCGCTGTTGCTACTTGGTAGACTTCGGCGAGTTCGCGGATTGTTCGTTTTCGCATATTATTTGATGCGAAAGTCTCGAAGACTGTTGATACGGTGCTGGTATTGTTGGAGTGGTTTCCTGGAGCTAGAAGCTCTTCGCCACTTTTGGCCACCTGCCGTAATATCCAACATGCTCGAAGGCTATGTGTTGGGACGGCTCCCTCTGTACTATGAAGTTTACAGGGTCCATTGAGCCATCCCTCCAGTACGGTTCCGTTTCCCTTGTTGGGTTTTTTTTTCGTTTTTGCATCTGGGGCCTGAGTGTAAGGCGCCCTTTTACTGCGGACTGGGTTTGGGGCCGGATTATCCCAAAATTGATTTTCGGTTTTCCGGAAACTCTCCATCGCACAGTACTTTCGTACAATGGATGCCAGATCGGTGAAGCGCGTAATTTTGCGACGATCAATGGCGTTTAGTATTCCCTTGTCCGTGCAGTTATTGCAGAAAATTGATATTGTGTTTTCCTCTCGGCGGTCCTTTATCTTGTCCATAACCAGGAGGAATCTGGCCCAGTAGTGATGTACTGTTTCAGTAGGCTCTTGCCGTATTAGAGATAGATCGCATATGTCTGGGCAGGTGGGTGGAACAAAATCCGGATCCCTGCCCATATTGAGGCTCAAAGGCCAAGGAGTTTCCGAATTCGGAAGCTTGGTTTGCTGGACGCAATCCAGCGAGTCCGGGGCGATGCATGATTTTAAGTTCAATGCTCGATCGAAGTCCGTCCCTCTGCGGGAATCCGGCATGGAGGGTTCGGGAATCCGGACACGAATCGTTTTCAACACAGGCAAAGAGTTGTCGTGTTGCTCCTCTACCACTGTGACGTGGTGGGTGGCCTGGGGAGAATTAATCTCTCTCAGATCGGTTTTAAGCCCAATCTGGTTGTAGTCCGTAGCGACTCCCAGGGCGGCGATGCGATCCAAGAGCTCGTTAATAGACGAGAGCTCTATTGGATCCAACTGTTCGGCAGTTTTAGGGCTGACGCGAAGATTGCTTCCGACGACTTGAGAAGTCATTGTCGAAGCGGCGGCCGGATAGGCGGTCATGAGAAAACCACCAAGCCGGATAGTTTGGCCGGCGGCCAAGGCCCCTCCGGCGAAAACACCGTCTTTGAAGACGGGTGGAGGCATCCGCTCTATCGGTGACGACACAGAGGAACTCTCAATGAAAGCACCAATGTTGGTGTCAAAACCGGCGGATCTCGGGTAGGGGGTCCCGAACTGTGCGTCTAGGCGGATGGTAACAGGAGACGAGGGACACGATGTTTTTACCCAGGTTCGGGCCCTCTCGATGGAGGTAAAACCCTCACGCCCCGCTTGATTAATATTGATGATATGGGTAGTACAAGAGTGGATCTACCACGAGATCAAGGAGGCTAAACCCTAGAAGCTAGCCTATGGTATGATTGTTGTAATGTATGTTGTCCTACGGACTAAAGCCCTCCAGTTTATATAGACACCGGAGAGGCTAGGGTTACACAGAGTCGGTTACAATGGTAAGGGATCTACATATCCGTATTGCCAAGCTTGCCTTCCACGCCAAGGAAAGTACCTTCCGGACACGAGCCGGAGTCTTCAATCTTCTATCTTCGTAGTCTGGGAGTCCGGCGGATAATGATAGTCTGGCTGTCCAGACACCCCCTAGTCCAGGACTCCCTCAGTGGGTTTTCTTGTGCTATATTCTTTCCCTTTGTGCAAATCCCGTATTGTGATCAATCCACCAAAAAGGGGGAGATTGTAAGGGCATCCTTGTCCCTTAGTAGTTTTGGTGATTGATGACAATGCTTTTGCAGACTAATCGTGTGTACTGAGCTTTTCAGATATATCATTACTAAGCACAAGACAATTTGTTGCCCCTCGAAGATTATTGAAGATGGCGTTTCTCTACGGTTCTTTTCGGTGGAGTTGAGTCGTAGAAAATCCGTACTATTAAGAGGGGGTCTGTTTTGGAAACGTTTGGGTGGAATCTCACATACACGTCCCCTTTGCACCTCCTTTCCTTTGGCTCTTTGGAGTTCTCCTCCGTCTCACCTTGTCTCTGCGAAATGAAGGACTCCGAGTTGCTCTTCTCAGGCTGGGGGTAGTACTGCTCCTCTGAGCGGTACGACCGCAGAAGCCAGCGGTAGTACCGGGCTCCGGCACGGTAGTACCGTGGGCTTCCACGGTAGTACCGCTCCTCCTAAGCGGTAGTACTGTGAGGTCTGGCCTGGCGCCGCTGCTCAAGCGGTAGTAGGGGCGGATGTAATTCTTTACATCCGCGCCCTACGTGGTAGTACCGGGCTACGGAGCGGTAGTACCGTGTCGCCTGGCCAAGTGCAGCAGCAGGAGCGGAGGTAGGGGCAGATGTAATTTTTTACATCCGCACCCCTCACTGCAGTACCGCACCCCTGGTCGTGGTAGTACCGTGTCGGATTTTCGCACCGATAAAATCTCAGCGGAGGTAGGCACAGATGTAATTTTTTTACAGCTGTGCCTACCGTGCCTGGACTGTGGCTGCCCTGCGGTAGTACCACACAGGGTCGCGGTAGTACCGCGCCTGCGGTTCTATCGCGCCCTGTCTGTGCTCATCTCTTCATGTCCAGGTTCTGCCGCGCCCACGGTAGTACCGCGGTCCGCCGCGGTAGTACCGCAGGCCCGTGCAGTAGTACCGCTCCTGTGGTGCGGTAGTACCGTGGGTCGCGGGCTGAGTGGTGGGTAACGGTTGGATTTGTTCCCCACTATATAAGGGGGTCTTCTTCTCCAAGAAGACTTACCTCTTCCATCCCTAAGCTCCATTGTTGCTCCAAGCTCCATTTTCGCCCGATCTCTCTCCCTAGCCAATCAAACTTGTTGATTTGCTTGGGATTGGTTGAGAAGGCCCCGATCTACACTTTCACCAAGAGAAATTTGATTCCCCCCACTAATCCCTAGCGGATCTTGTTACTCTTGGGTGTTTGAGCACCCTAGATGGTTGAGGTCACCTCGGAGCCATAGTCCATTCTAGTGAAGCTTCGTGGTGTCGTTGGGAGCCTCCAATTAAGTTGTGGAGATTTCCCCAACCTTGTTTGTAAAGGTTCGGTCGCCGCCTTCAAGGGCACCAATAGTGGAATCACGGCATCTCGCATTGTGTGAGGGCGTGAGGAGAATATGGTGGCCCTAGTGGATTCTTGGGGAGCATTGTGCCTCCACACCGCTCTAACGGAGATGTACTTCCCCTCAAAAGGAAGGAACTTCGGTAACACATCCTCGTCTCCACCGGCTCCACTCTTGGTTATCTCGCGCCTTTACTTTTGCTAGCTTACTTGTGTTATATCCCTTGCTTGCTTGTGTGCTTGTTGTTGTTGCATAATATAGGTTGTTCACCTAGTTGCATATCTAGACAACCTACTTTGATGCAAAGTTGAATTTGGTAAAGAAAAGCTAAAAATTGTTAGTTGCCTATTCACCCCCCTCTAGTCAACTATATCGATCCTTTCACCAGTATTAATGTGTACTGGGGTGACTTCATCCTCCTTTCTTTAACCTCTAACTCTTTTCCTCCCCTTGCTTTGTCATTTTGAATGTTTTGGAAATACATTTCTTTTCTAGACACTTCCATTTTCTTAATGATGTCCAGATTTCTGTCTATCATGTCAATAAAACACCCTAAATCAATTCCCACCACAGAACTAATATGTAATAGAGAAGAGTCTGCAGATTCTGCATCAAGATTCTTACCATAATTATCTCTTTCCTCTGCTCTGATCTTTGACATCTCCTCTTATTTCTCTTCTTTTCCTTTGTTCCTGAGACTCCTTTTCAGTTCCACTTCTTTCTCATCTCCATCTTTCTCTAGAATTTCAGCTCCATGAATACCAGCCATCTTTTCACCCAAAGTGCCAACTAACTCTTGACTAGCATTGTATTTTGTTGGTTCATTATATTTCTCAGACCCAATTTCCTCTTTTCTAGGTTGATTTTCTCTCTCTCATATTCATCCATGTCCATATTGGCCAGCTCTAATTCATATTGTTCTCTGTTAGCAGCTTCTTGCATCAACTTCTAAATCTCCCCCTGCTGTAGTTCCACCTTTTCTTGCATAGTTTGTTTAGAATTTTTCAGTTCCTTGATTCTTTTCTCAGTCTTAACCCACAATGCACTGTGTCTGCCTTTCTCTTCTTCCAATACTTCGATCCTATTGAACAAAATGTCACTTTCCTTTTGCCGTTTCCTTCTTTCTGTGTTCATCTCATTCCGCCTCATACTCTCTTCTACTTGTGTTCTCACCTTCTCAACTTTCCCATCTATTTCTTTACTTTGCTTAAGGGATAAACATCCAAGTGCAATGCCTCTGTGATCTTTATCTTCCATTTTTGTTCTTTTTCTTTTGTCTTCCTCATCCTCTGAAGCATCCAAGTCACTGATATCTTCATTTTTCCTTTTCTCTTCTTTATACCATCCAAGCTCAACCACTTTCTCAACTTCAGTTCCAATTCTGAACATGAGTAAATCAGGGGAAGTGATTTCTACTTGAGAAGGAATTTTCTCCACATCTCTGATCCCACATTTAGCTCTAACTTTCTCCTCATTTATTGTGTCCATGTCAACTTCCAGCACAGGGCCAACCGCAGCAGCTACTTCACATATGCCCAAGAAGTGTCTGGAGCAATAAGCCACTTTGTTCAGTTTTATCCAAGCTGTGTGTATTTTTCCAATGGCTTGGTGATCAAGAGACCATGGTTGTACTTTGATCACTACCCCAGTCCCCAGCAGATTAAAGTCATTGAATTTTGCAAGCTCCTCCAGTTTTGCTTTGTTGGGAAACCTCATCATAAAGCCATTCTTCCCAAACTTTTTAACTCTCCATTGCCATCCCCAGTCAAACATTTCTCCCAAGGCCTTGGTCAGTTCTGTCTCATTAATATGTCCATCTCTGACAATCACCACCCCAAGAGGATTTGTGTGTTCAGCCACCATCATGTCCTTGTAACTCTGTACCAACAGGATTCCTAATCCCTTAGCTGCATATCCCACATATTTTGGCACTGGCTTTATTTGTTTCAGCAGGTTGCACTCTCCTGTGGTGTGATTATCTCTTCCACAAATCAGACAATGTCCCACTCTGCAGTCTCTGGTAGCATGTCTTGGGTTTTTACATTTGCCACAAACTTGTTTATTAAATCTGTCCATTCCTCTCTTGTTCTCCTCCAGGGTCTGTTGCCAATTTTCTCTTCCACCCTACTTCTTCATCTCCATGTTGCCAAAGCTTTCATTCCCTTTGTCTGCTTTATGTGAAACATTTCCACTTCTCTCTTCTTTTCTCATTGCATCTCCTCCATTCTGCACACCTGTGAGATTTCCCATCATCCCTTCCAGCTGACATTTTTCATTACTTTTCATTCCTTGCACCAATTGAGAGAGTAAAGATGTCAACAACTGCTGTTGTTGGCTTTGGTCTTTGCAAGCCATATGTTCATTCTCTCCCTCTTTTTCCTCTCTAGCTTTCCCTGCCTCCACACTATCTTTCCTCTTGTTATCTTCTACTGTCTCTTTCCTTCCAACTTTAGTTTGCCAAATCATCTTATCACCATTTCCATTACCAGCAAACTCCTCCTCCTCTTCAATCCCTTTGCCTAGCCCTGTCCCCGCACCAAATCTTCCTCCACCTCTTCCAAAACCTCCATTTCTATCAAAAGAATTAGACCTACCTCTACTCCATCCACCTCCTCTCCCTGTGCTGTTGAATCTTCCCGCAGCATCTCCGCCATCTCCTCCTTTGTTGAATCTGGCAGCTCCATAACCTCTCCCAAAATTTCCAGCCATCTCTCTCTTCGGCGGCGGTGAGGGAAAGGGAGGAGGAAACCCTAAAGGATGGGACTGCATTTCCCCCACTCCCACCCCCTGCTTTATACCTGTAACGCCCCAGATTCGATGCGCCAGGTGTTCTTCAGTTATTCGCCGTCATTGCCATGTCATTTGCTTGCGTGTTGCATGTTATCATGTCATCATCTGCATTTCATCTGCATGTTTTTGAAAACTTGCATCCGTTCGGGTCCTCCTGGTTCTCTCCGTTGTCCGTTCTGAGCTCGACCACACTCGCACGCGCCCGCGGCACCTCCGAAATATTATTTTATAAGTGGCATAAAAATGTTCTCGGAATGGGATGAAAGTTGGCGTGCGGTCTTATTATAGTGTAGACAGGCCGCCTGTCAAATTTCGTCGCATTCGGAGTCCGTTTGATGGCCCAACCGTTAATCTTATAGCGGCATCGTTGCCGGTCAAACGTCGGACGTTTTCGGTCTCCGGAAATAGCCGCCGGGCTGCATTCCTCCTCTTTCCTCTCAGCCCAACCCCTCTTCACTGCCCACCTGCAGCCACCTAAACCCCCCCTCCGACCGGAGCCGTGGGATCGCGATCGGAGGGTCCAGAAACGCCCCCAAACCCTCAAACCCTAGTTCCTTCTATATATAGACGCCTCCCATGCCATTTTTGGCCTCCACCAACCTCCTCCCTCAATTTCCGCGCAGCCAGCCACCTCCCACCTCGGTTCCGCCGCTGCCAGCCACAGCCCGCCACTTGGCGCCGCCGCCGCCACGCCCCGGACCAATCCGGGTGCACCACGTCGCCTCCTCGCGCCCGCCAGCCACTCCCGCGCCACCATGTGGAGTCGCCACGTCGCCTGCGCCTCTCCCCGCAGCTCCCCGCCGCCGTGGCCCTTTCGGCCCATGCCAGGCCCGCCCCTGGGCTGATCTGGGCCCAGATCTCGTGCCCCGCACTCCTCTGTGCCCGCTCGCTCCAGATCGGGAGAGGAGATCCCGATCTAGAGCCGCCGCCTTGCCGGAGTCGCCGCCGGCGACCACCTCCGACTAGGCCGGCCCCTTGCGCCCTGCTCCTCCTTCCCTGCCCGCCTCCTTCTCCCTCTCTCTCTTCCTTCCCCATGTTTCTCTCTCTCCCGCTCACGATCTCTCCCTCTCTCTGTATACCTCGCAGGAGCTACCATGGCTGCTCCGATCTTCGCATCCGCGCCGCCCCAAGCCGCCTTGTCGCCGGGAATGGATTCCCCATGCCCCGATCCACCCATTCCCGGCCACCTCGATGCCCGTCAGAGTCCCATGTTGCCCCACCCTCGGCATTGACTTTCTCCGGAGTGTCTCTGTATGAGGACTGAAGCTTCCCCGAGCTGAATCCCGTTTTGCGCTGGTAGTTTTCCACTAAGTCCCTGTTTTTTAACATTTTCATGCCCTGTTCATTGCATCGTAACTTGTTGCATACTGCTCCGTTTTGTGCATATAATATGTCAAAATGTTCATTGTGAGATGCTCTAAATTTCATTCCATTGTACCATATTTTTTTAGGTCATCTTGATGCCCTAATCATCGTTGCAAGAGTGATATATGATGTTAACCTGCTGAAACTGTTATAACTTGATGATTTGTCTTTTTTGTTGCATTTTGTGTGTGCATCCTATGAGCTTGATGTCTACATGTGTTTTGTGCTACATCATGCCATCTTTACAGTGTTGCAAACCATGTATTTTTGTAAGTCTTGTTGTGAGTGCATCGAGCTCGTGAAGTAGGGTACTTGCTGTTGCTGTTTTGCTAGGCTGAATCTGCTATATCATGATGCTATGTTAGCCTACTGCTATAAGTCATTCTATGCATAATATCTCTTATTTAATTAAGGATATTTTGTTATATATGTCATGCTCTATCCGTCCATGCCCCTGGTTGAATTTATAGCCTTCTGTAACCTATTGTAATCTTGCTCTCAACTTGCTAAATAATGTTGATGTCAGCCTGATTAACTTTAAGTTCAGTTTTGCCATGTATTTCGCTCGTGATCCATGCACCCTATGAATTTGTTCTTGCCATGATTAGCTTCATAAACATGTCTTCTTACTGTTGGTTACCTGGCCATGCCATGTATTGCTCTGTGGTGAGTGGTACAAGCTCACCAACATGCCTACTTATTGTTGTTCCTGCCATGTCTGAATCTGTCACATAACTTGCCATGTTTACATGGGTGCCATCATATTTTCTGTGCCCTTTTGGCTCATGGTCAGTAAGGGACTTTAGTTATATGCAATTAGTAGGTTCATGCCATGCCTTTGTTTGCCATGTTAAGTTCCTGTAACATGTTTTTTGATAGCTCTAAACATTGCAACCTGATGTTATTTCAGCTAACTCTGAAACTGTTATTATTTGCAATCTTGCCATGTCCTTTTGAGCATGTTGTAGTAGTTTCTGGAGATAGCTCAATGTTCATGTTTTGTCATGCTTTACCTGTACTTCGTGCCCATACCTTTTTTTTTCTTATGTTGAGGTGCTGTAGCATATTGTTTTGATGCTTGCAAGATGCCTAGTTGCTGTTTTGGACAGCTTGCCCTTTAAACTTGTATAGAGTATGTGTTGAACCGTTGCTCCATTTTGAGTGTGCTCTATATGAAACTTGCTTGTTTTTGCATGAAGTTTCATATTATCATGTTGCATCCTTGTTTTGAGGTGCTTGCTTGATGTTTGGATGCATTTAGCATCAATGCCATGTTTGACTTGTTTTGCTCATATCTTCTAGGCCGTAGCTCCGAACTAAATGAACTTTATATGTAACTTGACTAGAACTTCGTGTAGATCCTCTTGGTGCTTCTTAACTTGCTGTTTAACAACTTCAACTTAATGTTTGTTCAGATCTGGACCAACTTTGAAACTTGCATATGAGGACTTACCGGATTTGTTCTATGTTGTTTCCGGCCTCATTTAAACTTGCTTTGATGTGTTGGTCTTGTATGCATCATCTTTTGCCATGAGTATCTTCATGTAGTCTTGTCTTGCATCATACTTGGTTGAGCATCATGTCATGTCTATGTGTGGTGTGTTTACCATGTTGTGTGCTTCTTCTCGATAGTTCCCGTTTTCGTTGCGATCGTGAGGATTCGTTCGTCTACGCTTGGTTCGTCTTCGTGGCTTCATCTTCTTCATGGACTCATTCTTCTTCCTAGCGGGACTTCAGGCAAGATGACCGCTACCCTGGATCTCACTACTATCATTGCTATGCTAGTTGCTTCGTTCTATCGCTTTGCTGCACTACCTATCTTTTGCTCTTCAAGCCTCCCAAATTGCCATGTCAGCCCCTAACCTTTTCGCCCTTCTTAGCAAACTATTGTTTGGCTATGTTACCGCTTTGCTCAGCCCCTCTTATAGCGTTGTTAGTTGCAGGTGAAGTTGAAGATTGCTCCATGGTGGACAGGATTATGTTGGGACATCACAATATCTCTTATTTAATTAATGCCTGGTGTTTTGTTCCACTCTTGCCGCCCTAGTTTCCGTCATACCGGTATTATGTTCCTGGATTTTGCGTTCCTTACGCGGTTGGGTGATTTATGGGACCCCCTTGACAGTTTGCTTTGAATAAAACTCCTCCAGCAAGGCCCAACATTGGTTTTACCATTTGCCTCACCACCACCTACTTTTCCCTTGGGAGTAATTAACCCAAGGGTCATATTTATTTTAGCCCCCCCGGGCCAGTGCTTCTCTAAGTGCTGGTCCGAAATAGAGCCCTTTGCAGCGCCCCCTCAGGGAAACTTGAGGTCTGGTTTTAGTTGTACAGATTGCTCATCCGGTGTTGCCCTGAGAACGAGATATGTGCAGCTCCTATCGGGATTGTCGGCACATCAGGCGGCATTGCTGGTCTTGTTTTACCATTGTCGAAATGTCTTGTAAACCGGGATTCCGAGACTGATCGGGTCTTCCTGGGAGAAGGAATATCCTTCGTCGATCGCGAGAGCTTATCACGGGCTAAGTTGGGACACCCCTGCAGGGTATTATCTTTCGAAAGCCGTGCCCGCGGTTATGTGGCAGATGGGAATTTGTTAATGTCCGGTTGTAGATAACTTGACACCAGATCCGAATTAAAACGCATCAACCATGTGTGTAGCTGTGATGGTCTCTTTTCGGCGGAGTCCGGGAAGTGAACACGGTTTTGGGTTATGATTGACGTAAGTAGGAGTTCAGGATCACCTCTTGATCATTACTAGTTGACGACCGTTCCTTTGCTTCTCTTCTCGCTCTTGTTTGCGTATGTTAGCCATCATATATGCTTAGTCGCTGCTGCAACCTCACCACTTTGGCCCTTCCTTTCCCATTAAGCTTTGCTAGTCTTGATACCCATGGTAATGGGATAGCTGAGTCCTCGTGGCTCACAGATTACTACAACAACAGTTGTAGGTACAAGTTATTCGATGATCATGACGCGAGAGCGATGTTTGCTTGTTTTGGAGTTCTTCTTCTGCTTCTTCTTCGATCAGGGGATAGGTTCCAGGTCGGCAACCTGGGCTAGCATGGTGGATGTCGTTTGAGTTTCTGTTTGTGTTTCATCCGTAGTCGGATGGTGCTCTTATGTAAGATGATGTTCTATTCGTGTGGCATTGATTGCCTTATGTATGTATCCCTATCTATTATGTAATGTTGATGTAATGATATCCACCTTGCAAAAGCGTCTTCAAGATGCGCTTCTATCCTTGGTGGGACCTTCGAGTTCCTTTAGGATAGGATCGCATCTTGGGCGTGACAAGTTGGTATCAGAGCCTCGACCGACCTTAGGAGCCCCCCTTGATTGATCGTGTAGTTTGGCCGTTGTTGAGTCTAGAAGAAAACTATTTCTGAGTCTAGTTATATCGGAGAGTAGGAATTCTTTTTACTCCTCAGCCCCTTCGTCGCTCTGGTGAGGAATCTTGACGTAGGTGTTTTGAAATTACTCTTTTTCCCCTTCAAACTTTCTTTAGGATCATGAAGTTGGTTTTCCGATCGTTGTTCCTCAGCTCTTTGCATCCGGTGCATTTCTCGTCAAGGTGATTCGACCCTCTCTGTTTTTTTGCAAGTTCAATCCTCAGTTGTTTTCTTTTCCCACCCGCCCACCCCTTTTTCATCTCGGAGCCGGAGTCCGTAATCGAGTATCCATCCTACTCGTGCGAAGTCTTTGGTTTCTTTCCTCAATGATTTCAACCGGTGTTTTCTCTTGAAGTTATTCGTCGGTTCCCCCTTTGAAGTTGCCTTTGTTTTCCCGCCCTCCCACCCTTTTTCTTCCCGGAGTCTGACTCTCTCGACCATCAATTTCATTCATGCGGAGCCTCTTCAGTCTTCCCTCAGTTATTTCAATCGGTGAATTCTCGCCTAGTTCGTCATTGTTCGTCTTGTTTTCTTTTCCGGTGCACTCAATTCAAGTTTTTCGGGTTGATCATATTCTTTTTCCTCGGCTCAAATGTTTTTCCTTGCTCGTTCGCCTCTCGCCTGTTTATCCTTCCGGAGTGCTGAAGACATCTCAGAAGATTCTGTTTGCATTCAATTATTTCAAGGTTGTCACCTCATTCAAATATTTCAATTGTTCCGGGGCATCATCTATCTTTTCAACAACCCTTTCCAACGGTGTTTTCTTTTAGTGGGCCCTAACCCACAGGTCTTTTCCCAGGATCTTACCTGACTCTTCTAATTCCCCCGGAGTTATTTTCAATTCTTTTCAAGTGTGACGTAAGAATGATCCCATCAGTCACATGCCTTCTCCAAGATCGCTTTCAAATTCTTTTCATTGATGCCTCAACCTCTTCGTTTTTCGTTCCCCGGGAGTGCCTTAACAATTTTGGTGGTGTTTCTCGTCGTCATTTGAAGACCGAGGAAGAGTTTTTCCTCTAAATCTTGTCCGTTCTCTCGAAGATTCGTGGTTCTAGCTTCATGTTATCCTCTCGAATTATTCCTTTGTCAGAGATTCTTTTCTTACCCATTCGGAGTTTTTCAGGAGTTGTTTTCCCGTTTCGTTTATCCAGAGGCCGCCATTTCAGAATATTTCTTCGTTCCAAGTTTTCAGCTTCGTTCTCCAATTATTCTATATTCATGCCTTTTCGTTCGTCTTCTTATTCTCCGGTGCTTCATTCAAGCTTTAATCAGTTCGCGATCTCTTCGTTCTCGTGCAGCTTGATTTACTCAAGTATCTTTGTTCATTTTCTAATTCTTTATGGCGATTCGTTCTCTTCTCTTCGTTCGTTTACATTTTCACGATGGTTCGTTGAAAAGTTATTTTCTATTGTTATCATATTAATTCATTCATTCTTTCCAATCCTATCGGTGGTTCTTGTAGACTTGCTCAAGTTTTGCGCTATATTCCCCCTTAATCCTTTTCAAGAAGAATAAGTAGTATGCAAAATCCTTTGCTTGTCATCGATTTAATTTGATGAAGGATAAGCATACAATAAATCTTATTCTTATTTCATCCAAGTGAGTAATTCCTTCCTTCGGAGCTTGTTCTTGATGAATAAATTCTAGTTCCAAGTCTTTTCATCTTTTCTTTTCCGGAGTACAAATTTACTTGGCCATCTTGTCGGAACCTCCATCTGAATCATCGCAAGGCTTTAATCTTATTTCTTTTTCATCCTTCATTCTATCTCATCATCCTTTTGTTACCGGAGTTCTTCACGGTGGTTCTTCATGATTTAGTTCATTCTTCAAGTGTTCATCAAGATTTTGTTGGAGGAGTTCAAGTATCTTTTCTTCTCGCATCTCGAAGTGCAAAAATTCTCCGTATTCTTTTGAAGTGGAGTTTTGCATTTCTTCGTTCTTCTCAGCTATCCAATCATTTCCGTTTGTGGCCGGTTATCACCTTATGATCTTGAGATGTTACCTATAAGACCACAACAAGCTTATTCTTTCGTTGTTGATTTTCTAAACAACTCCGTTCACCCCTTCCTTCTAAGTTATTTTCATTCAAGTCTTTCAATTCTTCCGGAGGTTTTGTGTTGTTCCTCTCATCAAGTGTCATTCCATCTTGTGAAGTTCATGTTCTAATCCTTCCTTTTTCAGCCGGAGTGCTGCCTAAATCCTTTCAGTCTTATTCGTTTCTTATCTCATTCTAACTGCAGTGGTTTCTTAGTCTATCTGATTCCGTGAGCTTTCGATTCTCGTCATTTCACTCTTCTTCTCGAGTGCTCTCGATTCTTTGCTTCTTCTCTTGAGTTCTTGTTTCACCTCTTCCTCTTTCCCTTCTGTCTCGGTCCTAAGATCTCGGGACGAGATCTCTTGTTAGTGGAGGAGTGTTGTAACGCCCCGGATTCGATGCGCCAGGTGTCCTTCAGTTATTCGCCATCATTGCCATGTCATTTGCTTGCGTGTTGCATGTTATCATGTCATCATCTGCATGTTTTTGAAAACTTGCATCCGTTCGGGTCCTCCTGGTTCTCTCTGTTGTCCGTTCTGAGCTCGACCACAATCGCACGCGCCCGCGGCACCTCCGAAATATTATTTTATAAGTGGCATAAAAATGTTCTCGAAATGGGATGAAAGTTGGCGTGCGGTCTTATTATAGTGTAGACAGGCCGCCTGTAAAATTTCGTCGCATTCGGAGTCCGTTTGATGGCCCAACCGTTAATCTTATAGCGGCATCGTTGCCGGTCAAACGTCGGACGTTTTCGGTCTCAGGAAATAGCCGCCGGGCTGCATTCCTCCTCTTTCCTCTCAGCCCAACCCCTCTTCACAGCCCACCTGCAGCCACCTAAACCCCCCCTCCGACCGGAGCCGTGGGATCGCGATCAGAGGGACCAGAAACGCCCCCAACCCTCAAACCCTAGCTCCTTCTATATATAGACACCTCCCATGCCATTTTTGGCCTCCACCAACCTCCTCCCTCAATTTCCGCGCAGCCAGCCACCTCCCACCTCGGTTCCGCCGCCGCCAGCCGCAGCCCGCCACTTGGCGCCACCGCCGCCGCGCCCCGGACCAATCCAGGTGCACCACGTTGCCTCCTCGCGCCCGCCAGCCACTCCCGCGCCGCCATGTGGAGTCGCCACGTCGCCTGCGCCTCTCCCCGCAGCTCCCCGCCGCCGTGGCCCTTTCTGCCCATGCCAGGCCCGCCCCTGGGCCGATCTAGGCCCGGATCCCGTGCCCCGCGCTCCTCTGTGCCCGCTCGCTCCAGATCGGGAGAGGAGCTCCCGATCCAGAGCCGCCGCCTTGCCGGAGTCGCCGCCGGCGATCACCTCCGACCAGGCCGGCCCCCTTGCTCCCTGCTCCTCCTTCCCTGCCCGCCTCCTTCTCCCTCTCTCTCTCTTCCTTCCCCGTGCTTCTCTCTCTCCCGCTCACAATCTCTTCCTCTCTCTGTATACCTCGCAGGAGCTACCATGGCCGCTCCGATCTTCGTGTTCGCGCCGCCCCAAGCCGCCTCGTCGCCGGGAATGGATTCCCCATGCCCCGATCCACCCATTCCCAGCCTCCTCGATGCCCGTCGGAGTCCCATGTTGCCCCACCCTCCGCATTGACTTTCGCCGGAATGTCTCTGTACGAGGACTGAAGCTTCCCCGAGCTGAATCCCGTTTTGCGCTGGTAGTTTTCCACTAAGTCCCTGTTTTTAAACATTTTCATGCCCTGTTCATTGCATCGTAACTTGTTGCATACTGCTCCGTTTTGCGCATATAATGTGTGAAAATGTTCATGTGATATGCTCTACATTTCATTCCATTGTGCCATGTTTGTTTGAGGTCATCTTGATGCCCTAATCATCGTTGCAAGAGTGCTATATGATGTCAACCTGCTGAAACTGTTATAACTTGATGATTTGTCTTTTTCGTTACATTTTGTGTGTGTATCCTATGAGCTTGATGTCTACATGTATTTTGTGCTACATCATGCCATCTTTAAAGTGGTGCAAACCATGTATTTTTTAAGTCTTGTATTGAGTGCATCGAGCTCGTGAAGTAGGGTACTTGCTGTTGCTGTTTTGCTAGGCTGAATCTGCTATATCATTATGCTATGTTAACCTGCTGCTATAAGTCATTCTATGCATAATCTGGAGATGTTCACTAATGATGTTTTGTTATACATGTCATGCTCTATCAATCCATGCCCCTGGTTGCATTTATAGCCTTCTGTAACCTGTTGTAATCTTGCTCTCAACTTGCTAAATAATGTTGCTGTCAGCCTGATTAACTTTAAGTTCAGTTTTGCATGTGTTTTGCTAGTGATCCATGCACCCTATGAACTTGTTCTTGCCATGATTAGCTTCATAAACATGTCTTATTACTGTTGGTTACCTGGCCATGCCATGTATTTCTCTGTGGTGAGTGGTACAAGCTCACCAACATGCCTACTTATTGTTGTTCCTGCCATGTCTGAATCTGTCACATAACTTGCCATGTTTACATGGGTGCCATCATATTTTCTGTGCCCTTTTGGCTCATGGTCAGTAAGGGACTTTAGTTATATGCAATTAGTAGGTTCATGACATGCCTTTGTTTGCCATGTTAAGTTCCTATAACATGTTTTTTGATAGCTCTAAACATTGCAACCTGATGTTATTTCTGCTAAGTCTGAAACTGTTATTATTTGCAATCTTGCCATGTCCTTTTGAGCATGTTCTAGTAGTTTCTGAAGATAGCTCAGTGTTCATGTTTTGTCATGCTTTACCTGTACTTCGTGCCCATGCCTTTTTTTCTTATGTTGAGGTGCTGTAGCATATTGTTTTGATGCTTGCAAGATGCCTAGTTGCTGTTTTCGACAGCTTGCCCTTTAAACTTTTATAGAGTATGTGTTGAACCGTTGCTCCGTTTTGAGTGTGCTCTATATGAAACTTGCTTGTTTTTGCATTAAGTTTCATATTATCATGTTGTATCCTTGTTTTGAGGTGTTTGCTTGATGTTTGGATGCATTTAGCATCAATGCCATGTTTGACTTGTTTTGCTCATATCTTCTAGGCCGTAGCTCCGAACTAAATGAACTTTATATGTAACTTGACTAGAACTTCGTGTAGATCCTCTTGGTGCTCCTTAACTTGCTGTTTAACAACTTCAACTTAATGTTTGTTCAGATCTGGACCAAGTTTGAAACTTGCATATGAGGACTTACCGGATTTGTTCTATGTTGTTTCCGGCCTCATTTAAACTTGCTTTGATGTGTTGGTCTTGTATGCATCATCTTTTGCCATGAGTATCTTCATGTAGTCTTGTCTTGCATCATACTTGGTTGAGCATCATGTCATGTCTATGTGTGGTGTGTTTACCATGTTGTGTGCTTCTTCTCGATAGTTCCCGTTTTCGTTGCGATCGTGAGGATTCGTTCGTCTACGCTTGGTTCGTCTTCGTGGCTTCATCTTCTTCATGGACTCGTTCTTCTTCCTAGCGGGATTTCAGGCAAGATGACCGCTACCCTGGATCTCACTACTATCATTGCTATGCTAGTTGCTTCGTTCTATCACTTTGTTGCGCTACCTATCTTTTGCTCTTCAAGCCTCCCAAATTGCCATGTCAGCCCCTAACCTTTTTACCCTTCCTAGCAAACCATTGTTTGGCTATGTTACCACTTTGCTCAGCCCCTCTTATAGCGTTGTTAGTTGCAGGTGAAGTTGAAGATTGCTCCATGGTGGACAAGATTATGTTGGGATATCACAATATCTCTTATTTAATTAATGCATCTATATACTTGGTAAAGGGTGGAAGGCTCGGCCTTATGCCTGGTGTTTTGTTCCACTCTTGCCGCCCTAGTTTCCGTCATACCGGTGTTATGTTCCTGGATTTTGCGTTCCTTACGCGGTTGGGTGATTTATGGGACCCCCTTGACAGTTCGCTTTGAATAAAACTCCTCCAGCAAGGCCCAACGTTGGTTTTACCATTTGCCTCACCACCACATACTTTTCCCTTGGGAGTAATTAACCCAAGGGTCATCTTTATTTTAGCCCCCCCGGGCGAGTGCTTCTCTAAGTGCTGGTCCGAACTAGAGCCCTTTGCAGCGCCCCCTCAGGGAAACTTGAGGTCTGGTTTTAGTTGTACGGATTGCTCATCCGGTGTTGCCCTGAGAACGAGATATGTTCAGCTCCTATCGGGATTGTCGGCACATCGGGCGGCTTTGCTGGTCTTGTTTTACCATTGTCGAAATGTCTTGTAAACCTGGATTCCGAGACTGATCGGGTCTTCCTGGGAGAAGGAATATCCTTTGTTGATCGCGAGAGCTTATCATGGGCTAAGTTGGGACACCCCTGTATGGTATTATCTTTCGAAAGCCATGCCCGCGGTTATGTGGCAGATGGGAATTTGTTAATGTCCGGTTGTAGATGACTTGACACCAGATCCGAATTAAAATGCATCAACCGTGTGTGTAGCCGTGATGGTCTCTTTTCGGCGGAGTCCGGGAAGTGAACACGGTTTTGGGTTATGATTGACGTAAGTAGGAGTTCAGGATCACCTCTTGATCATTACTAGTTGACGACCGTTCCTTTGCTTCTCTTCTCGCTCTTGTTTTGCGTATGTTAGCCACCATATATGCTTAGTTGCTACTGCAACCTCACCACTTTACCCCTTCCTTTCCCATTAAGCTTTGCTAGTCTTGATACCCATGGTAATGGGATTGCTGAGTCTTCGTGGCTCACAGATTACTACAACAACAGTTGCAGGTACAGGTTATGCGATGATCATGACGCGAGAGCGATGTTTGCTTGTTTTGGAGTTCTTCTTCTGCTTCTTCTTCGATCAGGGGATAGGTTCCAGGTCGGCAGCCTGGGCTAGCAGGGTGGATGTCGTTTGAGTTTCTGTTTGTGTTTCATCCGTAGTCGGATGGTGCTCTTATGTAAGATGATGTTGTATTCGTGTGGCATTGTATGCCTTATGTATGTATCCCTATCTATTATATAATGTTGATGTAATGATATCCACCTTGCAAAAGCGTCTTCAAGATGCGCTTCTATCCTTGGTGGGACCTTCGAGTTCCTTTAGGATAGGATCGCATCTTGGGCGTGACAATACCCACCTGCCCTTTTTGCTTTTTCTGGGCTGGGCTCTCATTTGGCCCTCTATCCCTCCACCAGGGTAGGCCCATGTCCAAATCCATGTCCACATCTTTCCCCACAGAGCCTCCAAAAATGACCAGAGGTCTTTGTTGGTCATCATTCTTCCTTTCATCATTTCCCCCTTTTTTGTAGCCGAATGTGGCCCAATAGGGGTATCTTTAATTTCTAATTCCCCCGAATCAATCCCCTCTTCTTCATAGCAAGGCAAAATTGGAGGAATATTTCCATTTTCCATGTGTTTTTTCACAAAATTTGCCTCAATTCCTTTAGTGTTATTTTTCCTGTCCATTCTAGCATCCCCCTGGTCTTCACACCCACTCCCCCTCTCTTGCTCTCTATTTTTGCAAATATCTCGGCTGAACTCATCAACAGCTCGAGATTGAATCCCCTTTTTGTTTCTAATTTTGGATCTAAACCCTCTTAATCCTTTCATACTAATTTTCCTAGCATCATCAACATCAATCGACGAGGTAGATGCCAAGTATTTAACGCAAATTTCCATACCTGAAGAGAAGATTGGGTCCTCCCCCTCCCCCTCCTCCTCAGAGCCCTCCCCGGCCAACAACCATAAGCGATTGCTGGCCGGCGAGCACCCTACTGGCGGCGTGAGAGAGTTTGGAGGTGAGGGGAATGCCTCGGGAAGCGGGGAGAGCGGCGAGGAAGCGAGGTCGGAGTTGCTGGAGTCCTGGCCCGACGCCTTGGTGGTTCCGCCTCCTCCTCATCTTCTTCGATGTCGATCGGCATCCACCTGGACCCGGGCGCCGGAATCCCCATCACCACCGCCTGTGGTGGTGCCGGCGGCTGGATCTGGCTGTAGCGGAGGGATCGGAACACCTTCCACTTCTCCCTCTGCTCCGGGATCGGCGACTCCGCCTCGAGCATCGCCTAGAGCAGCACCCCCATCGCCGGCTGGTGGTCGTAGTTGGGGAAGCATCTGAGGATTTCCTCCCCCCTGAGCTTGTCCCTCACCATCCCCGACGCATCATTGAGCGCCTTCGCCGTCGGGAACTAGCGGCCGATCTCCTTCAACCTCCCCATCAGCACCTCGTCGCCGTCGGACAGCGCCCACATCTGCTGCTCGCGCATCGTCATCCAACCCTAGCTCTCGGTGTGGCGGAGCGCGGTGGTTCGCGAGATTGGGAGTAGTGGGGAGGAAAGCGGTGGAGAGCCGAGGTGTCTGCGTGGGCCTCCTAATATCCTCTCTCCCTCCCCTCCCCTCATGCCATTACTCACCTCGGGAACTGCACCGGACTCGCCCCACCGGCCAGCCGCCGGAATTCGCGCCAAGTGGCACGAGAACTGCACCATCATGGCCCACCGAGAACCCCACGTCATCGCGCCACCCCCGTGCGTCGACCACCACCTCGTCGGCGTTGAGGAGCTCCAGCCGCTGTCTTCGCCGGCGCACAGCCCCTGGCCTGAAAACCAGCAGCGCCGTGCCGAGATTCGACACGAAGTCGCACCTCAGGCGCGTGTCGCCCCACCGTGCGTAGCACGTCATCTCTTCCCGCCCCACTCGCGACAACCAAATGAGTGTATCTGCATTCTAAAATATATATATATATATATATATATATATATATATATATATATGTGTGTGTGTGTGTGTGTGGGGGTAGTTCATTTAAAATATCTAAAAAGACAAATATTTAAAAACGGAGGGAGTACGTGTTTAGATCATGGCCGTGAGCAACACTAATTTCGCTACGCAGGGTGATCTACCAGACTACCCACCACGACTAGCTATCATGTAGAGGTATCATGGCGTAGATGCATACCTAACTTCGACGCCTAAACTTATGTGATTCATTTTGCATCTAAAAATTCATGGAATATCAAATAGAGTGCTCACCTCCGTTGCTTGGACCGGCGCCACGTTGCGATGACCATGGTCGACGGCTGCCTGTGAATTGTGGTCGTCTCGTATACTAGGGTTAGGTTAAATCTCTCCCTAATAATAAAGCACGGATTGGGTCTCCGGGTTCACCGTCACAATACGCTTTCTTCCTGTGAATTTACGCTTTCAGTTTTTTCATCTATATTATTTTCGCTATCTGAGGTGGTACTATTTATAAGCCTTTTCGTGCGTGGATCCTGTGTGTGCGTGTGTTTGAATATAAAAAAGACAATGAAAACAATTGGCCAAAGCGGGGATTCGAACCCTGGTCTAATGGGTGTGTGCGAACGCATCATACCAAACAGGATAGACTCGTGAGTGCGCTAACGATGGCGTCTGGACTTTCAAGAATAGAAAATCGCGCGTACTCGGGCCGAAACAATGGGCCCGGGCGTGCTGGGCCGGCCGACTGCTGCGGCCGACGGTACAGACATTGGCGAGCAGGCTGCTGCTTCAGAAATTAAAAAATGAATATGGCATGAATAAGAATTGTCCTTAACGAAACAAATGAAGGCGAGAACAATAGCTATTATGCATAATTAGGCCAGCAAGAAAGAAAATAGACATTAATTACTAATTGCATGAGAAATAGAGAAGGAAGGAGAAAGAAAAGAGAGAGGAAGGAAATAGACGGTAATTATGTGGAGCCGGCAAGAAAGGAAATAGTTATTTTTTGCATAAGAAATAAAAAAGGAAGGAGAAAGGAAATAGACGGTAATTATTGTGAGCGCCATATTAATCGCAGGAGTAATTAATAGGCTGACAATTTGGATTTCTCACATGCATGATATAAGGAAACAAAGATAAATAAAATAGATACTAATTGCATGAGAAATAAAGAATAAAAGAGAAAGGAAAACGAGAGGAAGTAAATAGATGGCAATTACAGATTTTTTTAAAGGAGGTGCGGATATCAATGACAGGCGTGTAGTGCCCCATTCATATCTTATGAATAAGACGATGTGGCGTCTTTTTCGTGCTTGATACTCACTAAATTCATGCCATTTTTTCTTTCTTGCAACAGAGAGTGTGACATGTTTTCCTTACACTTATAATCCTTACTAAATTTGCGCCAAATTTATAACACATTGAACTTTATATTTGCGCATACAGTTCCCGTTAAATTTATGTCAATTGTTTCAACTGTTGTAACCCGTGGGCACTATACTATTTTTAATATTTATATAAATGGAGGTATAATCTTATTGGTCCTCCCATTTCGTATGTCCATGGCATTTTTCATATTGAGCTAGGCTATTCTATCGTTCATCTGCCCTGGGCCACTTGGCCTCTGCCCGTTGGTCCGTGTAGCGTTCCACAAATAGAAAAAACAGTGCCCTGCCAACCTATTCATGGGACCCGGCCCAACAAATCAAAGCCGCCATCCCGTCTAGGATATGAGGCAAAAATCGTTGACCTCTAAATCGCAACCTGCACTGTGTTTTGTGTTGATCGTGTTAGCCCGCAAAAAAAGGTGTTGATTGATTTAAACTAAAGTTAAATTTGGTGGTTGTTTGTGTCCTTCACAGACTGCTTCTAAACTATTACGATGTAAATCCGGATAACACAAACACAAGGCGCAAGCATTAGATTGTGTTCGCTGGTCTTTCCATGCAGGCGATGCAATTTTGTATTGGTTCCAAGCTCAGGTGGAATATTCGCTGTGTAGTGAACATCGTGACCGACAATGATAATAAAAAAAAGAAGTGGAAACAAGGATGGAGGCACTAGGGGTGATAATTTGTTTCTTCCATTGCAACGCACGGGGACTTTTGCTAGTTCTACTTATATGTGGTGATTTTAATTAGTGGTCCACATAGGTATTTGGGCTTCTCAATTGGGCTAAATTTATCGGATAATCTTATTTGACAACCTCGGATAATCCGCAAAAAAAACCCGGATAATCCATATCCGCCGGATATTACCAATTCCATATTCTCTACCATATCCGCCGGATATCCGGTTGACCAAAATCCGTATCCGTCAGATTTGTGAAAGTTCATACTATATCCTTAAAAACGGATGCGGAAGCGGATTCGGAACGAAAATTATCCGTACCATTTACATCCCTAACAGTGGTCATGACGGCGTGGTAGATGTCCCCCGTCCACCATGCTCTTCGGTGTTGTGCGCTGATCGGGATGACAACCCAATGCAACGGTGCTAAAAATGATTAAAAAAACAAGCAGATAATAAGAACTGGCACTGGTCATTAAATTGATAGGTTCGTGCATAAAAATAATATAAATTGCTATAAAACTATATAGAAATGTTAACATAATAATATTAAATACTCAAAAACTATAGATACTTTTGAGATGTATCAAAATCGGCAAGGTTAATTTTTGCTTGTCCTCCAATAGGTAAATGAGAAACAAAGATAATTTTTATGTTGAATGCTACCCGACATGATCTTAATCAAATGATGTAACAATTGTGTGAACTTGGGACAAAAGTGTTTCAAAGCAAAAATCTTATAATTAAGTAACATCAAAATGTGTAAGCAGACCATGAAAATATGTAATGATCTAATTTTTAGTTATACGTGTGTAACTCCAATTTTTTTGAACAATTAGGAGGTGACAGATATTTTTCTAATAAAGTACTGTGTAAAAGAGTTTAAAAATTGACCACATTCCACACTGGACGCAAAAGTTTTTGTTTCTGCACAGGATCTAACAAATGTGCACTTGCAACATCCCAAAGGCTTAACTGCACAAAAACAAAAAGAGAAGATAAAACATAATTACTACTGTTTCTGAAAAAAAGGATCAGATTTTTATAAAGATTCACCGAAAGTACAAAACATCTCAAACATAATAAAAATTACATCGAGATCCAAGGACCATCGAATGACCACTGCTGCCGCCAGACCGCGCCGCTGTCGCGGAGTTGGCCTGACCTTGTCGATACAGCCGGGAAGTCTTCATGCACGTGCCCCAGGGACTATTGCCCCGAAGCCACAGTCGCCGCCGTTGAATCCTTGAATCGATCCGAAGAACCTGATGCCAAATATCGCCGTTGCATACGCACGACGAGAAACTCTAACCTCGCCGCCCCGAGGAGCTGGCCGGAATCAACCCTGGAGCTCCGTCTAATCCGTACCAACAGACGAATTTGAGGAGGATAGGAGCCCGGAAGACTGACTCGAAGAAGAAGCGCCGGGTGCCCGTCATCTCTGACGGGTTCGATACGAGGCTTCCGTCTGGGTCGGATTTTTTTTATTTTTTTTTTGCTCGGTCAGTGATTGAGCCCCCCCCCCCGGGGCGTATAGCGTGTGTATGAAGGGAAAGCATTATCACTCCCTCTATCCTATAATATAAGAGCGGTTTTGACAAAAGGTGTAGATGGTTACTGTAAAGTAAAGTGTGAACCGGTGGACAGGAAGCAGATTCTGCCGCTGATATTTTGCAGGCGCTTGTGACGCTTTCAGAGATCTCTAGTTGAGTTTTGACAGGTGTTTGGCAGAGTTCCGCATCTTGGGTCACATTTCGAAATTGTATTATGTTCGTCCTACCCAAATCTCAGTCAATCAAAATATCGAAACCTGCCAGTATACCCGAGAGTTCAAAGCAAATTAGTTGTGGCCATGACTAGGCGGGGCAAAAAAATCAGATTGAGGTGTGTGGTCTCACGAAGAAACCGACAAAAGGGCAAGTGCAAATCATTGAAAAATCTGAGCTGAATGAAACACCAGCCACAAACCATCTTGAGTGGATGGGTTTTGATTGGAAGCCAACTCCCCTCTCATCCTATTCTTCAAGCCTTCTCCCCCCTTCTCTAGCAGCAGTACTCGCTCGCGGCCATCATCACTAGCTAGCTCGATTAAGCACAGATAGTGCATCAATGGCCTCCACCGCCCAGCTTCTCGGCCACCTCGCCAGCTCCACGGCCACAGCCAGCCTTAGCGTCACGCCTGTGGGCGGCGCCGGCAGCAGCAAGGTCAGGTTCCTGCTGGCGACGGCGCAGAGGCGGCGCGTGGTGGCGCGGCCGCGGGCGGCGGTGTCCGGTGCGGAGAAGGAGAAGGCCAAGCCGGCCGAGTCCGGCGGCAAGGAGGACGAGCGCGTGGTGCAGGTGCACAGCGCGGAGGAGTTCGACGGCGCGCTCCAGAAGGCCAAGAACCGGCTGGTGGTGGTGGAGTTCGCGGCGAGCCACAGCGTCAACAGCAAGCGCATCTACCCGTGCATGGTGGACCTCAGCCGCACCTGCGGCGACGTCGACTTCCTCCTCGTCATGGGCGACGAGTCGGAGGCCACGCGGGAGCTCTGCAAGCGGGAGGGCATCACCCAGGTTCCGCACTTCTCCTTCTACAAGGGCACCGAGAAGGTGCACGAGGAGGAGGGCATCGGCCCCGACCAGCTCGCCGGCGACGTGCTCTACTACGGGGACAACCACGCCGGCGTCGTGCAGCTGCACAACCGGGAGGACGTGGAGGCGCTCATGGCGGAGAACAGCGGCGAGGACGGCAAGCTGCTGGTGCTGGACGTCGGGCTCAAGCACTGCGGGCCCTGCGTCAAGGTCTACCCCACCGTCGTCAAGCTCTCCCGCTCCATGGCCGACACCGCCGTCTTCGCGCGCATGAACGGCGACGAGAACGACGCCTGCATGCAGTTCCTCAAGGACATGGAGGTCGTCGAGGTGCCCACCTTCCTCTTCATCAGGGACTCCAAGATCGTCGGCCGCTACGTCGGCTCCGGCAAGGGCGAGCTCATCGGCGAGATCCTCAGATACCAGGGCGTCAGGGTCACATACTAATTATTAATTAAGTGATGAACCCATCGATCACCTGCCCAATTAAGCCATCACCTTCCATACCCTACACATGCATGCAGCAGATAGAATTACTCTATTTGTGAATTTGGCCAAAAGTAAACGACTCCTCCTGTTACTGCATGCATGCGGTATCAATCGATGCTATATATAGGTTCATACATATTTAGACAATTTTAATGTTTATTATGCTTATTATCCGCTATTATTACACAATATATCACATACGGCTGTAGCAGTAATAGAATTTTCGAGTACAAATTGTAAGTTTATAATAAATGTTTACTCTTTACTGTGATGATCAGAGATTTCCACTGAGTTATCACATCGCAGTTTCTGTTTCCATGTTTCTTCTACGGTGGTCATGGTGGCTGGGGAAATAGTGCCCGGGAACTCGAGGTCTGCCGTCGCCAAAGTTTTTGGATACCGATAGAGAAAAACAGGTTACCGGGCGGTAACCGCAAACCCCAGTACACCACGAGAAATCGCCTTACCGACTAAAAATCATGATTTTTTTTAGATTTGAATGGATTTTATTCGGATTCAAAATTCATTCAAAAAATTCGTCCGGCAACCGCCTGCTTTTTTTCGGTTACCAAGGTAACTGAAAATCTCGGTGCCTCATGAGATTTGTTTTTCATTTGGACTCGAGAACCTTGATCCTGTTCACACATGATTCTTGATGTCGAAGGTGATGCACCATAACTAAGAATGGCAATGGGCCCGATTTGGATCGGGTTGAACAATATCAAATCCATATCCATATTCATGAAGACAATCTCTCCCCATCCATGAAAAAAAAATTGTCCATGTCCAAACCCGATGGATATCCATATCCGTTGAATATCCATGGGGACCTCTAAAGACATAAGACATAACGCAACATGTACATAGGCTGTTGCACCCATGCATCAATGTGTGTGTGTGTGTGAAAAAGCAGATACGAAGGGGTCGAGAGGATACGCAGTTGCGCTGTCGTAGGCTAGTGGTGTTGGTTGTTGCAGTGCTCCACCATACATGAAGATAGCAGCTAACAGTGCCGACCATCTCTCAGGATGCAGGAGGAGTAGACAGGGCTGATACTTAATGATGAGTCATTAAATGACGAGATAAAAGGATGAGAAGGGGGCTGAAGAAATATTAAGGTGGGGATTTAATGTCAACTAATAAAAGTTACGGTGAGGATTGTGCAAATTCTTTTGCATGTTTTAGATAACAATGGATAAAATTACAGTGGGACATGTGACTGTGGGGTAGGGATAGCAGAATATTGACACTAAGTCAGACTATCGGGTCGGGTTTGGGTATATCCATGGGTACAAGATTATGTCCATGCCCTATCCACGAGTAATCCGGTCGGGTTTGGGCGCCGTCCACGGGCACAAAAGCATATCGAAACCCTATCCATACGGATCGGATATCCATGGATATTCATGTCCATGGATAAATTGTCATCCTTAACCATAACTCACGTCGAAGAAGACCCTACCAGAAGTGCACTTTTGCGATGGGGGAAGAAGAGCAGTGTCCCGCATCGGTGGAGGAAGATGACCAACAGTCGTTGACATTGGACGGCTGAGACAAAACTGATTACAATAAGATTTTGTTTCAGGCAACGATTGATTGAATAGTCGTCCCATTTTAAAGTTTCAGAATTAACAGGACAAACCATGTGGATGCCGGAGTCCAACGCGTCCGATTAACGCGCCGTGTAATATTTGGAAAAGGCGGGCAATATAAATCACATGCAACACAAATGCAAAAAACAAAAAATATCACCAAGATGCGGAACTCTACCAAACACCTATCAAAACTCAACTAGGGAATCTGAAAGCGTCACAAGCGCCTGCAAAATATCAGTAGCAGCATCTGCTCCCTGTACCCCACATCTAACTTTGGTTCCCCTTCCGGATCTTTGAGTTTGGCACCACCGGCCCACTCAAATCCCCCACCCAGTCCTATTCTATTCCACTCAGTCCTGCTTCCCCTTTCTTTGCATCCGCGCCCTTCTCCGCCGCTGCCGCTCTACTTCTCCAGCTACCACACAAGCATTGACGGACGTCCGCAACCACCACCCATGTGCATGCTCGCCTTGTACTACGACACCGATCTCCCAGGATCTGTCCGTAGTCAGGTACCCCCCGTTCCCCTGTCGAAGACGCCCATGGCGGTCACCACGCCAGACAGGAGTTCGGTCAAATGCAATTGAGCTTATTTTCGAACTTCATGTCGTTTTTTAGAGTATGAATGATAGCGGGGTACTCGAGCATGGAGGATGATTTGTTGTGCGATACGTGGTTGGTCGTATATGTGGATTTCGTAGGCAGAAGCACATGGGGGCTCTTCTGGCAACGCGTGCAAGATTTGTTTCATGCGCAAAAGCACAATGTGCCCTAGGACATACAAGTCATCCATGAACGCAATGTGAACTTGCTAACGTATCGATGGTACACCATCCAGACCACCGTCACTAAGTTTTATGATGCGGTTGATCGACCGGAGGCAAGGTGGGCATTGCACGCGGCAACCGTGGAGATCGTAAGTTTTGCTTCTTCTTACTCAATTTGTTGATTGATTTATTCATCTACTCTATATCTAACTAGACAATTGCCCGTGCATTGCAACGGAAATATAAACATTCTATTGGATTAGCTCGTGACTGCGCGTCTATTATTGCGCTAAAATTTTAGCAAGTTTTTGTATGCAATCGCCATGATTTACCTGCCATTTTGTTGTTAAGCACTTATTTGGTAATAATTTAATTATTTATCAAATAAAATATGTTTTTGTAAGTTAATAAAACATGAGACAATTGATTCTATTATAGGGAGCATGAATGGGAGAAAAATCAGAGATGAGAGAAAAAAATCAAAAAGGAGAACGAAAGAGCGGGGCATATATAAGGAAGATTAGACGAAGAGAGGTGAAATGAGAACTTTGCGTTCCTTTTAAGTAGTAGAGAATATCTAGCCTTCACTACTAGGAATTCTCAACTTCTCCTAAGCAAGGCATCCATATTATTTTAGCCGTTGAATATACTAGATTAGTCTATGATAGCCATTAGATCTACACTTGGGAGCCTCTGCATCAAGTTCATGCACGTGTATGCAATGCCTCTCATAACTGACGACTAAACATGCATGCGTCGTCATTCATTGTATCCATGGCCTACACTGTGATCACATCGGTTGCCTTGATGTAGGGCTAGTGGTGGTGACAAAATTTATTGATCCTTCCCGTACTAAATGACATATTTAGGGCATCTTCAAGGACCACAGAAGTCATCCAATGCGGGCCTGTATTGGTCCGCAGAGCGGTTCGGACTTGTTTTCCTCCGCAAACCGGAGACAAATATGGAGGAGGTTTTCGGGAGTCCGGATGATGGAGTCATGTACCTAGGATAGGGTCATAGACCTGATCTAAGTACCCTGTTCAAGGACACCCTTAGAAGAGATCACCTTCCAGTCGACCTACGAGGAACCCACTCGACTGACTTGAAGGACTCGACCATGAAGACTCACTCGACCACCAGAAGGCCAAGAGGCACTCTGTACTGCAACTGTCTGTAATTAAGAAGACTTTATGGTAATTAAGACACTTTATGTGGGGCGTTACCAGTAACGCCCCAAACTTGTATTTTAAACCCTTCATTACGTGGGCTGGCAGGGGTCCTGGCGCACTCTATATAAGACACCCCTCCACAGTGTAAGGGTTCGCATCCTCAGAACTCATATACACATAATCCACTCGACCGCCTCCGGGCTCCGAGACGTAGGGCTTTTACTTCCTCCGAGAAGGGTCTGAACTCGTACATCTCTTGTGCTTACAACTTCTCCATAGCTAGGACCTTGCCTCTCCATACCTACCCCCACTCTACTGTCAGACTTAGAACCACGACAGTTGGCGCCCACCTTGGGGCCGGTGTTTTAGCGATTTTATGGAGAAGTTGCGATTCTTCCGAGTACTTTCATCATGGTGGCTGCTGGAGTTTTGGTCGAGGGTCACGAGATCCGTCTCGGCGCTCTCACCTTCATCGCCGACGACTCCGCTTGGCTCCAGGAGGCTCCACTCGACGTTGATGCGCTCCCCGTCCGCGGTGTGACGCATTTTCGCGCGTGTGTCCGCGGCGTTCTGCTGCGACAACCGTCGACCCGTGTCGGTCGACTCCTATCGACCACCCTCCGGTCTCCCGCCAGCCAAGCAAGCGCCTGGTCGGTCGAGGCTTCAGATGGTGGGTGAGGCACGCGGTGGCTCGCCAGACGGCCACCACCCAAGTTGCGTAATCGAGCCCGACGAATCTCTACGGCTGCTCGATTTGTCGACCGGCTCCGTAGAGATCGCATCCGAATGCGATAGCGATGATCCGGCAGCGGAAATCCTGATGGTCAGCGGACCTCGCGGTCCCCAGCCGCCCATGAGGGCGGGGCAGGCGCGGAGACGACCCGCGACGAGACCACAAAGAGTACCAGCCCGAGCCACTCGACTCTCGCAAAGAGAGGAACTTCGCCCAGAACATGGATGCCCCGCATACTCCCATCGCAGAGAAACCCCGAGGCTCGCGCCTTGGAGGAGGCACGTTTGGCCAATTTGGCGAACGCGCTCGTCTGGAGAATCTTCGCCGGCGCCGACGAAGCGTCTTGGCGTCAGCGAGTTCCCGACGCCAATCGGCGTCAACTCTTCCGCCGACTCGTATATCGAACCCCAATCCATAATTTAGCAACTGCGACCAGTATAGCGAATCCATCCAGCCCTCTCGATCGGAAGTCGGCGGAGGCTTGATGCGATCGTGTTTGCTCCGGCGGCAGGGACCAGACCAGCCGTGTCGCGATCGCGCAACAAATTCACGGATCGATCCGTCGCTGCGAATACGGTTCATCGGCTCACAGTCCCGATCGCCTCCGCGGTGTGAAGGCGCGAGAATCGGCGAGACCAATCGGAGACCGACACGACCGAGATGATAGGCGTCGAGTGCCCACTTCCTCCGAGGGTGGGTATTACGCTCCTCGGCAGCAAGATGACAAAGTCGGCTCGATTGTGGGCGAAGAGCTCCAACGACCCTGTGGAACCAGGCTTCGACGCGATCAATTATCGTGCAAGGCTTGGTCGACCGAACAGAGCCCATCGGGTAGGCCCGACAGAGATCGCCCTGGCGATCGAGTGCATGTTTCGGTCCGAATGTTTCAGCAGGGCTATCGAGCCGCATGATCCCCCAATTTCAGGTTGGCAACAGAGTCGACAAGTTCCTTTGGTGAGTCTAAGCCCAAACTTGGCTCGAGGACTACCGAGTGGCGGTTCAGATTGGTGGTGGGAATGACGAGGTGGCCATGAAGCATTTGCCCCTCATGTTGGAAGGTTACGCGGGCGTGGTTGAATCGAGTTACCTCCTAGCAGCATTTACACTTGGGAAGATCTGTCCCGAGTGTTCGTCAGAACGTTTGAAGGAACTTGCAAGCGACCAGCTGGATTGACGGAGCTGCAAGTCTGTGTACAGAAGACGAATGAGACTCTCAGAGAGTATATTCAGAGATGTATCACTTTGCACCATACCGTGGAGAACGTGTCTGACCATCAGGCAGTTTGCGCCTTCAAGGACGGCGTCAAGAACAGAGAATTGAGTCTGAAATTTGGTCGAACCGGAGATATGACCCTGAGTCGGATGATGGAGATTGCTACCAAGTATGCCAACGGCGAAGAGGAAGACCGAATCCGAAGCGGCAAGTACAAGCCGAGTTAGTCGGAGAAGGGAAACACCAGTCGGAAACAGAAGCGGAAGGCTGAACCGGCAGCTCCTGGAGAGGCTCTGGCCGTGACTCAGGGAAAGTTTAAAGGGAAACCAAAAGGATCCTGGAACCCTAAGAAGGTGAAAGATAAACAAGGGAACGACGTGATGGATATGCCGTGTCACATCCACACGAAGAAAGATGAAGAGGGCAATATCATTTACCCGAAGCATACCACTCGCCAATGTCGACTCCTGATCCAGCAGTTTCAAGGAAAACGACAAGGAAAAGGAGTCGGACAAGGCCGAAGACAAGGAGGACAGTGAGGAAGGATATCCGCATGTCAACTCCACTCTGATGATCTTCGCAGATGTGGAAAGCAAGAGCCGACTGAAGGTCATTAATCGTGAGGTGAACATGGTTGCCCCAACAAAACCAAGTTATCTGAGATGGTCCCAAACACCGATCACATTCGACCAATCTGATCACCCGACTCATATTGCCACCCCTGGGAGGCAAGCTTTGGTGGTCGATCTAGTTGTCGAAGGCACTCGACTGACAAAAGTGCTGATGGACGGTGGTAGTGGGCTGAACTTGTTGTATGCAGACACACTGAAAGGAATGGGCATTCCGATGTCCCGACTGAGCACTAGTAACATGAGCTTCCATGGAGTTATACCAGGGAAGAAAGCCGAGTCACTCGGCCAAATAGCTCTGGACGCGGTGTTTGGTGATTCAAAACATTTTCGCAAAGAAAAGTTAACGTTTGAGGTCGTGGATTTTCAGAGTGCGTACCACGCCATTTTGGGGAGGCCAGCTTACGCACGGTTCATGGCTCGACCATGTTACGTGTACCTCAAACTGAAGATGCCCGCCCCAAAGGAGTAATCACCGCCACCGTGATCGGAAAAAGGCGAAAGAGTGCTTTCGAAGGGCTCAAAGATTGCCGATTCGGTGGCAATGGTCGAGTTTGAAGAATATAAACAAAACGCAGATCCGAGTGATTTGCTGCGATCCAAGAAGCCCGCCACAATCTGCATTTCGATCGTCCGTGAGACGAAGCCTGTCCACATTCACCCGACCGATCCCAATGCAGCCCGACCCACATCTCCACAACACTCGACCGAAATAGGAAGAAGCGCTCATCCAGTTCCTCCGTGAGAATCGACATTTTGCATGGAAGCCACCGACATGCCGTGTTCAGGGGATCGGCTGAGCATCGCCTTAGAGTCGACTCATCAGCAAAACCAGTGAAAGAGCATCTTCGGCGGTTCGCCGTCCAGAAGAGAAAGGCTATTGGTGAGGAAGTGGCTCGACTGTTGGCGGCAGGATTTATCCGAGAGATATACCACTCCGAGTGGCTCGCGAATGTCGTCATGGTTCCTAAGAAGGACAAATCGCTACAAATGTGCATTGATTTCAAGCACATCAACCGGGCTTGCCCGAAAGATCATTTTCCCCTCCCTCGCATTGATCAAATTGTCGACTCGACCGCGGGGTGCGAGAGATTGTCTTTTCTAGACGCCTATTCCAGGTACCATCAGATCCGTCTGTATGGACCCGATGAGATAAAAACAGCTTTCATCACTCCCTTCGGGTGCTTCTGCTATATCACCATGCCATTCGGCCTCAAGAATGCCAGAGCCACATTTATGCGAATGATTCAGAAGTGCCTGCTCACTCAAATCAGTCGGAATATGGAAGCGTATATGGATGATATCGTCGTCAAGTCACGAAAAGGTTTCGACCTGCTCACTGACCTCGCCGAAACATTTGCCAACCTCAGAAGGTATGATATCAAGCTCAATCCATCAAAGTGCACATTCAAGTTCCCGTGGCAAGTTACTCGGTTTTCGTTTCGGCGAGGATCGATGCTAATCCGAAAAGATCGGCACTATTCTCCGAATGAAACGCATACTGTGTGAGTGCACGATGTCGAAGCTTCTTGGATGCTTGGCGCATTAAGTCGATTCATCTCACGACTCGGTGAAAAGGCATTGCCTCTTTACCGACTGATGAGAAGGCAGACAAGTTCGAGTGGACTCCAGAAGCTGATGCAGCGTTTGCCAAGCTAAAAGCTCTGCTCTCCACCCAGCCGGTTGCTTGCTGATCCAATCAGCGAAGAGCCTTTGTTGCTTTATATCGCAGCCACAGGACAGGTCGTCAGTATAGTGCTTACGGTCGAGCGGGAAGAAGAAGGAAAAGCCTTCAAAGTTCAACGCCCAGTATACTATCTGTCTGAAGTTTTAACTCCATCCAAGCAGAGATACCCTCATTATCAGAAGCTTGTGTATGAGATATACATGACCACGGAGAAGGTTGCTCACTATTTCTCTGATCATTCCATCACAGTCGTCAGCGACGCTCCACTTTCAGAGATTTTGCACAACAGAGATGCAACTGGTCGAGTGGCGAAATGGGCGATTGAACTTCTTCCCCTTGATATCAAGTTTGAGGCAAAGAAAGCCATTAAGTCCCAGGCAATAGCATATTTCCTCGCCGAGTGGATTGAACAACAGCAGCCGAATGAAGTTCACTCGGAGCATTGGACCATGTTCTTTGATGGCTCTAAAATGCTGAATGGTTCCGGTGCTGGGGTGGTCTTGGTTTCCCCCAGAGGAGATAGGCTTAGATATGTGCTCCAGATTCACTTTGATTCCTCCAACAATGAGGCAGAGTATGAGGCCCTCTTATATGGATTACGCATGGCCATTTCACTCGGCGTCCGTCGCCTGATGGTCTATGGCGATTCAGATTTAGTGGTCAACCAAGTGATGAAGGAGTGGGACGTGAGAAGCCCACCATGATTTGGATACTTGCAATGCAAAGGAGGAAGCTGGAAAAAGAAGTTTGAGGGTTAGAGCTCCATCATATACCCCGTGAAAAATCAAGCGGTGATGATCTAGCAAAGATAGGTTCCAAGAGAGAAGCCATTCAGTGGTGTGTTCCTGGAACACATTCATACTCCGTCAGTTAAGGAAGACCCTTTCACTGAAGAAACCCCGCAACCCAAGAGTGCCACGGATCCGACTGAGGTAGAAGTCCCAGCAGTGGTCGACTTGGTTATGGAGATCTTGGTAGTCACACCTGACTGGACAATTCCATATATCGCATATATCCTGAGAAAAGAGCTCCCAGAGGATGAGGAAGAGGCTCGACAGATCGTCCATCGATCCAAGGCCTTTACCGTTATCAAAGGACAATTGTATAGAGAGAGCGCGACTGGAGTTGGTCGAAAGTGCATAACGCTAGAAGAAGGTCGAATCATTCTCAATGATATCCACTCGGGGACCTGTGGTCATCATGCGTCCTCTCGGACCATCATGGCCAAAGCATACCGAGCCGGATTTTACTGGCCAAAGGCGAATGAGATGGCAAAGGAAATAGTGGACAAGTCACGAAGGATGTCGGTTCTACTCAAATATGTCACACAAGCTCGTCAGCTCAAGACCATTCCACTCGTCGGCCTTTCGCGAGATGGGGGTTGGACATGGTCGGTCCCTTGAGAACAGGTCGAAGTGGCTTCACGCATGTACGGTGGCGATCGACAAGTTCACCAAGTGGATTGAGGCTAAGCCAATCAAGAACCTTGACGCCGCATCGCTGTTAGCTTCATCAGGGAACTGATATTCAGATATGGAGTCCCGCACAGCATCATTACGGATAATGGGTCGAACTTTGACTCGGAGGAATTCAGGGATTTCTGCAACTCTCAAGGCACACGAGTTGACTACGCTTCAGTCGCCCATCCGCAGTCGAATGGACAAGTAGAGCGAGCCAATGGCCTGATCCTCAAAGGGTTGAAACCCCGACTGATGCGTGATCTCAAGCATGCGGCTGGAGCGTGGGTCGATGAACTTCCTTCGGTGCTTTGGGGACTACGGACCACACCTAATCGGTCGACTGGAAGAACTCCATTCTTCTTGGTCTACGGAGCTGAAGCAGTCTTGCCGAGTGATCTTCTCCACAATGCTCCTCGAGTTGAACTCTACAACGAAGCAGAAGCTGAACAAGCGCGGCAGGACGCAGTCGACCTTTTAGAGGAAGAAAGGGAGATGGCTCTGATCCGATCGACCATCTACCAACAAGACTTGCGTCGTTTCCACGCCAGAAATGTGAGGGGTCGAGCCTTCCAGGAAGGGGATTTAGTTCTCCGAGTGGATCAGCAGAAACAACACAAGCTTGCTCCTTCTTGGGAAGGACCCTTCATCGTCACCAAAGTTCTCCACAATGGGGCGTACCGTCTTTACAACGTCGAACATAATATCGACGAGCCCCGAGCTTGGAACGCGGGTTCGCCCATTTTACACTTAAGTTTATCACTCGGATGAGTTGTAATAAAGTACTTCTGTAGTTCATGGATTACAAAATAATAGTGTCATAATTTCTCCATAATTTTTGTCACTTTTTATTTGCCCAATAAAATTTTCCCCTCAGTGGGTGACTTAGCCGCGAATCCGTTTCGCCTAAGTTTGTAAAAAAAATCCTTACCGAGTGGTGAGCAAGACTCCCACTCGGAGGCTTAGCTGCGAATCCGTTTCGCCTAAGTTTAAATAAAATCCTACTGAGTGGTGAGCCAGACTCCCACTCGGGGGCTTAGCTGCAGCCCAGCGCTCGCCTAAGTTATAAAAATCCTACCGAGTGGTAAGCCAGACTTCCACTCGGGGGCCTAGCTGCAGCCCAGCGCTCGCCTAAGTTATAAAAATCCTACCGAGTGGTAAGCCAGACTTCCACTCGGGGGCTTAGCTGCAGCCCAACGCTCGCCTAAGTTATAAAAATCCTACCGAGTGGTGAGCCAGACTCCCACTCGGGGGGGCTTAGCTGCAGTTTAAACACTCGCCTAAGCACAACGTACGCTCGCAAGGAGGACGAGGTGCAGGTCGACTACGACCCTCTCCTCTGAGCTACGCCACAAATACAACGTACGCTCGCAAGGAGGACGAGGTGCAGGTCGACTGCGACCCTCTCCTCTGAGCTACGCCATAAGTACAATGTGCGCTCGCAAGGAGGACGAGGTGCAGGTCGACTGCGACCCTCTCCTCTGAGCTACGCCATAAATACGTGCGCTCGCAAGGAGGACGAGGTGCAGGTCGACTGCGACCCTCTCCTCTGAGCTACGCTATAAGTACAATGTTCGCTCGTAAGGAGGACGAGGTGCAGGTCGACTGCGACCCTCTCCTCTGAGCTTCGTCACAAGTACAATGTGAAAATCCTACCGAGTGAGGAGCAAACCTCCCACTCGGGGGCTTAGCTGCAGCCCTGTGCTCGCCTAAGATATAAAAATCCTACCGAGTGAAGAGCAAACCTCTCACTCGAGGGCTTAGCTGCAGCCCAGTGCTCGCCTAAGATATAAAAATCCTACCGAGTGAAGAGCAAACCTCTCACTCGGGGGCTTAGCTGCAGCCCAGTGCTCGCCTAAGATATGAAAATCCTACCGAGTGAAGAGCAAACCTCTCACTCGGGGGCTTAGCTGCAGCCCAGTGCTCGCCTAAGATATAAAAATCCTACCGAGTGAAGAGCAAACCTCTCACTCGGGGGCTTAGCTGCAGCCCAGTGCTCGCCTAAGATATAAAAATCCTACCGAGTGAAGAGCAAACCTCTCACTCGGAGGCTTAGCTGCAGCCCAGTGCTCGCCTAAGTTACAGAAATCCTGCCGAGTGAAGGGCAAACCCCTCACTCGGGGGCTTAGCTGCAGCCCAGCGCTCGCCTAAGGGAATTAAGGAACAAGTCGACTGCAGTGAGCGTCTTGCTTTGAACCTGCAAAAGACATTTCGAGCTAAACGCAATCATATTCAAACATCAAATCCAAGTTCAGATCGATACCTAAAGGAACCGAAAGTGCTCAGGCGCTAAGCCTGTTAAGGGTTATCGGTTACAAAGTCACTCAGCATACCGAGGCAAATTTAAAGTGTCGAGCTTAAAGAAGTTTTTTACCCCTCCTGTGGAGGGCTGGAAGGTGCAACGAACTCATCAAGATCAATTCCGTCTGCGATCCGAGTGGCAGCAGCAATGAAGGTTTCCATGAAGGACCTGAAGTCGTGTTTCTTGGTGTTGGCCACCCGGAGAGCCGCCAGCTTGTCTTCTCGCGATCTTTGCGGTGGACTCGGGCGGACACGAGCAACGCTCGCACCGCACCGAGCCGAGGACTTTTTCCACTCCTGCACTTGACCGGGGACCGTGTTGAGCGAGCCATCGGCGACTCGAGGTCATTCTCGAGTGTCTCCACAGGCGAGCGTTGAGTCGATGCGAGAAGTGGCGACCTTCAGCCTCGCAAGATAGTCCACGACAAGCGCAACACGGGACTCGGTGGAAAACATTCATGGCAACTTCATCGTTCACCGAAGAATTGACGGGGTCAAGGTTTGGTTCCAGCCGGCTAGTCTCTTCTTCAAAGTTTTGACAAAATTCTACATGGACAATCACCGAGTCAAGGCAATGGTCGAATGGAAAGATCACAGTTGAAAATGATTGTCGAGTGTAAAGGGTTACCTTCAAGCATAAGGAACAACTTCTTGGCAAGACCACTCAGGAAGGCCTCCAGATCATTTTTCTTCCCAGTCAACTGGCTGACTTTGTCGGTCAGGGCAGCTTTGTCAGTTTTCAGTCGACTGACTTCCTTGTTGGCAATCCCAAGAGCAGCTTTCAGATTAGTATTTTCTTCTTCGAGCTTGGTGACTGAAGCTAACTTCTCGTCAACAAGCTTGGTCTTCTCAGCTAGCTCAAGGTCTTTTTTCTTCTGGGCCTCCTTCACCTTGCCTGCAAGTTACAACAAGGTCAGATTTTGAAACAAATGAAGGGAAAAAGGAGTCGTCGAGGTCTCACCGAACATACCTTTGGTCTCCTCCTTCGCCTTCGTCAGATTCTCCTGAACCAGCTTCAGATCCAGTTCGAGCTGAATGTGCTTGTGCTCCAGCTCGGTATAACGAGCCGCAAGGTCACAGGATTTCTGCGAAGAACCAATCGACAAAATATCAAAGATAATTCACTTCCGAGTGGATAAGAGAAAATCATGCATTTCTAAGACTACAGCCGAATACAAACATTCGACCGTAGTCTCGGGACTACACCCAAGGGTGCACTCGGTGTGCCCCACTAGTTCTATTAAAAACGAGTCGACGATCGACCCCAAAAAACGCTCAAGACATATTCTTGATCGTAATCAATCGCAGCGATCGACCACGCCTCGGGACTACACCGGTGGGTGCACTCAGCGTGCCCCCACCGGTTTGGGAAATCCATTCGCCATAGTCGAATGACGGAAAGACTGAACTTATAAAGCCTAAGGCCGACTGCTAGCAGTCGACCTTAGCCTTGGGGACTACACCCAGCGGGGTGCACTCAGCGTGCCCCCGCTAACAAGGAGTTTCAATCGACACACCCAGTGGGTGATCGCTATAGATTCCGGAAAGAAAAGCTTTTTGATAGCATATCCTAACAGAACAAGCGATGGTCGACTAACCTGAACATTGCTTTGAAGGGCGGAGCTGACGTCATAAGCTGCTTGACTTGCTTCCCGGATGGCCTTCACTTGCTCCATCATGACCCCTGCTTGGCATATAGCTTCCTTCGCAGCGCTGGCTTGGTCCTCTGGGACGTGGTGCGTCGTGAAGAGAGAAGGTTGGGCGGCACTCGACGAAGCAGGATGAGCACTCGTCAACGGCACCGCGAAAGACACGGTGTGTCGAGTGGTGTTCTCCTCCTCCGCGACCAGAGTCTCGGGCGCCGTCACATCCTGGGCCACCCTACCGGCAGACGCTTTCCTGCTCCTTCTGTGCTTCAGCGGTTCCTCATCGTCATCATCATCAGGAAGAGTGATAACGACATTGGATGGAGCTACATAAAAGAATCAGAATTAGAGATCATAAGTCAGTCGACTAAAACAGAATTAAGAGTATAGTACCAGGGTTTGAGGTTGCTGCGTCCTCCATCTCATGGTCGTCGGCCTTGCCCGAGGTCTCGAAGTAGCAACCTGCAGCCCAAAGAATCGACCGGCTAACTCAAATGTCAACCAGAGATAAAGCTTGCACAAAACAAGAAGACTTAAGCAGCAGGTTTACCACGATATGGTGGGGATGGACACCTTCATCTTTGGTAGGAGCTTGGTCGGCTTTGACGGGGCCACCTTGGATTGCTTTGGTGCCTTTTCGATTGGCGCCGGAGAAGTGGTCCGAGGCGTTTGGTCGATCAGACGACGATCATAACCCCTTGCCACGTTCAACGCGGGTCATGGGCAAGTTTCGACCGCCTTTCCGAGCGCGGTGGTGCGACCTCCTCCTCCTCCTCTTCTTCGTCCTCCTCATCTTCGTCATCATCATCGTCATCCTCAGCGGCATCCGAGTCCCACTCCTCCTGGCTCTCGCCCCCGCTCGCTTCTCCCTCTTCAGTTGGAGCCTGTGCTCCATTGGGCATCGAGTACAGCTCGGTGAGGGCCTGATAGACATCAAGACAAAGATCAATCGACCGATTTGCGGAGAAAACAGAATTAAATATGACAAGAATACAATGGAAGGTAGAGCGGACATACCTTGTCTGGAACGCTATGATGGTCGAGTGGAGGAATCCTTCTGGCTCCACGGGGGTTATCCTTGTTCCCAGTGACCGCGGCCACCCACCTTTCCACCGTGGCATCGTTGACTGCTTCCGGGTGGATCCGAGTCTCATCTTCAGTTCCGCAGTACAACCACATGCAATGGCTCCGGAACTGGAGAGGCTGGATACGCCGCCTAAGGAAAACTTCCAAGAGACCCATACCAGTTACTCCATCTCGAACCAGCTGAACTACACGCTCCATCAGCATCTTCACGTCAGCTTTCTCCTCCGGAATCACCTTCAGTGAAGAAGGTTTGTTCACTCGGTCCATGGTAAACCGAGGAGTCCACTGATTGCCCGGCGTCGGCTCGTTCGCGATGAGAACCAGTCGATTGCCGACCTCTGATCGACTCGGAAATAACATGGCTAGGAAGGTGCTCTTGTTTCTCATCTGGATCCCCAGACCACCACACATCTGGACAACTTGGGTCTTTTCGTCGCCTGGGCTCGCCTTCTTCACGGTCTGAGAGCGACACGTGAATATGTGCTTGAACAAGCCCCAGTGCGGTTGACAGCCCAGAAAATTCTCACACATGGACACAAACGCGGCAAGATAGGCGATAGAATTCGGGGTGAAGTGGTAGAGTTGCGCTCCAAAAAAGTTCAAAAAACCATGGAAGAAAACACTCGGTGGCAAAGAAAATCCGCGGTCGACGTGGGTGGCCAGAAGCACGCACTCACCCTCTTCCGGCTGGGGCTGCCATTCTTTCCCCGGAAGCCTTGCAGCTCCGTGGGGGATCAGACCGTCGTTGGCCATGTCAAAGAGGTCTTTCTCCGTGATGGTCGACCGGATCCAATCTCCCTGGACCCAGCCGTGCGGCAGACGGGATCTGGACGAAGACCCGCTGCGGCTGGTGGATCTCCCCTTCGCCTTCTCCGCCGCAGACGCCTTCTTCGCGCGTTCCAGCGCCGCCGTCTTCTCTTTCACCATGGCTGCGGCGAGGCGCGAGAGAGGTTGTCTTGAGGCGAGCGGAGTGCGTTGCGGCGGAGACAAGGAGAGCGAGAGGGAATGCAGAGGTCTTGTTCAAAAACCCTCACCGGGCGATTTATAAGATCCTTCCAGTGGATGACAGGTGGGCCGGTCGATCTAATCACATCCCAAACAGATCGCTCGACGCGATACGTGGCGAAAAAGGCGGCGCGAGAATCGAGGCGTCCATGCCCTATCCATCCGAACGCCGTGGTCCGCCCCGCTTCGCGCGCTTCCCCAAATTTCATATCCCGCGGAATCCGCAAATGGCAGATCGGTCTGTCAGATGCGAGATTTTCTGCGATCCGTCGCTCGGAAATTGTCAAAGTCCAAAAGATCACTCGACGAAAGAAAAAAATGGATCGAGTCGATTGAAGAAATGTTGCTCGTTATCGACGAAGAGATTCTTGGTCCAAAACAACGCATGACCAGTATGCAAAAGCCAATCGGGAACAACATCAACTCCTTCCTCACTCAAGCCTCATTCCATTCGGGGGCTAATGATGGAGTCATGTACCTAGGGTAGGGTCATAGACCTGATCTAAGTACCCTGCTCAAGGACACCCTTAGAAGAGATCACCTTCCAGTCGACCTACGAGGAACCCACTCGACTGACTTGAAGGACTCGACCATGAAGACTCACTCGACCACCAGAAGGCCAAGAGGCACTCTGTACTGCAACGGTCTGTAATTAAGAAGACTTTATGGTAATTAAGACACTTTATGTACTTTAAACCCTTCATTACGTGGGCTGGCAGGGGTCCTGGCGCACTCTATATAAGCCACCCCCTCCACAGTGTAAGGGTTCGCATCCACAGAACTCATATACACATAATCCACTCGACCGCCTCCGGGCTCCGAGACGTAGGGCTTTTACTTCCTCCGAGAAGGGCCTGAACTCGTACATCTCTTGTGCTTACAACTTCTCCATAGCTAGGACCTTGCCTCTCCATACCTACCCCCACTCTACTGTCAGACTTAGAACCACGACACCGGACACTTGACACGTAGGACTCCAACACCCCTGGCCCATCCAAAACCCTTTCCAAACTCCGCGCCTTCATCCTCCCCACTTTCTCTTCTTCCTACTTTCTCTTTTTCTTTCGCCGCCGCTCCACCACCTCGGCCGCCACGCCACAACCCTACTGGAACTCCATGTCTTCATCACCTCCAGCACTCCAGCAGGGCTCCACCCCGCTTCTCCTCCATCGTCGTTCAACCCCTGTACTCCGACCGCCCTGCCAGGTACCATCCGCTACTGCTATACTCACCATGCCCGACAACTGTCCGATGAATCGCCGGAGCTAAAAACAATTTTCTCTTCTTATTTCTAGCAATGGATTCCGATTTGGAGTACATATACGAGCACTGTGTTGAGTCATCCGACGGCTTGTCGGACAAGGAGGGGTACTCCAACGAGAGGCAATGATGTAGACAGTCCTTGAAGACATGGAGCGTGCGGAGGAACATGTTCTTAATTTCATGAGCTCGATCTAGGGTCATCGAGTGATCAACTACAATAGGACGCGCGGTCATTTGACACTGATGGCCGCCTACTTTGCCTCGGATGCACCCTGATGACTACTTTGTCTTGAAGAAGGACGTCGCGGAAACGATTGGCTTCTTTGGTTATCAGAAGTGCACGGCCGCACCTTGGATGCTTGCGATTACTTCCAAACATAACTGTTACCCTATGTACCTAAATAATTAATCTCCATTATCGCAAACTGTCTCAACATAGAACTAGCCAACCCAACAAATCTCCATGCATTTTGCTGGTTTTGGGAGCATTCTAGAATGTTCCCTGGTCTGTTTTTTTTGTCATTTTTAGCTTATGGTTTATTGGGTGTTTTTGTTCTTTCTCTCCCCTTTTGTCTGTTCATCTATTCCCTGTTCATTTTTCTACTTTTTATTCTTTTTCTCCTAATTGTGAACATTTTCCAATAGTGATTTTAAAATTAATAAATATTCTAAAATTTAAGGATTTTTTTAAATTTGTGAACATTTTTCCAACTTCGCATACATTTTTCAATTTTTTGTAATATTTATTCAAATCTTTGTTATTTTTAAAATTAGTACATTTTGAGAATTCATCGGCATGTATGTTCCTGGTTCTGTTCAGCGAAGTCTCAACAGCTTGACGCTCGCGGGCCTCATACAGGAGCTCCCAGGAGCAACTATTTAACGAACGCTCCTTCAGGAGCCTCACAACGATCACTTGCGGATGGCGCGCTCTTAGCCACCGCCACATATCGTGCTATGGGCACTCTTTCCAGATTTTGTTTTAATTTTTATTTTTTTACACGCGTTTTTGACTTTTTAAGCGGTTTTTTTGGTTTTCCACCTGTCTTCCTTAGCTTTTGAAAAAAATTAGACAAAAAAACATGTTTTTTTTGCTTCCGTGAAAGGCACGGGTTTTGCTTCCGCGAGAGACACGGTTTTGCTTTCGAGGGAGGCAGGGTCATGCCCCTTGGAAACAAAAAAAATGTGTTTTCTATTTATTTTCTTCCGCGAGAGGCACAGTTTTGTTTTCGCGAGAGGCACGACCGTGCCTCTCGAAAACAAAAAAAATGTGTTTTCTATTTATTTTCTTCCGCGAGAGGCACAGTCTTGCTTTCGCGAGAGGCATGACCGTGCCTCTCGAAAACAAAAAAAAAGTGTTTTTTGATTTTTTTTTTCGCGAGAGGCACGGTTTGCTTTTCGCGAGACGCACGGTTTTGCTTCCGCGAGAGGCACGACCGTGTCTTTTTCGGAATGAAAAAAAAACATGCTCCCGGTGCGGTCTTCTTTGTCAGGTTTCTTTCGTATTTTTCTTCAAAACTATTAACATGGAATCTAGTTTTGAAAATCTCGATGCGAGAATCAAACGGTGAAAACAATTCGAGATTTGGACACAATGTTTAAGAGATAAAACGTTTTGACTAAACGGATCTATGAAAAAAAAGGGAAAACTCACCTGTTGCGACAAGTGGCGCGCATACAACATGCCATTTATTACAATCTGAGAAGGTGGGAGACTGGGAGTGATGTTTGCAAAGAGTATTCCTCAATTAGTGATTTCGGGAGCTCTCCCCTCAAATCCATGGCAGACCCATCCGACGGGATCTGATATCTGGCCCTGCGCGCAGCCCACGACGCACCCGCCACTCTCGGCCCCTCGGCCCAATTCAGAATATTCCCGGGGGCATCGCCGTTCATCTCCTCTGCACGCCAACTCTCCCCCCTATCCTGCGCGGCCACGGCACACGGAGCAGCAACCCAAGGGGGAGAGAGGAGCCGTCGCCGGAGAAGATCAAGGGGAAGAGCCTCCGCCGCCGCCGGAGCTAGCGTCACCGGTGCCTCGCCGCCCCTCCGTCGGCGCGCTGCCCTCCCCTTGGCCCGCTGCAGCCATCCTCTCCTCTCCGCACCTTCAGCCGGACGTCCCCTTCAGCCGGGAGCCCGTCCGGAGCAGGTCTGCGACCCTCACCCCTCTCCCGCCTCCTGACGGAAGCATCCTCTGCCCATTCAATTCTTTTCTTCTGATCTTTGTATTGGATGATTACTGGCTGCAGATTGGATGTGGAGATTGGCGAATCTGGACACGATGGAGCTGGAGATCCTGGGCATGAACTTCGGCTGCGTCCTCTCGGCGCTGGCGGACGCCAAGATCCCGGAGAAAGACTGCCTGCTCCCGCTCGTCTCCAAGCTCCTCGGCTACTGCATCGTGGCCGCCTCCACCACCGTCAAGCTCCCGCAGGTTCGGTCCGGTTCGGTTCCCTCTTGCCTTCCATTGCCTGAACTTTCTTGGTGATTTCTCAAGATTACATCATTGGTCACCCGTAGTAGATTATTGTGCCATATGAATCCAAAGAAGCGCGTTCCGTGTGGCTGTTTTGTTGCGTGTGAAGGTGGGTGGGTGTGAGAGGATGCCAGGTTCTTTACGTGAGCATGGCGTGCGAAATTGCGCATAAATAAAGGGCTGTTTGTTTGGTAGCCTGGCCTGGTTGAATCCTTGGCACGGCATGGCAAGGCCCCTGTGCTAGATTGTGCATAAAACCAACGAAGCGAGAAGCCACCGGTGGAATTCTTTGTTTGTTTGCTCCATGGTCGTGTGATCCCTGTGATTGTTAGTGTGTAGGTCATGCTCATGGATGCTGCAAATTCTCTGTAGCCATGAGAGATATAATCCTCCATCCTCTTGAGGTATTTGCGGGTCTCACTACATAGCCACTTGCTTGAATCTAGAAATTGATTAGTGAGCATGATTCCTGGGTGCCCCATGCTCTGCTCTGTCACCAGCAATAGTGCTTGGCAATCCTGGTCAGTTGACAGAAAAACATGCTCTACAGCCCCCACAGCTCCCATCCTAAAACTTTCAAGGGAACCTTTATCCTTGATGGCTTGCTGCGTGAGGAATCCTTCAACAGGGACCCGATTGCTCTCAGGTTTCCGAATTTTGGAGAACCTGGAGATGAGCAATGGAAGGAGATCAGCCAGTGGGACACCACTGAAAATCTTCGGCATGGACGTAGGGTACATCTGGTCAGCATCACTGGATGCTAAGATCCTTTCCATGGACTCCCTGCTACCATTCTTGTCAACAGTCCTTGGGTACTTCGTCATTGCTGGATCTACTCTCACCAAGCTCCCTCAGGTGCCTGTATCTAGTGTCATAAATTAAAAACTAGTTTTGAGTCGTGGAGGCGCTTACTTCTTCACATCTTCCCATGGCATGTAGGTTGCTCTTTTATGTTATGTTGTCATGCCTAATTTTGGAAATGAATTAAGATGAAGGCATGTCTGAGGTGTTGTTTGCCATTTTGTTGTGGTTTGGCATGATTCTTGTTGTTTTACAGACCTTGTGTCATCAACTGTTGCAATTCCAAAGATCGACCACCAAACCATGCCTCGAGGGGGGATCAACAAAATGTATTTTTAGTTTATAAGCATTGCACAAGTTCAGTGTGAGAGTTTGCTGTACACACACAACATGGATTATTACAGTATCAGAAAGGGTTGCAGGCTTTGTTGCGCTTGAGATGGATGCTTGTAGGCTGGTAGTAAACTGCCTGACAGATTTTTGTATGCTTATTTAATCAACCAAGTGTTGCAGAGAATCACAGAGTATAGCAATCTAGCAACGTTTTATCTTTTGAGTCTCATGTAGAGATGTGTAGTGATCGAGATGTTCTTATAGCATTTAATGTATGGTGCTGAACTGCTGATGTAGTTGGTGCGAGATGCTCAGCTATATTTGCAAAGTTAAGTTAGCCAATCTTAAAATGAGGATTAGAGTATGTAAAAGCCTATGGAATTATGAGGCTCGTATAATGATTCGTTAGTTAATCTTCAACCTCTCATGAAGATGAACACAATAACATGAGTTGTGGTCTAAATAAAAGTTGGGATTTAAGATCACATGTTGGAAACAAATGTATCCTATAGAATCACATCCATACCTTCATACTGAACGAATCTGAACATGACTTTTTCATGAAATTGTATGTATAAGCGCTTTTAAGATTTCAATCACAAGTTTTTTTTTCTGTTGATCATTTGTGTGAATTTGCTTTGTTATAGTGTAGACAATCTTCTCTTTTCGATGTTCTTCTTTGACTGAGCTTTTCTGTTGCAGATACTAAAGATTTTGAAGCATGGAAGTGTTAGAGGACTTAGTGTAGCCTCCTTTGAGCTTGAGCTCATTGGCTACACAATTGCTCTGGCATATTGTATTCATAAAGGACTGCCCTTTTCAGCTTATGGAGAGCTAGCTTTTCTGCTGATCCAAGGTTTGTCTTTGACCTAATGTCAGAAATGGACACTGGGTGAAGTAGCAGTACTCCCTTTTCTATTTATAAAGCTGCATAGAAACTATTCGCCAATCTTTTTAACCTACATCTGTTTTGCTTGCAGCAATTATCTTGATTGGAATCATTTACTATTACTCGCCACCAATGGGAACCAAAACATGGATGAAAGCCTTGCTGTATCCTTGTTGTCCAGGAATTTATTATAGTTTTCCTTAAGTACCGTCAACAACAGTATGGAAATACAAATGGGAAATATTGACAAACCACTCTGTTTCAGTAACACTCTGCTGATTTAGTATTTATTTTACCTGCTTTCCCTAAGTGATGGTTGTTTAGATACTGTGGACTAGCTCCGACTGTTTTGGCTGGAAAAATTGACCCAGGTCTTTTTGAAATCCTTTATGTAAGTAGCAAGTGGTATTTTATTTTGTGTACACTTGAAAAGTTCTGTATGATCTGTCATCTGATTCTGGGACTTGTGCGTTTTGCAGGCTTCACAGCATGCCATCTTCTTTTGTGCTAGAGTACCGCAGATATGGAAAAATTTCACAGTACGGCCTTTATTTTCTGTTACATCTTGCTACACCTAGCTATATGATTGTTCAATTATTATTTTTTGTAGCAAGTTCATTTCATCAATTGACAAAGGCATCACCGTATGTAGCTAACTAGCACTTTACTGTAACATTCTTTTAGTAGCACTGTTGAAGAACCTTTTTGTATCTTAAGAGATGAATTTGAATATAGACTGGTTGTTGGTGTTATGCAGAATAAGAGCACTGGCGAGCTGAGCTTCCTGACTTCTTTCATGAACTTCGCTGGTTCCCTTGGTAAGTTCGAATAGTTGGCAATAAATTTTTAATACATCATACTCCAAAGAATATTAGCAGTCTGATGTTACTGGCGAGCTGAGCTTCCTGACTTCTTTCATTGACTTGCATTTGCTTTTCAGTCTGATGTTACTGTCTAAAACTAAACAGTATTAGCACCGTTAATTTTTAATACATCATACTCCAAAGAATATGGTTGATGACTTGAATCAGTTAATATTCTTATTTGGCAAAGTACTTTTGACCTTTAGTTTAGGTAAATATTGGTTTTGTTCATCAAGTTTTACTCATATGTGAAACTTTCCCTTGTATGGAGTGTTGAACGCTCGCTAATTCTTAATGCCCCTTTCTGTTGCAGTAAGAGTTTTTACCAGCATCCAGGAGAAGACTCCGTTAAGTGGTATCCTTTGATTCTGATTATAGTTCATTACTAAACCTCTGACTGTTTGTATGTAGCTGTTTCTGATTTGCTTGTTGACAAGCTAAACTGCTTTATCATATAGTGGTATGTACATTATTAGCAATATCCCGTATTTCCCCTTGTGCATAACCAGTCCAGCTCTAGGCCAATAAAAGTTGTTGGTGAACCTAATGAGTTAGGTTGCTGATCCGTTCATTCAGAGTCCTGTTACTTTAAGTTGATTTGGAAGATGCATAGATATCGTGGATTATCAAAAGAATATGGTACTAGTTTCAGTGACACCTACATATACTATGATTGGGATATGTCTATTTGATGCAGTATTTGTTTTCCCTCTGCTGTACTCCTCTGGACTCTCCTTGACTTGTGGAAAGTACTTATGGGCTCTGTAATCGGCATCGTGACAAACGGTACCATCTTGGGTCAGATAGCGATGTACCAAAAGCCCGTGCCGAAGAAAGGGAAGAAAGAAGAGTAATAGGGTGCGAGAAACGACATGAGGTTCTTCCTGGTGGGTTTACAGTTTTGCTCCAGGGCTATTCTATTCTTGGAGCAACATTGCGCCACTTACCTGCAGACCTCACGCCATGACGGAAACAGTAGGCAGAAAATTCATGCAGACTTGGGGTGATGATGGAAACAGTAGGATATTTCTTCGTTTGTAATCTTTCGAAGTATCGTAAAAGGACTGATTGTGTAGTTTCAGTTGCCTCCTTGGTTAGTTTACTCTGTGTAACCGTTTAATGATGCTAGAAAGATGTATATCCATTTTTTATGTTTGAATATTATTTGTTGTTTTTAGCAATTCTCCCCACTTTGGCATTCACAGGCTATGTATCGTCATTTCCTTTTCTAAGTCTAAATTCAATGATATAATATAGCTATGTTTGTCATGTTCAAATCGTGGAATAATGGTTTGTATGTTCGCTCGCAGAGGAATGCCCCCCAAGCAGCTCCGTCGATCAGGTCAGTTCAGGTGTGTGAGCACCTCATCGGCTGCTTTCTTACAACTGATGATTTTAAGGTCGTCATCACAAGTTTTTCTTTCTCCAAACGTCCAACCCCTCGCATCACCCCAAGATTTTCCTTCTCCAACTCAACTTATAGATAAGATTGCATAAGGCCTACTAATTTCAAGTAGTTTTTTTTTAAAGCTTTAGGTTGTCGTTTTTGGCTTGTTGTATCTAAGAGCATCTCTAACCAATCCCTTAAAAACCTTTAATTCCTCATTCGAGGAGTTAACCACACCTAGCCGATCTCTCGAACCGTTAGAGGGGTAAAAATTACTCCCTCCGTCCTATAATGTAGGACATTTTTTTACACTAAACTAGTGTCAAAAAACATCTTACATTATGGGACGGAGGGAGTATAAGAGTCGGCCTAAAATTTTGGTAGCCTCCCTCTCTCGCCCATCCACCACACTTCTTGGCACCCCCGTCCCCGCCGTTCGGTTCCAGCCGGAATGGAACCGCAAGACCTCCATCACCGCCGTCGAAATTGACCCACTCATCGCCGCCTGCACCAAGGTGGGGACAAAAAACATGCTTCGAGCCGCCGCATCATCAACCAAGGCCGACAGCAAGGGCAATGGCATGGCTGCAGCGGCCTTAAAGCATCTCCACTGTTCGGCCCCAGTATACCGGAAAAAAGCGGCTCGAGGTGAGTCGGCATACTTCGGCATTGGGGCGGTTGGGCACCCAGCCGTCGCCCCCGGGCGCCGATTTCGGCCATTATTCGGCCCAGTTGTGTCCAAAAACGGCTCGATATCTACGTGAATCGGCCCCCAGGAACGCCGAAAAAGTTGCCCGGACGGCGGTGGAGAGGTTGTCTCGGCGAGACCTCTTCTTTTTTCTGGCGGGAAATGATCTATCTAGCTATGGTGGGCGGTGGACGGCGCCGGGATCGGCAGGGTGGCGGCCGAGTGCGGGGGGTCATAGTCGAATCTGGACGGGTGGCTTGACTTTTCGCCTGGCATGTGGCCCCATGTGCGTTTTTCCCTTGCGCCAGAGCCCCCGAGTGCCCCCCAATGCACCGGGTTCGGCCTGCGCTCGCCGGGCGTAAAAACGGGCCGAGCCGGCGGAATTTGGCGTCCTTGGGGCGCGACTGGGGCGTTTTTTCGACGCCGGCGCGAAAAAAACCGCCTGGAAAGGGCCTGTTGGGGGCGCGGCTGGAGATGCTCTTATTAGCGACGACAGGTCGCCCTCCCCTGCTTCAGCCGGCGGCAAGCGAGCGAGGAAGCCCAGGTGGCAATCTTCTTCAAAATGTAGTTTTGGTGCTGGACTTGGCATGCTTTTGACCGGTCGTTGCCCAGGTGGCAATCTTCTGCTTCCTTCCCAATTATATTAACTAGGCTGGGCATTTCGTCGAGCAGTTGGCGCGCGCCAAGCAACAGGAGAAGGAGGTAGACCTGGAGCTTGCGGCGGCACACGCACACGGTGCAGGCGGCCGGGGAGCTGCGGCACGGCGAGGATTGCCGATGACGCACGCACGCACGCAGACACGCGCACAGCACAGATGCACACGCACAACACAGACGCGCGCTGGCAGAGGAAGGGAGCAGCGGCGGGTGCTCCGGCGCGCGTCCTCCGCGCGGCCATGGCGCGAGCTGGGAGTCGGTTTGAGCGCGACGTCATCGACACAGCCTGCGCGGCCCTGGACTGCACTTTACAAGCCGCTGCATTCGATCCGATACGTGGCCAACGGCATCAATGGATTGCGGAGGGCTCGTCCGAGCTCTCCGCCTTGAGCTCCTCCTCCTCCTGCCCGGGCATCCTGTCCAGCAGAGCAGGTCAGCGACGGCGCGCCGGGCGCATGTTGCAGCTCGACGGCCCGCGCAGCACGGAGGCCAAGTCACTCGTCTGGCAATGCCGCGCCCTGGGTCGCCGAGCTCCTCCGGCCGCTAGAGTGCTCCGCCTCCGCCGCATGAACATCATGGACGACGTTGTCGCGGTTCTAATCTGACCTCAGCAGGCTTAGGCATGAGTTGGGGACACTTAAGTGATGTGGACTGTGTTTCTTAAAAAAATGACATGGGCTGTAACGCCGCGGTTAAACTCGGGTGACATGTCAAATTTTGGTCAAAACCGTGTCCACGTCACATGAGAACTGCGCGAAGCGGTATGAGAGACTAAACTAATCCGATTTCAAAGGTTGTGGGACTAAGTTTTGTTGTTGTCTTGCGGGCTGGCAACCGTTGGGTTGGAGACTTGCACGGGCGCATCACTGAAATATACTGGGACTGGGCGACTAGGGGCGATGGCGACGTTGGCGCCGGGGTCTTCGACGCCGGCCCGCGCTGACGCCCCCCCGGTGATCGCCGGAGAGTGGGGGATTCTGGGCTCTTGCGGACGACGACAGCGGAGATGACGAGGATGATGGCGGGCGATCCGGCAGCTCGACGGCCTACTCGCCTACTCCATCCGATACAATCTGTGAGGCTTTTTCTCCTGGCTACGATGAGGATGAGGTGGCCGAGATCGTGGAGACGGTCGTCCCTCCCGAGGATCCGGCGAGGAATGGCTTGCGGCCCGGAGAGAAGCTGGAGCTGCTCCGGCGTGTCGTCCATCGGAGGACGGCGGCGAACGCATCTCGGCCATGGAAGGGTCCAATTTCCAAGGTAAGTCTACCCAAACTTACGGTTTTCGATTTGGTTGCACCGGAGGCGTGGACGGTTGTGGTAAGACGGAAGAAGGGTGACCGTGCGCCGGCCGGCCGGCAGCAGGCGACGCCGGCGGCTCCGATCGGGATCGCGGCGGCGAGGGCCCTGTGTTTGAACTCCCTGATTGGCGCCTGTGGGCCACCGGTGACTACTGGGCCTCCTTCGGCTGGGTATGTGGCCCGGTCGCGAAGGGCTGCGATTAGGCGGGTCGATATCTTGAAAAGGATGGGCTCGAGGATACATCGATCGTCAACGTGAATCACGCATGCAGTGATCGATCGGGTTCCTCCTCCTCCTGCTCGCGCCGTAGGGTTCTGCTGCGGCGTTCTCCACATGGGCGGGCGGTTCCTGCCGGTCGAGCTCGTCGCATCCCCCCGCTAGGGTCCATGACGGTCGGGGTGCGACCGAGAAGAGGCCGACCGAGCCTCCTGGGGCAAGCCGCGCTGGGGCCCCGTCGGGCGGTGGCCGTGGTGTGCTGCCCTCGGCTGTGCCGCCACCGACTGCTGCCTCCGGCCGTGGTACCTTGCTCCCTGGAGCTGGCGGGTGCGATGCCCCCGGTGCCGCCGCCGGTCGGTCGGGGAGGTGCGTTGCCGGGTGCGGCTATGGGGCGTGGTGCCACGGCGCCTGCCGGCGCTCGCGTGCCGGTGATTGCGGCCTCGGGTTTGGCACCTGGTCGTGGTGGGCAGGCTGGTAGGGGCGGCACGGCGCCTAAGCCGCCAACGGCGGGGGCGCCAGGGTCAGTGGGACTTCTTCCTAGTCCAGCACCGCCACCTCACTTCGTCACCAAACCTGCGGCTGGTGCTAATACTGCGCCTAGGGGACAATGGGGAGATGATGGTTTCGACGCCTATGGGGCAGGTGTGCACCGTGGCTCATCGTCCACGGGCGGTGGCCGAGGTTACGCTTGGCAGAGCGACCCTTCCTGGGTCCCCAGGGTGGCTTTGTTGAGGGTGCTTCTGGCCCGGATTCTAGACAGCGTGGTGGCTTCCGCGGACATCGTGGTGGTCGGGGCGGGCAAGGGGGCCGGTACCGTCCACGTCCGCCGCCACCACCGGTTGTTGTCGAGCAGACGACAGATAGAGGGGCTGCCGAGGAGCCTGTGTTGACCGGTCACGCTATGGAGGTGGTGACGGCTCTGGCGTCTGCTCCGGTTCCTGAGAATGAGGTTATGACTGATGTGTCCGTGGAGATGATGGACAGGGCTGAGTCTGATAGAGCGTCCAAGTGGGCGCGCAGGAAGGAAAATATGCTTTGTTATCGTTGCGGAGACAAGGGCCACTTCATTGTGGAGTGTGTGGCGCGGTTATGTGATACCTGCGGTAAACTGGCACACGAATCTAGGGATTGTCCATTGCTGCGTGATCAGGCACCGTCACTCATGATGTATGGAGTTTACTGTGCTGAGTTAACGTTTTTCGAGTCTCCGACTGAGCGTGAGGTTCCTTACGAGTCCCCGAGTCTGACCACGGGGATTGTCAAGGTCACCAGAGGGGAGGTGTCCGAGACACGATCGTCTGAGAGGCTTGAGAGCTGGCCTGAGGATTTCGGTGGGACCTTATGCATCTTGAGGATAAAATGTTCAGGGTTGAGTTCCCTTCCGTGGAGGATCTGCAGAGCTTGTTGAGTTTTGGGATGTGTAAGGTGCCGGGTACTGATGGCATCCTTGAGTTTCAGAAATGGAAGCTTGTTGAGCCTCAGGGCAAACCGCTTACGCGGGCGTGGTTGCAATTTTCCGGGGCACCTTCCACGCTACTGCAGGATGCTCGGGTTGTGGCCAGCATGGGTATTCTTGTGGGGAAACCTAAGCGAGTGGACATGGCTTTCACCAGAGCTCACGGGATTGCTCGGGTTCTGGTCATTATTCTGAACATTGAGTATGTGCCGGAAGTGGTTAAGTGGGCTTATCGAGGCAGGATTTATAATGTGGTTATTGAGTTTGAGGACGAGAGCCTTCTGGCTGCGCCGCTCACGAGTCTGATGTTGATATGCACGAGAGTGATGGTGGCGCGGGAGTTTAGGAACCACCGGTCGATGACTCTGGACGACAGCTGTCCAAGGGGTCGGGTCCGAGACCGCGACGACCGGGGATACATCTACCTAACCCTCCTTGGTGCCTTCGACGACTCTGAGATTTGGGTCCTTCGAGCCTTCTTCTGCACCACCGAGGTTGTGGAGTGATCAGGTTGAGTCCGAGGAGGCTTTTGAGCTCGATTTGCCTGCTTTGGGGTTAAAGGATGCTGTGGATACGAGTACTGGGGATATTGTGGTTCCATCACTTTCGGTCTGGGGGAAGGAGGAGGTGAGTCGGCAGGTGGCCACTCCCTCTTTTGCTCAGCGCGTGGTTCCCCCTCAGGACATGGCGCAGCTTCTCGGTCCTGACGTGTCGGGAGGAGCCCTGGGGCAGGCGGCTTCGGGGTGCTCTCTTTCGGCTGACGAAGGGGATGCGGGGCAGGTGGTGTCGGTGTACTAGAGTAGGGGTACCCTAGTATCCCGAACTTGTGCACGGGCAGTCGCAGCGCCCCGCGGCAAGGCTTGCCGGGTGACCGCCAAGGTCCTCCGCTGGTTCCTTTGGAGCCATTCAAGAAAAAAGTGTTTTAAGCCGAGAAGACAAGGCCCCGGCAAGAGGAGCTTGCCGGGAAGGACAAGGCCCCAACAAGAGGAGCTTGCCGAGAAGGCCAACCAAGGCATTTCAAGGAACTTGCCGCGACGCACCGCGCGTCCCGGCAAGACCCGGCGAGCGACAAGCTTCCGGGCGCGACAAGACAACAACCATGGCAAGGCGCTTGCACGCAGCAAAGCTACCACCACAGTGCCAGCTCTCCAGATCCGCTAACGTGTCGCCTCGAGGCCTTCTCGGTAGCGTGGCGAGAGCTGTCAGACTAGCGGTGCGAGTGGCGGCGGAGATGACGAAGCAGCCATCATGGCGAACGGTGGCGCCCCTAACGGTCGCTTTTCTACACTGTTTAGGCGACGCGGACGGGCATTTAATGCCTTTGTCCCCTGCCGTTAGAGTTAGGTAGGGTGCACTGTGCAAGTAGCTGTACCAACCACTTCTTTTACGTTTTTGCCCTCGCCTACATTGCCACCTGTCGGTGACCCCTTTAGAGTATAAAAGGAGGCCCATGCGCAACGTAGAAGGGGTTAGGAACATTCGAAACTACAGAACGCTCACGCTCTCGAGCAAGAACACAATACAAACACAAAGCAGCAGTAGGATTTTTATCTCTCCGGAGAGCTCCGAAGCTGGGTAAAACCACTCGCGTGCTTCGCCTCGATCCGCTCTTCGTGCGACCCCCGCTCCCCGCCGGACCAAAAAGGGGCCCTGCCCCATAGGTGTTCGTTCGCACGACATCTTTGGCGCGCCAGGTAGGGGGCGTCGAGGTTGCGTGAACCTGATCTGGCATTCACGCGGGCCAGATCTTCGTCATCTTCATCGACATGCCACCGAAGAGGAAGGCTTCGGAGGTGGCCGGTCCGTCCGCGTTGATCCCGCCACCACCGGAGCAAACGGGTGGTGGGATGGACGCCGGCGGAGGAACGAGCACCGACGAGGGAGCTCATGATGGTGCCAGGTCCAAGGACAAGGCTGCACAAACCTCGGCGTCCGTACATGCACCGCGCCCTTCTCAGGAGGCGCGGGACCGACAGCGTCATGGTGCCCGCAGTACCATACGCGCGTTGGAAGCGGGCCAAGCTGGTGGATCCCGGGACGCTCAAGGCCAGCATGCATGCCAACATGCTGGCACGAGCGCAGCATGGTCGCCTGGACGAGATGCTGCTCCTTCTAACACAGTTAGAAGTTCGAGCGTATCCCGCTCCTCGCGTCGTTCGCCTCCGCCACCAAAGACCCCAGAAGAAGCGTTGGCCCGAGCCCAACTGCTCCTGGACTACCCTCCAGCGCCGGACAAGATCGACGATTGGAGGGCCACCATTCAGAGTCTCATCGGCTTCGCCAGCGGCGACACTCCCCGACAACTGAGCACGTCGAAGCCGCGGCAAGACGCCCAGGCGCGAGCCGATGGCGACAAGACTGGTGGGGTGCAACCACCGTGCACTCTCCGCCCCGAAGGCCAAGATCGCCGACTCGTCGGGTCAACCTCGACAGCAACTCCACCGCGTCGTCGGATTCGCGAGCTCGTCGCGATCAGCGCCAAGTTCTTCAAGAACGGCAGCAAGAGGACGCTCGTACTCGCATCGAGCATCGAAGAGAAGCGCGGCGTTAATCAGACCAGCGCGCTGGGCCCACTGTCGACATGCATGCACCAGGGGAACCAGGCGACTTGCCGTACGCGGTAGGTTGCCCTGCGTTTACTCGTGAGCTGCGGCAAGTCTAGTGGCCCAGTACGAAAAACTTCAAGCCAGACGTACCCGAGAAGTACGACGACAGGTTGCATCCGTCGGAGTTCCTCAGCATCTACACCATCGCGGTGCAAGCCGCTGGGGGGCGCGACGACAAGATCCTTGCCAACTACTTCCCGCTGGTGCTCAAGCCCAATGTCAGGTCCTGGCTCATGCACTTGCCGGACAACTCCATATCCTCTTGGGCAGATTTGTGCCATCAGTTTGTCGGCGCCTTTACAGGTGGCCACAAGCCCCATGGCCAGGAGAGTGATCTTCACTTGCTCGCCCAGAAGGAAGGAGAATCCCTTCGCAAGTTCATTCAGAGATTCAGCCAAGTGCAGCGCAACATCCCAGATGTCCACCCCGCCGCGGTCATCAGCGCGTTCCATCAGAACGTGCGAAACCGCAGGATGAGGGAGGAGATGGCGATGTGCAAAATCAGGGACGTCAGTGAGCTGTATGCCCTGGCTGACAGATGTGCGCGTGCTGAGGAGGGGAGAAAACTCCCCGGAGAGAACGCTGGAGCAGAAGGATCTGACAGTGAAGATGCCGCCCCGGCAAGGAAAAACCGGCGGCGGAACAATAGAAAGAGGAAAGCTAAAGACGTGCTAGTCGTCAAGCAGTCCGGCAATGGAGGTGGCGCCGAGAAAGCCAAAGCTGGTAGCTCCGGCGAGGCTGTCGTGGCCGCCGACAAGTAGGACGACTCCGGCAAGCAGTACTGCAAGATCCACCGCACCAAGGGCCATGATCTCCAGGCCTGCAAGAAGGTTGAGCAGCTTGTTGAACTACAAAAAGGTGAGTACGAGCGACGCGACAAGGAGAAGGCCCAAGAAGGTACTGGAGGATCCGGCAAGAAGCGTCTCGGCCGGGGAGGGCGCCGCGGCAAGGCCAAGCAGCGACAAGGAGACAGGCCTCCCCGCGGCCGCGAAAAGGATGAAGACGAAGACGAAGATGAAGAGATGGATGATGATGAGGCCGACGAGCAGGAGTTTCAGAAAGCCACAGAGGTCCTGTGCGTTGACGGCGGTGCTTCCCTGCATGCTTCTCACCGCCAGCTCAAACAGTGGGTGCGGGAAGTTAATGCAGCTGAACCACCAGTTGAGTCACGCAAGCCTCTGAAGTGGTCCAGCACGCCTATCATCTTTGATGTTGAGGACCACCCTGATCGCATAACTGCGGTCGGGTGCTTCCCGATGTTGGTTTCGCCAACTATCCGCAACCTCAAGGTCACAAAGATGCTAGTTGACGGCGGGGACAGCTTGAACCTGATCTCCTCCGCGGTACTCCAGAAGCTCCAGATCCCTGGCAACGAGCTTGAAGAGACCGGTACATTCCAAGGAATCAACCCAGGAAGGAGCAAGCCGAAAGGGAAGATCACGTTGCCGGTAACATTTGGCAGCGAGCTGAACTTCAGGACTGAGAGGGTCACATTTGACGTTGCTGATTTCCCGTTGCCCTACAATGGGATACTTGGCCGTCCAGCACTCGCCAAGTTCATGGCAGCCTCTCACTATGCATACAACGTATTGAAGATGCCAGGTCCGATAAGCGTCATTTCTGTCCCCGGTGACAAGAAGGATGCCCTTATCTGTACCGACAAGATTTACCGGGAAGCAGCAGCCGCAGCAGATCGCAAGATACTTGCCGCTGAAGCTCCTGGTGAAGGAAATATGCCCTAGAGGCAATAATAAAGTTATTATTTATTTCCATCATGATAAATGTTTATTATTCAAGCTAGAATTGTATTAACCGGAAACATGATACATGTGTGAACACATAGACAAACATATAGTCACTAGTATGCCTCTACTTGACTAGCTTATTAATCAAAGATGGTTATGTTTCCTAACCATAGACATGTGTTGTCATTTGATTAAATGGGATCACATCATTAGGAGAATGATGTGATTGACATGACCCATCCCGTTAGCTTAGCACTTGATCGCTTAGTATTCGCTATTGCTTCCTTCATGACTTATACATGTTCTGTAACTATGAGAATTGTGTAACTCCGTTTACCCGAGGAACACTTTGGGTACTACCAAACGTCACAACGTAATCGGGTGATTATAAAGGAGTACTACAGGTGTCTCCAAGGTACATGTTGAGTTAGCATAATTCGAGATTAGGATTTGTCACTCCGATTGTCGGAGAGGTATCTCTGGCCCTCTCGGTAATGCTCATCACCTAAGCCTTGCAAGCATGTAACTAATGAGTTAGTTATGAGATGAAGTATTACGAGCGAGTAAAGAGACTTGTCGATAACGAGATTGAACTAGGTATTGGATACCGATGATCGAATCTCGGACAAGTAACATACCGATGACAAAGGAACAACGTATGTTGTTATGCGGTTTGACCGATAAAAATATTCAGTAGAATATGTAGGAACCAATATGGGCATCCAGGTCCGCTATTGGTTATTGACCGAGACGTGTCTCAGTCATGTCTACATCGTTCTTGAACCGTAGGGTCCGCACGCTTAAGGTTTCGATCACAATTATATTATGAGTTTATGTATTCTGATGTACTGAAGTTTGTTCGGAGTCCCGGATATGATCACGGACATGACGAGGAGTCTCGAAATGGTCGAGACATAAAGATTGATATATTGGACGGATATATTTGGACACCGGAAAGGTTCCGGGAGAGTTTGGGAATATACCGGAGCTCCGGGAGGTTACCGGAACCCCCCGGTAAGTATATGGGCCTTATTGGCCCAAGTAAGAGGAAGGGAGAAGGAGCAAGGGAGGGGGGCCGGCCCCCCCTTTCCTTTCTCCTTCCCCCTCTTCCTTCCTACTACTAGTACTCCTTCCTTCCCCCTCCAAATTGGATTAGGAAAAAGAGGGGAAACCTACTTGGAGTAGGTTTCCCCCTCCCTATGGCGCGCCCCCCTTGGGCCGGCCACCTCCTCCCTCCCTCCTTTATATACGGGGGTAGGGGGGCACCCTAGACACACAAGTTGATCATTGATCGTTCCTTAGCCGTGTGCGGTGCCCCCCTCCACGATATTACACCTCGGTCATATTGTAGCGGTGCTTAGGCGAAGCCCTGCGACAGGAGAACATCAAGATCGTCACCACGCCGTCGTGCTGACGGAACTCCCCCTTGGCGCCTCTACTGGATTGGAGATCGAGGGTGCGTCATCGAGCTGTATGCGTGTCAAGAACTCGGAGGTGCCGGAGTAACGGTGCTTGGATAGGTCGGGCCGGGAGGACGTACGACTACTTCCTCTACGTTGCGTCAACGCTTCCGCTTCGGTCTACGAGGGTACGTAGACAACACTCTCCCCTTGTTGCTATATCATCACCATGATCTTGCGTGTGCGTAGGAATTTTTTTGAAATTACTACGTTCCCCAACAGTGGCATCCGAGCCTAGGTTTTATGCGTTGATGTTATATGCACGAGTAGAACACAAGTGAGTTGTGGACAATATAAGTCATACTGCCTACCAGCATGTCATACTTTGGTTCAGCGTTATTGTTGGATGAAGCGGTCCGGACCGACATTACGCGTACGCTTACGCGAGACTGGTTTTACCGCCGTGCTTTGCACACAGGTGACTAGCGGGTGTCTGTTTCTCCAACTTTAGTTGAACCAAGTGTGGCTACGCCCGGTCCTTGTGAAGGTTAAAACGGAGTCTATTTGACAAACTATCGTTGTGGTTTTGATGCGTAGGTAAGAACGGTTCTTGCTAAGCCCGTAGCAGCCACGTAAAATTTGCAACAACAAAGTAGTGGACGTCTAACTTGTTTTTGCAGGGCATGTTGTGATGTGATATGGTCAAGACGTGATGCTATATTTTATTGTATGAGATGATCATGTTTTGTAACCAAAGTTATCGACAATGGCGCAGGAGCCATATGGTTGTCGCTTTATTGTATGAAATGCAAGCGCCTGTAATTGCTTTACTTTATCACTAAGCGGTAGCGATAGTCGTAGAAGCAATAGATGGCGAACGACAACGATGCTACGATGGAGATCATGGTGTCGCGCCGGTGATTTATGGTGATCTCGACGGTGCTTCAAGATGGAGATCACAAGCACAAGATGATGATGGCCATATCATATCACTTATATTGATTGCATGTGATGTTTATCCTTTATGCATCTTATCTTGCTTTGATTGACGGTAGCATTTTAAGATGATCTCTCACTAATTATCAAGAAGTGTTCTCCCGAGTATGCACCGTTGAGAAAGTTCTTCGTCTTTGAGACACCACGTGATGATCGGGTGTGATAGGCTCTACGTTCAAATACAACGGGTGCAAAACAGTTGCACACGCGAATACTCAGGTTATACTTGACGAGCCTAGCATATCTGAGATATGGCCTCGAACACGGAGACCGAAGGTCGAGCGTGAATCATATAGTAGATATGATCAACATAGAGATGTTCACCATTGAAACTACTCCATCTCACGTGATGATCGGACATGGTTTAGTTGATTTGGATCACGTAATCACTTAGATGACTAGAGAGATGTCTGTCTAAGTGGGAGTTCTTTAGTAATATGATTAATTGAACTTAAATTTATCATGAACTTAGTACCTGATAGTATTTTGCTTGTCTATGCTTGTCTATGTTTGTAGATAGATGGCTCGTGCTGTTGTTCCATTGAATTTTAATGCGTTCCTTGAGAAAGCAAAGTTGAAAGATGATGGTAGCAATTACACGGACTGGGTCCGTAACTCGAGGATTATCCTCATTGCTGCACGTAAGAGTTACGTCCCGGAAGCACCGCTGGGTGCCAGTGCTCTGCTGATGCAACCGACGATGTTAAGAACGTCTGGCGAGCAAAGCTGATGACTACTCTATAGTTCAGATGTGCCATGCTTTACGGCTTAGAACCGGGTCTTCAACGACGTTTTGAGCGTCATGGAGCATATGAGATGTTCCAGAGTTGAAGTTAATATTTCAAGCAAATGCCCAGATTGAGAGATATGAAGTCTCCAATAAGTTCTATAGCTGCAAGATGGAGGAGAACAATTCTGTCAGTGAGCATATACTCAAAATGTCTGGGTATAATAATCACTTGATTCAACTAGGAGTTAATCTTCCGGATGATAGCGTCATTGATGAATTCTCCAATCACTGCCACCAAGCTAAAAGAGCTTTGTGATGAACTATAATATGCAAGGGATGAACAAGACTATTCTCGAGCTCTTCGCGATCTTTGAAAGCATGGAGGTAGAAATCAAGAAGGAGCATCAAGTGTTGATGGTCAACAAGACCACTAGTTTCAAGAAAAAGGCAAAGGGAAGAAGAAGGAACTTCAAAAGAACAGCAAACAAGTTGCTGCTCAAGAGAAGAAACCCAAGTCTGGACCTAAGCCTGAAATCGAGTGCTTCTACCGCAAGCGATCGACATTTGAAGTGGAACTGCCCCAAGTATTTGGCGGATAAGAAGGATGGCAAAGTGAACAAAGGTATATGTGATATACATGTTATTGATGTGTACCTTACTAATGCTCGCAGAGCACTGGTATTTGATACTGGTTACATTGCTAACATTTGCAACTCAAACAGGGACTACGGATTAGCGAAGATTAGCTAAGGACGAGGTGACGATCGTGTGGGAAATGGTTCCAAAGTCGATGTGATCGCGGTCGGCATGCTACCTCTACATCTACCATCGGGATTAGTTTTAGACCTGAATAATTGTTATTTGGTGCTGCGTTGAGCATGAACATTATATCTGGATCTTGTTTGATGTGAGACGGTTATTCATTTAAATCGAGAATAATGGTTGTTCTATTTATATGAGTAATATCTTTTATGGTCATGCACCCTTGAAGAGTGGTCTATTTTATTGAATCTCGATAGTAGTGATACACATATTCATAATGTTGAAGCCAAAAGATGCAGAGTTGATAATGATAGTGCAACATATTTGTGGCACTACCGTTTAGGTCATATCGATGTAAAACGCATGAAGAAACTCCATCTTGATGGACTTTGGAATCACTTGATTATGAATCACTTGGTACTTATGAACCGTGCCTCATGGGCAAGATGACTAAAACACCGTTCTCCGGATCTATGGAGAGAGCAACAGATTTGTTGGAAATCATACATACAGATGTATGTGGCCGATGAATGTTGAGGCTCGTGGCGGATATCGTTATTTTCTCACCTTCACAGATGATTTGAGCAGATATGGGTATATCTACTTGATGAAGCACAAGTCTGAAACATTTGAAAAGTTCAAAGAATTTCAGAGTGAAGTAGAAAATCATCGTAACAAGAAAATAAAATTTCTACGATCTGATCGTGGAGGAGAATATTTGAGTTACGAGTTTGGTTTACATTTGAAACAATGTGGAATAGTTTCGCAACTCACGCCACCTGGAACACCACAACGAAATGGTGTGTCCGAACGTCATAATCGTACTTTACTTGATATGGTGCGATCTATGATGTCTCTTACCGATTTACCGCTATCGTTTTGGGGTTATGCTTTAGAGACGGCCGCATTCACGTTAAATAGGGCACCATTAAAATCCGTTGAGACGACGCCTTATGAACTGTGGTTTGGCAAGAAACCAAAGTTGTCGTTTCTTAAAGTTTGGGGCTGCGATGCTTATGTGAAGAAACTTCAACCAGATAAGCTCGAACCCAAATCGGAAAAATGTGTCTTCATAGGATACCCAAAGGAGACTATTGGGTACACCTTCTATCACAGATCTGAGGGCAAGATTTTCGTTGCTAAATTCGGATCCTTTCTAGAGAAGGAATTTCTCTCGAAAGAAGTGAGTGGGAGGAAAGTAGAACTTGATGAGATAATCAGATCTACTCCCTTATTGGAAAGTAGTTCATCACAAGAACCGGTTCTGTGACAACTACACCAATTAGTGAGGAAGCTAATGATATTGATCATGAAACTTCAGATCAAGTCTCTCTGAACCTCGTGGGTCTACCAGAGTAAGATCCGCACCAGAGTGGTACGGAAATCCTATTCGGAAGTCATGTTACTTGACCATGATGAACCTCACGAACTATGAGGAAGCGATGATGAGCCCAGATTCCATAAAATGGCTAGAGGCCATGAAATCTGAGATGGGATCCATGTATGAAAACAAAGTATGGACTTTGGTTGACTTGCCCGATGATCGGCAAGCCATTGAGAATAAATGGATCTTTAAGAAGAAGACTAACGCTGATGGTAATGTTCTCGTCTATAAAGCTCGACTTGTTGCAAAAGGTTTTCGACAAGTTCAAGGGGTTGACTACGATGAGACTTTCTCACCCGTGGCGATGCTTAAGTCTGTCCGAATCATGTTGGCTATTGCTGCATTTCATGATTATGAAATTTGGCAAATGGATGTCAAGACTGCATTCTTGAATGGATTTCTAGAAGAAGAGTTGTATATGATGCAGCTGAAGGTTTTGTTGATCCAAAAGGTGCTAACAAAGTGTGCAAGCTCCAGCGTTCCATTTATGGACTGGTGCAAGCATCTCGGAGTTGGAATAAACGCTTTGATAGTGTGATCAAAGCATATGGTTTTATATGCACTTTTGGAGAAGCTCAGTATTTACAAGAAAGTGAGTGGGAGCTCAGTAGCATTTCTAGTTTTATATGTTGATGACATATTATTAATTGGAAATGATATAGAATTTCTGGATAGCATAAAGGGATACTTGAATAAAAGTTTTTCAATGAAAGACCTCGGAAAAGCTGCTTACATATTGGGCATCAAGATCTATAGAGATAGATCAAGGCGCTTAATAGGACTTTCACAAAGCACATACCTTGACAAAATTTTGAAAAAGTTCAAAATGGATCGAGCAAAGAAAGGATTCTTGCACTGTGCTACAAGGTGTGAAGTTGAGTCAAACTCAATGCCCCACCACAGCAGAAGATAGAGAGAAAATGAAAGGTGTTCCTATGCTTCAGCCATAGGCTCTATCATGTATGCAATCTTGTGTACCAGACCGACGTATGCTTAGCAATAAGCTTGGCGGTAGGTACCAAAGTAATCCAGAGTGGATCATCGGACAGCGGTCAAGAACATCCTAAAATACGAAAAGGACTAAGGATATGTTTCTCGATATGGAGGTGACAAAGAGCTAGTCGTAAATGGTTACGTCGATGCAAGCTTTGACACGATCCGGACGATTCTAAATCGCAAACCGGATACGTGTTTATATTAAACGGTGGAGCTGTGAGTTGGTGCAGTTCTAAACAAAGCGTCGTGGCGGGATCTACATGTGAAGCGAAGTACATAGCAGCTTCAAGCAGCAAATGAAGGAGTCTGGATGAAGGAGTTCATTTCGATCTAGGTGTCATACCTAGTGCATCGGGACAAATGAAGATCTTCGTGACAATCTTGTGCAATTGCCTTGGCAAAGGAATCCAGATTTCACAAGAGGACCAAACACATCAAGAGACGCTTCAATTCCATTCGGGACCAAGTCCAAGTGGGAGACATAGAGATTTGCAAGATACATACGGATCTGAATGTTGCAGACCTGTTGACTAAGCCTCTCTCACGAGCAAAACATGATCAGCACCAAGACTCCATGGGTGTTAGAATCATTACTATGTAATCTAGATTATTGACTCTAGTGCAAGTGGGAGACTGAAGGAAATATGCCCTAGAGGCAATAATAAAGTTATTATTTATTTCCTCATATCATGATAAATGTTTATTATTCATGCTAGAATTGTATTAACCGGAAACATGATACATGTGTGAATACATAGACAAACATATAGTCACTAGTATGCCTCTACTTGACTAGCTCATTAATCAAAGATGGTTATGTTTCCTAACCATAGACATGTGTTGTCATTTGATTAATGGGATCACATCATTAGGAGAATGATGTGATTGACATGACCCATCCCGTTAGCTTAGCACTTGATCGTTTAGTATTCTGCTATTGCTTCCTTCATGACTTATACATGTTCCTGTAACTATGAGAATTGTGTAAATCCCGTTTACCCGAGGAACACTTTGGGTACTACCAAACGTCACAACCTAACTGGGTGATTATAAAGGAGTACTACAGGTGTCTCCGAAGGTACATGTTGAGTTAGCATAATTCGAGATTAGGATTTGTCACTCCGATTGTCGGAGAGGTATCTCTGGGCCCTCTCGGTAATGCTCATCACCTAAGCCTTGCAAGCATGTAACTAATGAGTTAGTTATGAGATGAAGTATTACAGAACGAGTAAAGAGACTTGTCGATAACGAGATTGAACTAGGTATTGGATACCGACGATCGAATCTCGGACAAGTAACATACCGATGACAAAGGGAACAACGTATGTTGTTGTGCGGTTTGACCGATAAAGATCTTCGTAGAATATGTAGGAACCAATATGGGCATCCAGGTCCCGCTATTGGTTATTGACCAGAGACGTGTCTCAGTCATGTCTACATCGTTCTCGAACCGTAGGGTCCGCACGCTTAAGGTTTCGATGACAATTATATTATGAGTTTATGTATTTTGATGTACCGAAGTTTGTTCGGAGTCCCGGATATGATCACGGACATGACGAGGAGTCTCGAAATGGTCGAGACATAAAGATTGATATATTGGACGGATATATTTGGACACCGGAAAGGTTACGGGAGAGTTTGGGAATATACCGGAGCTCTGGGAGGTTACCGGAACCCCCGAGTAAGTATATGGGCCTTATTGGGCCCAAGTAGGAGGAAGGGAGAAGGAGCAAGGGAGGGGGGCGCGCCCCCCCAAGCCCAATCAGAATTGGGGAGGGGGGCCGCCCCCCCTTTCCTTTCTCCTTCCCCCTCTTCCTTCCTACTACTAGTACTCCTTCCCCCCCCCTCCAAATTGGATTAGGAAAAAGAGGGGAAACCTACTTGGAGTAGGTTTCCCCCTCCCTATGGCGCGCCCCCCTTGGGCCGGCCACCTCCTCCCTCCCTCCTTTATATCACGGGGTAGGGGCACCCTAGAAACACAAGTTGATCATTGATCGTTCCTTAGCCGTGTCGGTGCCCCCTCCACGATATTACACCTCGGTCATATTGTAGCGGTGCTTAGGCGAAGCCTGCGACAGAGAACATCAAGATCGTCACCACGCCGTCGTCTTGTGGAACTCCCCTCGGCGCCTCTCTGGATTGGAGATCGAGGTGCGTCATCGAGCTGTCGAGTGTCAAGAACTCGGAGGTGCCGAGTAACGGTGCTTGGATCGGTCGGGCGGAGGACGTCGACTACTTCCTCTATGTTGCGTCAGCGCTTCCGCTTCGGTCTTCGAGGGTACGTAGACAACACTCTCCCCTCGTTGCTATATCATCACCATGATCTTGCGTGTGCGTAGGAATTTTTTTGAAATTACTACGTTCCCCAACACCTGGGGGGAAGAAGAAGACCAAGTCCGGCAAGAGCTCTGATGCCCACTCCGGCAAGCGCACCTCTTCGGAGTGCTGCGCTACCGTCGAGGACGCACCATCGAGCTCCACCGGGAAGTGTAAGAAGGCAAAGACAGCTTCACCAGAGACCAAGAAAGTGTCCGCCAAGGAGGACGGCACTAGTGGTACCTTCACCATCAGTGCCACGCTCAACCCTAAATAGGAAAGCGCACTCGTTGCTTTCCTGCGGGCGAATATCGACGTGTTTGCATGGCAACCGTCTGACATCCCCGGTGTTCCCAGGAAAGTAATTGAGCACCACCTTGCCATCTGTCCTCACGCGTGGCCCGTCAAGCAGAGAGTCAGGAAACAAGCAGTGGAGCGTCAAGAATTCATTGCAGAAGAAATCAAGAAGTTGGAAGCAGCAGGCCTTGTCAGAGGAGTGCTCCATCCTACGTGGTTGGCCAATCCTGTAGTCGTGCGCAAGGCGAACGGGAAATGGAGGCTTTGTATTGACTTCACTAATGTTAATAAAGCTTGTCCCAGAGACCCATTTCCCTTGCCGCGCATTGACCAGATTGTTGACTCCACGGCCGGATGTGATCTGCTTTGATTTCTTGATGCATACTCAGGATATCATCAGATCTTCATGGCAGAAGAGGATGAAGAGAAAACCGCATTCATTACTCCGTGTGGCACCTACTGTTTTGTACGGATGCCTTTCGGATTAAAGAATGCTGGTTTAACATTTGCAAGGGTAGTCCATGACGCTTTTGAGCCACAGTTGCACAGAAATGTGGAAGCCTACATGGATGACATAGTGGTCAAGAGCAAAGACAAAGCAACCCTGATTCAGGATTTGGATGAAACTTTCACAAATTTGCGCAAGATCAATCTCAAGCTTAACCCCGAGAAGTGCGTGTTCGGAGTCCCTTCCGGCAAGCTTCTCGGGTTCTTCGTGTCTCAGCGGGGAATAGAAGCCAACCCCGACAAGATCAAGGCCATTAAGCAGATTGAAGCATCGAAGCGCGTCAAGGATGTACGAAGGCTTGCCGGTTGCGTGGCTGCTCTCAGTAGGTTCATCTCTAAGTCTGCTGAGCGCGCCCTGCCGTTTTTCAAAATATTGAAAAAGACAGGTCCAATGAAATGGACTCCGGAAGCGGAGGCTGCGCTGCAGGACTTGAAGAGGTACCTGTCCTCCACTCCAATACTTGTCGCACCTAGGCCTCAAGAGAAGTTGCTGCTATATCTAGCGGCAACCAATCAAGTGGTTAGTGCTGCGTTAGTGGTGGAGAGGGAGGCGGATGATGAGCCAGCAACCGCGGCAAGTGCATCCAGCGACAAGCAGGGGGCTTCGCCGGCAAGCTCTGGTTCCGACAAGGATGGATCTGCGCAGACGCAGGAGGAGGTGCAGAAGAAAATGGTGCAGCGCCTGGTTTTCTGCAGGGGGCTAGGTCAAGGTACTCTGGTGTGCAGAAATTGCTTTTCGGCCTTCTCATGGCCTCGAGAAAGCTGCGTCATTACTTCCAAGCACATGAGATCACAGTTGTCACTCGCTTTTCGCTGAAAAGGATACTGCAGAATCCGGAAGTAACAGGCAGAATTGTCGAGTGGGCACTGGAACTGTCAGGCTTTGGCCTCAAGTTTGAAAGCACTTCAACTATCCAGAGCCGAGCATTGGCAGAATTTATAGCAGAGTGGACGCCAACGCCAGATGAAGAAATCCCAGAAACGAGCATCCCCGTCAAGGAGGCAAACAAAGAGTGGCTCATGTACTTCGACGGTGCCTTCTCGCTGCAAGGCGCCGGTGTTGCGTGCTGCTTGTCGCGCCCACCGGAGAGCACCTCAAGTACGTAGTCCAGATGCACTTTCCCAAGGAGCAAGCAACAAACAATACTATAGAGTATGAGGGTTTGTTTGCCGGTCTCAGGATCGCGGCAGACCTTGGGATTAAGAAGCTAATAGTCAGGGGTGACTCACAGCTTGTCGTCCGCCAAGTGAATAAGGATTACGAGAGTCCATTGATGGAAGCTTATGTTGATGAAGTGAGAAAGCTGGAAGAACACTTTGACAGCCTACAGATGGAGCATGTTTGAAGAGCTGAGAACGACATTGCTGATGGCCTGTCAAAGTGCGCTGCGCTAAAGTTACCTGTGGAACCAAGGATCTTTGTGCTCAAGCTGACTCAACCATTCGTGACACCGTCAACTGGACAGAGCAAGAAGAGAAAGTTGATTTCTGGTGACTTTTTTTCCGCAGACCTTCCCGAAGCCGCCGCCAAGAAGGTCCCCAAGATCAATACCAAGAGCGCTAAGGATCAGTCGGCTCCGACAAGCCCTAGGGTTTGTTCCGTTGAAGCAGACGCTCCCGACAAGTTTTGCTCCGGCAAGCTTGCCGGGGAACTTCAAGCTCCGGCTGGGCCGCAGGTTCTTGCCGTGGAAGCTGATGTTCCCGCAGCAGCATATGTGCCTTTGGTCCTTGTTGTCGAGCCGCAAACTCCAGCATGGGCACAGCAGATTGTCCGTTTCCTTCAGACAGGAGAGCTTCCCGAAGAGCAAGAAGAAGCAGAAAGAGTAGCCCGACAGTCAAGTATGTACCAGTTCGTCGACGACGTACTGTACAAAAGAAGACTCAATGGTGTGAAATTGAAGTGTATTCCCCGGGAAGACGGACAGGAGCTGTTGGCGGAGATACATGGAGGCATATGTGGCCACCACATTGGCGCAAGAGCACTTGCCGGCAAGGCGTTCCGGCAAGGTTTCTTTTGGCCAACAGCCTCCGTGATGCAAGCTAGCAAGTAACCAAGTGTGAAGCGTGCGGTTCCATTCCAAGCAGATACACCAACCAGCTCAAGCTCTCGGACGATCCCTTTATCCTCGCCATTTTCGGTCTAGGGCTCAACATCCTCGGCCCCTTTCCCGAAGTGTCGGGGCTTTGAGTACTTATGCGTTGCTATCGACAAGTTCACAAAGTGGCCGGAAGTGGAAGCGAGGAGGAAAGTGACAAAGACGATCGGCGATCAAGTTCTTCAGGTCGATTGTTTGCCGTTTCGGAGTCCCTAACAGGATCATCACCGATAACGGCATGCAATTCACGAGGCGCACCTTCATGCAGTACGTCCAAGATCTTGGCGCCAAGGTTCTGCTTAAGCTTCGCTGCTCACCCGAGAAGCAACGGTCAGCGGAGAGGGCAAATGCTGAAGTGCTGCGTGGGCTCAAGACCAGGACTTTCGATAGGCTGCACACCGCGGAAAGAACTGGATCGAGGAGCTGCGGTGGTTCTTTAATTCGATCGGTATGACGCCAAATCGAGCCATCGCCGACACCTTCGCCTCGTCTGAGCGAGGCAGTTCTCCCCACGGAACTCGTGTATGGGTCGCCTCGAGTACTCGCTTATGATGAGCTTGAGCAAGAGCAGCTGCGACAAGATGACGCGCTGCTCCTTGAGGAAGACCGTCTTGAGCTCTTTGACGAGCTGCTCGCTACCAAAGAAGCTTTGCGCCGCTACCATAGCCGCAAAGTTAATGCCCGAAGTCTCGAGGAAGGCGACCTTGTTCTTCGGCGCGTTCAATCCGCCAAGAATTCCAACAAGTTGACGCCGAAGTGGGAAGGCCCTTACCGGGTGAAACGAGTCACTAGGCCCGGCGCTGTCCGCCTTGAGACCGAGGATGGCTTTCCGGTGAGCAACTCCTGGAACATTGAGCATCTTCGTAAGTTTTACCCGTAAGGCGCGGTTGCCGGAACCTATTCCGGCAACCACCTTTTGTGCAAGTCTTGCCGCTGTTGCATGTAATCCTTTGTACAAAGCCAGGCGCAGACCCTGTGCATAAATAAAGCTCATGTGCTCCGCACGTCTTGTCAATTTCATGCTCTTTGGTTTCGCATGTATTTTCTAACATTTTGTGCAGCACCTGCCCCCGGTAAACGATAACAAGCCTTAAGGCTCCATATCTTTATTTTCTCTTCTTTCTTTTTCTCGAAGAAACGGAAAGGTTCCCTCGCGCACAAGTTTGCGGGGGAGGAGAAGATAATGGTGTGGACCAGGTGTCGTCCAAGCAAGTCTCACCTTACCGGGAAGCAGACGACATAAAAGCTAAGTTGCCAAAGTTTGAGCAATCAGTTTTTAAATTTTGAAGTTATCTTCCTTGAACGACCGTGCTTTGTATGGAAAACCTGTGCGCGGAGGAACCAACTCGTAGCTAGTTGCGCCCTTACTTTGTTTCGAGTCCGCTCAACAATTTAAGTGTGCTGCGACTAGTTGCGACAAGGTTTTTTGTCGGTACCAGCGCCGCCAGCGGGCTGCTGATGTTCCGCACTCAGCGCTCGCGGCAAGGGTGCCTGCGCCGACAAGTTCCCTAAAAGCGTAGGGCAAAAACATACAAAGGAAGGAACCAAGTAGAGGAAGTAACATAGCAGTAGATACCCAAGATAAAGTTATATTACAAAATAAGCTTGTCGCAACTCTAATGGAATGTTCTTGTAACATGGTCAGCAGCGACAAGAAAAGGAAAAAGCGGGCGGCCTAATCCACGCGACCGCCGTCAACCCTCTTGACCTCGTTCACCTTGTCCACAATGGGTGCGACAAGGGCCTTGAGCGCGTCCAGATCAGCGTCCGCCGACAGCTTCTTGAGGACGTTGGTGAGGTTGAGGCCTGGGTTGCGGAAGGCCACCTTCACCAACACCTTCTCCAGAACTCTGGCGCAGATCGTGCGCGACTCTTCGGCCAGCTGCTTTGGGATCTTCTCTCGGAGCCGCTGGAGAGCCGTCGCCACGCCCTTGAAGAACAGAGTGAGCTTGGCACTGGGCTGGAGGTTCTCGTTGGAGGAGTACCCGAGATCCTCCACCCCCAGCTGCACCAGCTCCTCGTCGATAACTGCAGCAATGTTTACGAGGCACTCTGTCCAGAGCTCCACCGTAGCCCTGAAGGTGTTTTGAGTCTCGGCGGCCCTCATTAGCAGCTCTTCGTTGGCCTTGATCTCCTCCCTCAAGGTCGCCTCCTGCCCCTTGGCGCTGTCCAGCGCCTGGGTCAGTGTGGCCAGCTTCAGCTCGAGATCAGCATTGGAGTCCTTGGCGGCGCTCAACTCCTTGCCCTTCTCGGCGAGTTGACCCTGCAGATCACCATGGGCGAGGGCGTCCTTCTTGCGCTCGCGCTGAAGCACAGCAAGCTCTTCATCCTTCTCCTTGAGATCGCCCTCCAGCCGCACCACCTTCGTCTCCAACTCCTTCTTGGCAGCCTCGGCAGCTGCGGCAGCATCCTTCGCTTCCTTGAGGGCCCCGCCAAGTGATAGCTCGCGCGCAGCAAGCTCCTCCTCGTAGCTGTCCAGATTGACTTTCCGCTGCGTCAGCTCACCTTCCCGTGTGGACAGCTCCTCGGCGGCAAGCCTCTGTTGCTCCTCAGCCTCAGCCTTCTCGAGGAGGAAGGCTTTCCGCACCTCGACGAGCTGCGCCCGCTCCTCTGCAATGGACCGGAGAGCTTCCTGATTTCGTTCCCGGAGCTCCTCCGCGCGCTTCTCAATGTCTGCTCCCGCCTGTGCGACAAGCGCTTCCCGGGACTCCACCTTGGCTTGTCGGGCGCGGTAGAGCGACACCAGCTTCTGGAGTAGTTGCTCCTCCTCAGACTCGCCGCTGCTGCTGCTTGGCGCGTCAACCAGCGTCAGCCCGGCGGAGGCGAGCACTTCCCCGTCAAAAGCCTCTCCTTCGACCGGCGCCCTGGAGCTCGACTCCTAGGGAAGCTTGATGAAGACACCGTCACCGGCCTTCAAGTAGGCGCCAGACTGGGGCTCTTCGGAGCCTAGCGCTGCATCAGCGGCGGAGGGATCGGCGGTCGGCGTAGCGCCTTGCACTCCTGCGCCCTCAGGGTCGTCAGTGCGACCGCCAGACCCCTCGCCAGCTTCTGCGCCAGCAGCCTTGGCGGCCTCTTCGTCGGCGGGATCGTCAGCGCCGGCCTCCTCTTCGGTGGCGGCAGCATCGTCAGTGTTGCCGCGCGCGTTCTCCTCGCCGGTGGCCTCGGTTTCCATCAGCTCCGTGGAAGGTGGATCTGAAGGCTGGAAGAGGGAGAAAAGTCAAGCAAATGATCAAAAAGAAAAATCAGAAGAAGAAAAACTCAAGGGGAGTTTCAGGCAAGAAAGATTACCAGTGCTGGGATCCACAGTTATGGGCTCCACCACCGGGGGATCGTTGGCGCTGTCCCTTGCCGGAGACTCCTCCCTTGCCGGAGAACGCTCCCTTGCCGGGGAGTCCGCCCTTGGCGGCGTAGTCGAAGCAGACGACGAGTCGGAGGGGATTTCTAGGCCCTCCTGGTGAAGTTGTTCTGCTCCTACGCAAACAAATACTTAGTTGATAGCAAAAAAGAGCACTCATGCACGGCTAACAGCAGAAAAGAAACCAAATACTTACGCTGGGGGCTGCGCTGGGGGCTGCTTTGCGGAGTAGTGGTCAGGTCCGGCAAGGTGGTCTCGGGCGCGCCTCCTGCTGTCGCGGTTGGCTTGTCCTCGATGACAACCACCGGAACCTTGGCCCTCTTCGCCGCCCTCTGGGCCAGTGTCCTGAAACGGAATAAGTCCAGAGTAAATCAGATCAGATGCAAGACAAGAACAGCAAATTGAATAACTACAAGGACAACAAGAGGGTCTAACTCTTCTTCTTCCTCCTCGTCGGAGCTGAGTGCGGAGAGGTCGAAGTTCGGCCCACCTTCGGCACGACGAGGCGGAGGAGTGGGATCCCTTGGCCGCTTGGCGGGGGCTGCGGCGGCGGCCCGAGATGACCCCGCTCCAGTTGCCGCCGCGACGGGAGGCGCTCCAGTGGCGACAGTACTTGTCGCGGTGGAGCATGTCGCGCGGCGCCGCGGCTGTTGACCCGGTTGCCGTCCTGCTGCGTCCCCGGCCCTGCGAAGGCGCCTTCTTGACTGCGCTGGGGGCTGCGCTGCGGGCCCTGCTTGCAGCAAGCTGCTCGGGGATGGCGGACCACTTGCACCCTCGGTGGGCTCACTCGACTCGGCATCGGGCGCGGCAAGTTCTTCCTCGCCATCCATCCGCTGGCGCTCGGCAAGGCTTGCCGCCTCTGCTGCGTCTGCCTCCTCAACTGTGAACCCAAACTCGCCCGCAGCGGCAGCTGCTACCGCCTCCTCCGCCCTAGTGGCGATGCGCTGCATCTCCTATTCGGTGGTGTCGCGGGTGAGGCTTCTCTTCTCGTCGGCATGGACCGCCACCTCCACCAGGCTATCGAAGAACTGCTGCACGACGTCATCGGCAGGTTCTTGCCAAGTTGGAACTATCCCGTGCGAGTTGCACAACGGCATCATTGCCCAGATGCGGTCGCGCGAGGAGTTATTGCACAAGGGAACGACGCCTGCCGGCAACCTGAACCACTCGGGATGTTGAGGGTCGTGCTTGAACAGCTCCTTGAGTATCCCATCCAACTCCAAGACGGTGAAATTGAAGTTGAGGCCCGGGCGCAGCCTCATGATATCCGCCGGACCCACGAATTCCTAGGCGAGTCTCCCCCTCGCCTGCAGGGGGCGATGCGGCGGCGAAGGAAATCTGCGCCAACAGCGCCTACAGTCAACCCGGCAAGCCTGAGGCGCAAGATCCGGGTGGTGGCGATCTTCAGCTTGTCGTCGTCCGCGGCCAGGGCACTCCAATCATTGCCACGCACTGCTGGGGTTTGGCGCAGAGCGGTAAACAGTTGCGGGTTCTCCTCTAAGATCCAACACCAATCAGATCTCCACTCCTCCCATTTGCTACGGAGCTCCCCCGCCAGATAGGCTTCCTTCTTGTCGGATCGCGAGATCCAAGCAATCCCGCCGGCAAGGGGCTCCCCTCTCTCAACTCGAGGCATGAAGAAGTGGCGGAAAAGAGCTACGTTGGGGTGGACTCCGACAAAGTTTTCGCAGAGATGTGCGAAAACTGCCATGGTCAGGACAACATTGGGGGTGAAATCAAGGAGATGAAACCCGTAGGTGTTCATGATGTCACAGAAAAATTCGGAGAAGGGCGGGAAGAGCCCACAATAGAAGAACAGAGCGAAGAACGGATACCCATATGGGGCCTTCTTCGAAGCGGCGGCGGAGAGTACCTTGGTGCGCGGATGCGCCCGCGTCTCCGTCGACCAGAAGAGATAGTACCACTCCCTCAGCTCCTTCACGGAGAGCTCGGAGGGGAAAGTGGCCCGCTCCTTCCGCAGCGCCTCGAGCCGCTGCGCCTCGGTCGACTTCACGGCTTTCCCCTTTCCGGCTTTCGGAGCCATGGCGGAGGTGGTGGGGGAGATCGACGGTGCTGGTGGCGACGGCGGCGACAGGGGGCGGAGCGCTGCTCTCTTCTAGCTTTGGAAGCGGAGGGGAGCGGCGGAGGTTTCTGAGATTGAAGCAGCAAGTGACGAAGGTGGGGGAACGGCCCCTGTTTCCCCTACTTATAAAGAGGAGGAGGCGAACGTTACGCTTTTTCCAAATAAAGAATCACCCACGATCTCTCCCACGACGCCGCATTCGACGCGTGCCGTTACGGGAGGGCGCGGTGGATACAGAGTTAGATTCGGCATAACCCAGGCCCACGTGTGCCCGTGCCCTGTTTTAGGCCTGGCCCAACAGTGCTCGGCACCGTGTGTGGCCCAGGCCCGGGGGCTCCTGTCGGTGTACTAGAGTAGGGGTACCCTAGTATCCCGAACTTGTGCCGGGTGACCGCCAAGGTCCTCCGCTGGTTCCTTTGGAGCCATTCAAGAACAAAGTGTTTTAAGCTGAGAAGACAAGGCCCCGGCAAGAGGAGCTTGCCGGGAAGGACAAGGCCCCGACAAGAGGAGCTTGCCGGGAAGGCCAACCAAAGCATTTCAAGGAACTTGCCGCGACGCACCGCGCGTCCCGGCAAGACCCGGCGAGCGACAAGCTTCCGGGCGCGACAAGACAACAACCGCGGCAAGGCGCTTGCTGCGGAAAAGCTACCACCCTGTACCCGCTCTCCAGCGCATCCGCCAACGTGTCGCCCTGAGGCCTTCTCAGGGGCGCGTGGCGAGAGCCTGTGCAGCTAGCGGTGCGAGGTGGCGAGCGGAGATGACGAAGCAGCCATCGTGGCGAACGGTGGCGCCCCTAACGGTTGCTTTTCTGCACTGTTTAGGCGATGCGGACGGGCATTTAATGACTTTGTCCCCTGCCGTCAGAGTTAGGTAGGGTGCACTGTGCAAGTAGCTGTACCAACCACTTCTTTTACATTTTTGCCCTCGCCTACATTACCACCTGTCGGTGACCCCTTTAGCGTATAAAAGGAGGCCCATGCGCAACGTAGAAGGGGTTCGGAACATTCGAAACTACAGAACGCTCACGCTCTCGAGCAAGAACACAATACAAACACAAAGCAGCAGTAGGAGTTTTATCTCTCCGGAGAGCTCCGGCTAGGTAAACCGCCACGCGTGCCGCCTTGATCCGCTCTTCGTGCGACCCCCGCTCCCCGCCGGACCAAAAAGGGCCCCTGCCCCATAGGTGTTCGTTCCCACGACAGGTGGCTCCCGTGTCCTCTTGTTCGTTGGGAGGAGGTCCGGGGCAGGAGGCCTTGGATACCTCCTCTCCCGTTGCGTCCTCCTTTTGGTTGGTGCCGGCTTTTCCTTCGGGAGAGGGCTCGGGGCAGGTGGCCTCAGAGCTTTCTCCTCCGAAGGCGCCTGTGGTGGTGGCTTCTCCGGTGCTGGGCGGTGAGCTAGGGCGGGGGTAGGGATGAAAACGGAGTGGAAACGGACGGAACTGAGTGCTATTATATTTGTTTTCAATTTTTTTTGCAGAAGCGGAAACGAATACAGAAAACCCGAAAATGAATACGGAAACAGATACTACCAAAAATGGACACGGAGCAAATACAAAGCGGATACGGAAACCGAAATAGGCATTGATCGGAACTTAAAAACCACTTGAATCATAGAGAAATACACAAAAAAATGAGTTGTTAACATGGCTACAAAATAATATCATTATGTTAGCAACTTAGCGTAGTATGGTATTAATACTGTACAATTGCGTATAAGGTCAAGCTGAGTGCATGTGTGATAGTAGAAGTTGGGCCTCAGATCCATTTACTAATTGTGTCATTGTGTTCTGTTTGGTGGTTGGGTTACAAAGCAGCTATAGGTCTATAGTAAAACCAGAAATTCCATATTCACGGAAACGGAAAGTTCCGTTCCATGCATGTTCCACCAGAAAACACCGTTCCGTTTTTGTTTCCGTTTCCGCATAAAAAATTCCATTTCCTCTTCCTTTTTGCAAATTTCCGTTTCTGTTTTCATATTTCCTCTTTGTTTCCATTATTCCTTCGGAAAAACGGAAAGTTTCCACTCCATTTTCATCCCTAGGCGGGTGGCCCTTGTTCTGCCTCCACCATCCTCGCAGTCAGACCCGACTTGTGGGCGCGCTTGCGCCTGGCCCACCTTCTCTGGAGGCGGTGGGGAGCTGTCTGGTCGATCGGGCTGCTGGTTGGGGTGAGGCAGGAGGCCGTACCCCAACCGCAATCTCTCAGGAGGAGGTCACTGCGTTTGGTGGGATACAGGATCCGATGTCTGAGGGGCGCCGGGTGAGTGGCCGTCTCCAGGCACATTCGGATGTGGATGACATTCAGCAGCGGTGCGCCATGAGGGCGGCCAAGCTTCGTGATGTGGAGGTCACTACTGGTATGTCGGTCAATACCTCTAACTCCATTTTGCATTTTTCAAACGATGAGATTGTGGATAATGCAAATCAACTAGGAGTTTCACTAGGTAGTAATGGCACTGAAATTTCTAATTCTATTAATGATCTACTGGATCTAGAGGCTGAGCGGGCCTTAGAGATGATTCGCAATATTGCGGCTGTTAAACCCATGTGTGAGTCTGAGGTTGATGCGCTCGGGGTCAGGGTGCTCGACAATTTTTGTGCGGATCTTATGCCACCTAGTTCTGAGGCGGATGTAGAGGATGATTCTACTGAGATAGTTTTGGCAAACCCTTCTCACAATGGTTCTGAGGACCAGTTGCAGAGATAAACTATCCCTAAGCGCAAGTGGAAACGGAAGGTGTACCCGGTGTCTGCAGTGCGTAGGAGTGCTAGGATTCGTATGGCAAAAAAATCCATGATGAACTGTGAAAGGAATCTTTTGGAATAGCAGAGGTCTAAAGGACTTGGCTAAAAGAAGGTTTCTTGCTGAGGCGTCTGTCGAGCATCATTTAGATTTTATCGCTTTATCGGAGATGGGTAGAGATAATTTTGCGCCTCAATTTCTAAATACTTGGCATTGCTTGCCACTGAGAGGGAGATCAGGTGGCATCTTACTCAGCGTTAGGTGCGAAACGCTTGAGGTTCGCAGTGTGGTTATGGGTGACTTTGCAGTCAAGTTTCGGGTGTGGTCGAAGGAAGATGGGTTCAATTGGGCTCTGGTTGCGGTATATGGGGCTGCGCAGCCAGAGTTTAAGCCCGAGCTCTTGGCTGATCTCGTTCGGATTTGTGGTTCCGAGCAGTTGCCTATCCTGGTGGGGGGTGATTTCAATATAATTAGAAGGCGTGAGGATAAGAACAATGATAACTTTGACGGCAGATGGTCTTTCATGTTCAGTATGATCATTAAAAGTTTAAACCTGAGAGAAATTGAGCTCTCGGGCAGGAAATTCACCTGGGCTAATGCGCTACCAATCCGACGTATGAGAAGTTGGATCGAGTGTTGGCCAGTGTCGATTGGGAACAGAAGTTCCCTCTAGTAACAGTCCAGGCCCTGTCCCGTGGTATTTCTGACCACACGCCGCTATTTGTGGATTCTGGTGAGCCCTCCCACCCGGGGAACAAGAATGTGTTTTCCTCTGAGATGGCTTGGTTTGAACATGAAGGCTTCCTTGATCTCGTGGCTTGAGGGTGGGCTAAGGATTCAGGAGGAAATATTGCGCTTCAGCGATTTCAAAATAAGATTAGGCACTTGAGGAGTTTCCTACGTGGATGGGCTAAGCATCTTAGCGGGATTTACAAGGTTGAAAAGGAAAGGCTCCTTTCCCTTATTCAGTCCCTGGATGTAAAAGAAGAAATCACGATTCTGCCGGCCGCGGAGCTTCATGCCAAGCTTGACGCGGAATTGAGGCTGAAAGAACTTCTTAGGGAAGAAGAGTTGAAGTGGGTGTTGCGGGCCAAGGTCCAGCGAGTAGTCCAGGGGGACGCGAACACTCAATTCTTTCACATGATTGCTAATGGTAAGCATCGAAAGAAGAGGATCTTTCAGCTTGAGCAAGATGAGGGTACAATTGTAGGACAGGAAAACCTAAAATTGTACATAACCCAGTACTATAAGCAGTTGTTTGGCCCTCCAGAACAGAACTGTGTGTCTCTGGATGAGTCCAGGGTTGAGGATATTCCTCAGCTCACAGCTGTGGAGAATGATATTATGACGGCTCCTTTCTCCGAGAAAGAGGTTCTTGAGGCTGTTTCGCAAATGAAAAATAACAAAGCGCCGGGCCCAGATGGATTTCCAGCAGAGTTTTATAAGAAATGCTGGCATATCACTAAAGGGGATTTGTTGCCTTTGTTCAATGATCTGTTTGCTGGACAACTTCATCTTTTTCAGCTAAATTTTGGAACGATTACCCTTCTTCCTAAGAAAACAGAGGCTGTGAGAATTGAACAATTCAGGCCTATCTGTCTTCTTAATGTTAGTTTCAAAATTTTCACCAAAGTCGGGACCAATAGGCTCACACAGATCACGCATGCTGTCGTACATCCTACCCAAACTGCTTTCATGCCGGACAGGAACATCCTTGAGGGAGTTGTGGTCCTTCATGAAACGCTCCATGAAATCCACACGAAAAAGCTGGATGGGGTTGTTTTCAAAGTGGATTTCGAAAAAGCGTATGACAAAGTAAAATGGCCATTCCTTCAACATGCCTTATGCATGAAGGGTTTTGATGAGGCTTGGCGACGCCAGGTAGAATCCTTTACGCAAAAAGGCAGTGTTGGAATTAAAGTAAATGATGATATAGGGCATTATTTCCAGACACACAAAGGCCTGAGGCAAGGAGATCCAATGTCCCCTATTTTGTTCAACATTGTGGTTGACATGTTGGCAATTCTCATAGGCAGGGCAAAGGAGGCCGGTCAGGTAGGTGGCTTGGTGCCTAACCTAGTTGATGGGGGCGTGTCCATTTTGCAGTACGCTGATGATACAATCATCTTTATGGAGCATGACTTGGCAAAAGCGAGAAACATGAAGCTGGTGTTGTGTTTATTTGAACAATTGTCCGGTTTAAAGATTAACTTTCATAAAAGCGAGTTGTTCTGCTTTGGTAGAGCCAAGGAGGAACAAGAGGCATATAGGCAATTGTTTGGATGTGAATTAGGGGCTTTACCTTTTACTTACCTAGGTATACCCATTCATCATCGTAAACTCACGAACAGAGAGTGGAAATGCATCGAAGATCGGTTCGAAAAGAAACTTATGTCTTATGGAGGCCAGTTAATTCTTATGAATTCGGTGCTCACAAGTATGCCGATGTTCCTACTATCTTTCTTTGAGGTTCCAGTTGGGGTTAGGAAAAGGCTGGACTTCTATCGATCAAGATTTTTTTGGCAGAGTGATGATCTTAAGAGAAAGTATAGACTTGCCAAGTGGGATGTTATTTGTCGTCCTAAGGATCAAGGGGGGTTGGGTATCGAGAATCTTGAGGTCAAGAACAGATGCCTGCTTAGTAAGTGGCTTTATAAGCTATCAGTTGAGACTAATGCAACTTGGGCACAGATTCTCCGTAACAAGTATCTGCAATCCTTAACTTTGTCACAGGTGACAGTGAGACCAACTAATTCGCCGTTTCGGAAGGGGCTTATGAGAGTCAAGGCAGCCTTCTTTAATAGAACAAAGTTTATTGTCGGAGATGGCAACGATACTCGCTTCTGGGAGGACACTTGGCTTGGTGATACACCATTGGCATTACAGTACCCAACTCTGTATCGTATTGTCCATCGCCGTGATGCGCTAGTGGCAACGATTATGCAGGCCATTCCCCTTAATATCCAGTTTAGGAGGGTGCTTGTTGGTGACAGATGGGAAGCTTGGCTTCATCTGGTGCGTAGACTGATGGAAGTCCATCTACATCAGCAGCCCGACCAGTTGTGTTGGAAGCTTACTAGGTCTGGAAAATTTACCGTTAAGTCGATGTACATCGATGTTATTAACTCAAGTGTCATTCCTAGCTCCAAATATGTTTGGAAAGTCAAAGTTCCTTTGAAAATTAAAGTGTTTATGTGGTTTGTACATAAACAGGTCATTCTAACAAAGGATAACTTGGTTAAGCGCAATTGGATAGGATCTACTAGGTGTACTTTCTGTGATCGGGATGAGACCATTAAGCATCTCTTCTTTGAGTGCCCGTTGGCGAGAATTTTGTGGCGCTCCATGCAAATTGCCTTTAACATTACTCCTCCGAGTTCGGTCGGGTCGTTATTTGGAACGTGGCTGGATGGGATAGAGTCTGATACAGCTAGACACATTCGTGTAGGAGTTTGTGCGTTGTTATGGGCAATTTGGAACTGCAGAAATGATTTGGCTTTTAACAGAATAACTACTATTCATTTTTTGCAGGTTGTTTTCCGTGCTACGGCGCTGATCCGCATGTGGTCCTTACTCACTCCTACGGAGGCCAGGGAGCGTTTGGTTACTGGATCTGTCCGGTGGGATATGGTAGCGCGGGATATCTTCAACCGGTTTGGATGGCGGTCATGTAATAGGATAGGCAATTAGTTTTCCTATCTATATTATGCCAGCCGGTTGTGGCTTTATGGCCTTTATCTGTTTTAGCATCAAGGTCTATGCGAGCTCGACTTTTTTTGTTTTACGACTCTAAGACATTGTTGAACATATTTTATTTATCTAAGTGTCCGTATGCATCGTTCTAATGCAGAGGCCGGGGAGTCCCCCCTTTTCGAAAAAATTGTCTTGCTCCTTTGAATACACAACACGAAAGTGAAACCCCAACATGGGTAGCCAACCCTACCCGTTGGCAGTGGCCTCTTCTCCCCTTCTTCTCCTCCTCGTCACCACTAGAGGAGCCGCCAATGAGTCACGTGGCACCAGAGGAAGGTGGCCGCGAGGATCTAGCAGCCTGGGCCTCCCTCGAGGTGCTTTGCATCCATGGCGGCGGCTATGGCTGGTGGACCGTCTTGTGCTTTAGCATGCGGCGCCCGTCGGTGTTAGCCGTCCTCCTCGGCGGCAAGGTGGCGGTGTTGCCCCCTCCCCCCGGTGTTGCCCTTTTTTGGTATGAAGGATCCATCCTCGACTTTCACGACGCCCCCGTGGATCTTGCCTGTGGTGGTCTCTGGCTGCCGGTGATGTTCCTGCTTGGTGTTGGATCTTGATGACTTGGCGGTCAAACTAGGTAACGTGTGAAGTTTTGGTTAAAACCGTGTCCACATCACGGTGCCCCCCTGTCGGATGTTGCCTGTGGTGGTCTTTGACTGCCGGTGATGTTCCTGCTTGGTGTTGGATCTTGATGACTTGGCGGTCAAACCCGGGTAACGTGGGAAGTTTTGGTTAAAACTATGTCCACGTCATATGAAAACCACCCGAAGCCACATGTGGGACTAAATTAATCCGATTTTGAGAGGTTGAGGAACTATGTTTTATTTGTACTTCATGTGTCTATGGTATCAACTGTATACACAATGGGGTCATCTTGACAAATAGATAGTGCTTAAAGCTATTTTTTTTCGAAAAATCACCGCCAGGGGGGGGGGGCTCCCCACCTGAATATATTTCTCAAGTTTGTAACCCATTGTTTAACTGATTAAAAGGGGAAATTACATAAGCACGTGTAATCGTGTTAAGAGGTAGGAACGCCATGAGGAGGAGCTTGTGCTCCGGTTTCTTCATCATGTGCGTCCAGAGCATGAGATCATCAATGATTCGCCTAAGGGTGAGAATACTGTGGTGATTTTACTCTGGAATTCCAAATCTTCCATGGAATAATGAGGAGGATGGACTGCCAGATTACCACATCCACCAGTGTAGGAAGACGACAGTCCCAAAGGTCATCGATGTTACCCGAAGGGGAGAGTCTAGTCCGTTGCCATATCCACTGCGCGAGCGGGCAGTGGATGAATATGGGTGAGCTGGTTTCACCATCGAACCCACAGTGCGGGCATAGTGAGTCGGAGACGATATGCTTGCGTATAGGTAACTTTTGGAGTTGAGTCGATCACGAAACAGAAGCCATGCAAAGATCTTCACACAGTTTGGAACGCATGAAGACCAGATGGATACGACATGCACGTCGTTGTCGTCATTGTTGCCCATGGTTAGTGCGTAGGCGGCCCTTGTGGAGAAGCGCAGGCCACCGTTGAGGTAGCGCTCGTCCAGTCCTGTTGACAACTAGAAATCCTGTAGGAGAGATAACACAGAGCACAACTCGGTAGCAACATTAGATGTTAGGCGGTTTCGTAGGATTGATTCTAAACCATGGTTCAAAATAACAGCCACACGAGCGAGTGGTATAGTTGTGTGAGAGTAGAGGCAGGGGAATAGAGAGTAGAAAGAGGTTTCTGGTGTAACCAGGCGTCCAACCAGAAATAGGTATTAGTGGAGATGACATGGAGTGCTGACAGTTGTTGGTTTATAGTTCGGAAAATGAAGGAGTGTCAGTTTTGTGGAGCGGTGAGAGCATTTGGGTGTTGCAAGGCGATCCAGTCTAGCCAAGGTGTTTGGCCCGGTAGGAGTGCTTTTACAGCAAATTTCATAAGTAAACAGTTGTTCTGCTCATGTAGGTTTTTTAGACCTAGACCATCACACTTTTTTAGTTTACATGCATCCCTGGCGCTCTACAATTAGTGAAGGTTTTTAGAATAATCAATGGTGTTAACTGACACAAATGCCATAGAGGCAACTCTGTCCCTCGCTTTACAACCTTAGAGTTCAAAACAGACTCCACTCTCTTATATATGATAATTGTTAAAGAAAAAACAAGTAGCAAGTACAATGAAAAGACAAGAAGGCACGAAATGGCAGAAAATAAAATAAAATAACAACTAAAATCATACTAATCGCCTTCGAAAGTCGATTCCATGTCATCCTTCGGAGCTTGAAAATTGTACTGAACAGACAATAAAGGAAATGGACACCTACAAAACAACCTTGCCAAACCAGTCTATGAGGACCACAATAGTCACTCGCTGCTAGGAACAGGATACAGTAAACATTGTAGGATGATTGATTGGGGCATCTGTTGGGGAACATAGTAATTTCAAAAAAATTCCTACGCACACACAAGATCATGGTGATGCATAGCAACGAGAGGGGAGAGTGTTGTCCACGTACCCTCGTAGACCGAAAGCGGAAGCGTTAGCACAACACGGTTGATGTAGTCGTACGTCTTCACGATCCGACCGATCAAGTACCGAACGTACGACACCTCCGAGTTTAGCACACATTCAGCTCGATGATGTCCCACAAACTCCGATTCAGCAGAGCTTTGCGGGAGATCTCTGTCAGCACGACGGCGTGTTGACGGTGTTGATGATGCTACCGACGCAGGGCTTCGCCTAAGCACCGCTACGATATTACCGAGGTGGAATATGGTGGAGGGGGGCACCGCACACGGCTAAGATATCAATGATCAATTGTTGTGACTAGAGGTGCCCTCCTGCCCCCGTATATAAAGCATCAAGGGGGAGGGGCGACCGGCCAGGAGGAGGTGCGCCAGGGAGGAGTCCTACTCCCGCCGGGAGTAGGACTCCCTCTTTTCCTAGTTGGAGTAGGAGGGGGAAGGAAGGGAGAGAGGAGAGGAAGGAAAGGGGGGGGGGCGCCGCCCCCCTCCTTGTCCTATTCGGACTAGAGGGGGAGGGGGCGTGCGGCCTGCCCTGGCCGCCCCTCCTCTTCTCCACTTAGGGCCCATGAGGCCCAATAAACCCCCAGGGGGGTTCCGGTAACCCCCCGGTACTCCGGTATATGCCCAAAACCATCCGAAACCATTCCGCTGTCCGAACATAGTCATCCAATATATCGATCTTTATGTCTCGACCATTTCGAGACTCCTCGTCATGTCCGTGATCATATCCGGGACTCCGAACTACCTTCGGTACATCAAGACACAAAAACTCAGAATACCGATCTTCACCAAACTTTAAGCGTGCGGACCCTACGGGTTCGAGAAGTATGTAGACATGACCGAGACTCGTTTCCAGTCAATAACCAATAGCGGAACCTGGATGCTCATATTGGTTCCCACATATTCTACGAAGGTCTTTATCGGTCAAACTGCATAACTCTATACGTTGTTCCCTTTGTCATCGGTATGTTACTTGCCCGAGATTCGATCATCGGTATCTCAATACCTAGTTCAATCTCGTTACCGGCTAGTCTCTTTACTCGTTATGTAATGCATCATCCCGCAACTAACTCATTAGCCACATTGCTTGCAAGGCTTATAGTGATGTGTATTACCGAGAGGGCCCAGAGATACCTCTCCGACAATCGGATTGACAAATCATAATCTTGAAATACGCCAACTCAACATGTACCTTCGGAGACACCTGTAGAGCTCCTTTATAATCACCCAGTTATGTTGTGACGTTTGGTAGCACACAAAGTGTTCCTCCGGTAAACGGGAGTTGCATAATCTCATAGTCATAGGAACATGTATAAGTCATTAAGAAAGCAATAACAACATACTAAACGATCAAGTGCTAAGCTAACGGAATGGGTCAAGTCAATCACATCATTCTCCTAATGATGTGATCCCGTTAATCAAATGACAACTCATGTCTATGGTTAGGAAACTTAACCATCTTTGATTAATGAGCTAGTCAAGTAGAGGCATACTAGTGACACTATGTTTGTCTATGTATTCACACATGTATTATGTTTCCGGTTAATTCAATTCTAGCATGAATAATTGTTGGGGAACGTAGTAATTTCAAAATTTTCCTACGCACACGCAAGATCATGGTGATGCATAGCAACGAGAGGGGAGAGTGTTGTCCATGTACCCTCGTAGACCAAAAGCGGAAGCGTTAGCACAACGCGGTTGATGTAGTCGTACGTCTTCACGATCCGACGGATCAAGTACCAAACGTACGGCACCTCCGAGTTCAACACACGTTTAGCTCGATGACGTCCCACGAACTCCGATCCAGTAGAGCTTTGCGGGAGAGTTTCCTCAGCACGGCGGCGTGATGACGGTGTTGAAGATGCTACCGACGCAGGGCTTCACCTAAGCACCACTACGATATTACCGAGGTGGAATATGGTGGAGGGGGCACCGCACACGGCTAAGATATCAAGAGATCAATTGTTGTATCTAGAGGTGCCCCCTGCCCCCGTATATAAAGGAGGGAGGGAGAGGCCGGCCCTAGAGGAGGGCGCGCCAAGTGTGGGGAGTCCTACTAGGACTCCCAATTCCCCTTTCCTTTCCGGAGTAGGAGAGAAGGAAAGAGGGGGAGAGGGAGAAGGAAAAGGGGGATGCACCCCTTGTCCAATTCGGACCAGAGGGGGGGGGGGGCACCTCCTTCCTTTTGGCCTCTCTCCTCTATTCCCGTATGGCCCAATAAGGCCCATATACTCCCCGGCGAATTCCCGTAACTCTTCGGTACTCCGAAAAATACCCGAATCACTCAGAACCTTTCCGAAGTCCGAATCTACTCGTCCAATATATTGATCTTTACGTCTTGACCATTTTGAGACTCCTCGTCAAGTAGACATGACCGATCATCACCGAACTTTAAGCGTGCGGACCCTACGGATTCGAGAACAATGTAGACATGACCGAGACATGTCTCCAGTCAATAACCAATAGCGGAACCTGGATACTCATATTGGCTCCCACATATTCTACGAAGATCTTTATCGGTCAAACCGCATAACAACATATGTTGTTCCCTTTGTCATCGGTATGTTACTTGCCCGAGATTCGATCGTCGGTATCTCAATACCTAGTTCAATCTCGTTACCGGCAAGTCTCTTTACTCGTTATGTAATGCATTATCCCGCAACTAACTCATTAATCACATTTCTTGCAAGGCTTATAGTGATGTGCATTACCGAGAGGGCCCAGAGATACCTCTCCGACAATTGGAGTGACAAATCGTAATCTCGAAATACGCCAACTCAACATGTACCTTCGGAGACACCTGTAGAGCTCCTTTATAATCACCCAGTTACGTTGTGACGTTTGGTAGCACACAAAGTGTTCCTTCGGTAAATGGGAGTTGTATAATCTCATAGTCATAGGAACGTGTATAAGTCATGAAGAAAGCAATAGCAACGTACTAAACGATCAAGTGCTAAGCTAACGGAATGGGTCAAGTCAATCACATCATTCTATAATGATGTGATCCCGTTAATCAAATGACAACTCATGTCTATGGCTAGGAAACTTAACCATCTTTGATTCAACGAGCTAGTCAAGTAGAGGCATACTAGTGACACTTTGGTTGTCTATGGATTCACACATGTACTAAGTTTCCGGTTAATACAATTCTAGCATGAATAATAAACATTTATCATGAAATAAGGAAATAAATAATAACTTTATTATTGCCTCCAGGGTATATTTCCTTCAGTCTCCCACTTGCACTAGAGTCAATAATCTAGTTCACATCACCATGTGATTTAACACCAATATTCACATCAGTATGTGATTAACACCCATAGTTCACATCTTCATGTGACCAACACCCGAAGGGTTTACTAGAGTCAACAATCTAGTTCACATTGCTATGTGATTAACACCCAAAAGTACTAAGGTATGATCATGTTTTGCTCGTGAGAGAAGTTTAGTCAACGGGTCTGTCACATTCATTGCCATATGTATTTTGCAAATATTCTATGTCTACAATGCTCTGCACGGAGCTACTCTAGCTAATTGCTCCCACTTTCAATTTGTATCCAGATTGAGACTTAGAGTCATCTGGATCGGTGTAAAAGCTCGCATCGATGTAACACTTTACGACGGGCTCTTTTATCACCTCCATAATTGAGAAATATTTCCTTAGTCCTCCTAGATCAAAAATTGTACTCCCTTGCCAAACTCAGAGCAAGGTATACAATAGGTCTGGTACACAGCAAAGCATACTTAATAGAACCTATGACTGAGGCATAGGGAATGACTTTTCATTCTATTTCTATTTTCTGCCATGGTCGGGTTTTGAGTCTGACTCTACTTTACACCTTGTAATACAGACAAGAATTCCTTCTTTAACTGATCCATTTTGAACTATTTCAAAACTTGCCAAGGTATATACTCATTGAAAAATGTTATCAAGCGTCTTGATCTATCTTATAGATCTTGATGCCTAATATGTAAGCATCTTCACCGAGGTCTTTCATTGAAAAACTCTTATTCAAGTATCCCTTTATGCTATCCATAAATTCTATTTCATTTCCAATCAACAATATGTCATCCACATATAATATTAGAAATGCTACAGAGCTCCCACTCACTTTCTTGTAAATACAGGCTTCTCCAAAAGTCTGTATAAAACCATATGTTTTGATGACACTATCAAAACGTTTATTCCATCTCTGAGAGGCTTGCACCAGTCCATAAATGGATCGCTGGAGCTTGCATACTTTGTTAGCACCCTTTGGATCGACAAAACCTTCTGGTTGCATTATATACAACTCTTCTTTAATAAATCCATTAAGGAATGCAGTTTTGACATCCATTTGCCAGATTTCATAAAATGTGGCAATTGCGAACATGATTCGGACAGACTTAAGCATAGATACGAGTGAGAAACTCTCATCGTAGTCAACACCTTGAACTTTGTCAAAAACCTTTTTCTCCAAGTCTAGCTTTGTAGATAGTAACACTACTAACAGAATGGGTCAAGTCAATCACATCATTCTCTAAAGATGTGATCCCGTTAATCAAATGGCAACTCATGTCTATGGCTAGGAAACTTAACCATCTTTGATTCAACGAGCTAGTCAAGTAGAGGCATACTAGTGACACTTTGTTTGTCTATGTATTCACACATGTACTAAGTTTCCGGTTAATACAATTCTAGCATGAATAATAAACATTTATCTTGAAGTAAGGAAATAGATAATAACTTTATTATTGCCTCTAGGGTATATTTCCTTCAATAATAAATATTTATCATGAATTAAGGAAATAAATAATAACTTTATTGTTGCCTCTAGGGCATATTTCCTTCAGTCTCCCACTTGCACTAGAGTCAATAATCTAGTTCACATCATCATGTGATTTAACACCATATTCATATCTGTATATGATTAACACCCATAGTTCACATTGTCATGTGACCAACACCCAAAGGGTTTACTAGAGTCAATAATTTAGTTCACATCACTATGTAATTAACACCCAAAGAGTACTACGATATGATCATGTTTTGCTCGTGAGAGAAGTTTAGTCAACGGGTCTGTCACATTCAGAGCCGTATGTATTTTGCAAATATTCTATGTCTACAATGCTCTGCACGAAGATACTCTCGCTAATTTCTCCCACTTTCAATATGTATTCAGATAGAGACTTAGAGTCATCTGGATCGATGAAAAGCTTGCATCAACGTAACTCTTTACGACGAACTCTTTACCACATCTATAACCGAGAAATATTTCCTTAGTACTTACTAAGGATATTCTTGACCACTGTCCAGTGATGTACTTCTAGATAAAAAATTGTACTCCCTTGCCAAACTCAGAGCAAGGTATACAATAGATCTGGTACACAGCATAGCATACTTTATAGAACTTATGACTGAGGCATAGGCAATGACTTTTCATTCTCTTTCTATTTTCTGCCATGGTCGGGTTTTGAGTCTTACTCAACTTCACACCTTGCAACACAGGCAAGAACTCCTTCTTTGACTGTTCTATGTTAAACTACTTCAAAATCTTATCAAGGTATGTACTCATTGAAAAATCTTATCAAGCGTCTTGATCTATCTCTATAGATCTTGATGCTCAATGTGTAAGCAGCTTCACCGAGGTCTTTCTTTGAAAAATTCTTATTCAAGTATACTTTTATGATATCCAGAATTTCTATATCATGTCCAGTCAACAATATGTCATCTACATATAGTATTAGAAATTCTAGAGAGCTCCCACTCACTTTCTTGTAAATACATGCTTCTCCAAAAGTCTGTATAAAACCATAAACTTTGATCACACTATCAAAATGTTTATTCCAACTCCGAGAGGCTTGCACCAGTCCATAAATGGATCGCTGGAGCTTGCACACTTTGTTAGCACCTTTTGGATCGATAAAACCTTCTGGTTGCATCATATACAACTCTTCTTTAGTAAATCCATTAAGGAATACAGTTTTTGACATCCATTTGCCAGATTTCATAAAATGTGGCAATTGCTAACATAATTCAGATAGACTTAAGCATCGATACGAGTGAGAAAATCTCATTGTATTCAACACCATGAACTTGTCGAAAACCTTTTTTCGAGAATTCTAGCTTTGTAGATAGTAACACTACTATCAGTGTCCGTCTTCCTCTTGAAGATCCATTTATTTTCTATGGCTTGCTGATCATCGGGCAAGTCCATCAAAGTCCACACTTTGTTCTCATACATGGATCCCATCTCAGATTTCATGGTCTTCAAGCCATTTCGCGGAATCTGGGCTCATCATCGCTTCCTCATAGTTCATAGGTTCATCATGGTCTAGTAACATGACTTCCAGAATAGGATTACCGTACCACTCTGGTGCGGATTTGTATTCTGGAAGATCTACGAGGTTCGGTAATAACTTGATCTGAAGTTTCATGATCATCATCATTAGCTTCCTCACTAATTGGTGTAGGAATCACTGGAACTGGTTTATGTGATGAACTACTTTCCAATTTGGGAGAAGGTACAATTACCTCATCAAGTTCTACTTTCCTCCCACTCACTTCTTTCGAGAGAACCTCCTTCTCTAGAAAGGATCCATTCTTAGCAACGAATATTTTGTCTTCGGACCTGTGATAGAAGGTGTACCCAACAGTTTCCTTTGGGTATTATATGAAGACACACTTCTCCGATTTGGGTTCGAGCTTATTAGGTTGAAACTTTTTCACAAAGCATCGTAGCCCCAAACTTTTAAGAAACGACAACTTTGGTTTCTTGCCAAACCACAGTTCATAAGGCGTCGTCTCAACGGATTTTGATGGTGCCCTATTTAAAGTGTATGCAGCTGTCTCTAATGCATAACCCCAAAACGATAGTGGTAAATCGGTAAGATACATCATAGATCACACCATATCCAATAAAGTGCGGTTACGACGTTCGGACACACCATTACGCTGTGGTGTTCCATGTGGCGTGAGCTGTGAAACTATTCCATGTTGTTTTTAAATGAAGGCCAAACTCGTAACTCAAATATTCTCCTCTACGATCAGATTGTAGAAACTTTATTTTCTTGTTACGATGATTCTCCACTTCACTCTAAAATTCTTTGAACTTTTCAAATGTTTCAGTCTTGTGTTTCATTAAGTAGATATACCCATATCTGCTTAAATTACCTGTGAAAGTCAGAAAATAACGATACTTGCCACGAGCATCAACACTCATTGGATCACATACATTGGTATGTATTATTTCCAATAAGTTAGTAGCTTGTTCCATTGTTCCGGAGAACGGAGTTTTAGTCATCTTGCTCATAAGGCACGGTTCGCAAGCATCAAATGATTCATAATCAAGTGATTCCAAAAGTCCATCTTTATGGAGTTTCTTCATGCGCTTTACACCGATATGACCCAAACGACAGTGCCACAAATATGTTGCACTATCATTATCAACTTTGCATCTTTTGCATCAATATTATGAATATGTGTATCACTATGATCAAGATTCAATAAACCATCAACATTGGGTGTATGACCATAGAAGGTTTTATTCATGTAAACAGAATAACAATTTATTCTCTATCTTAGATGAATAATCGTATTGCAACAAACATGATCTAATCATATTTATGCTCAACGCAAACACAAAATAACATTTATTTAGGTTCAACACGAATCTCGAAAATATAGGGAGTGTGCGATGATGATCATATCAATCTTGGAACCACTTCATCATCACTTCACCCTCAACTAGTCTCTGTTTATTTTGTAACTCCTGTTTCAAGTTACTAATCTTAGCAACCGAACAAGTATCAAATACCCAGGGGTTACTATAAACACTAGTAAGGTACACATCAATAACATGTATATCAAATATACCCTTGTTCACTTTGCCAGACTTCTTATCCACCAAATATTCAAGGCATTTCCGCTTCCAGTGACCATTTCCTTTGTAGTAGAAGCACTCAGTTCTAGGCTTTAGTCTAGCTTTGGGATTCTTCATGGGAGTGACAACTTGCTTGCCATTCTACATAAAGTTCCCTTTCTATCCCTTTTCCCTTTTCTTGAAACTAGTGGTCTTGTTAATCACCAACACTTGATGCCCTTTCTTGATTTCTACCTTCATCGATTTCATCATCATGAAAAGCTCGGGAAATGTTTTCGTCATCCCTTGCATACTATAGTTCATCACAAAGTTCCAGTAACTTGGTGATGGTGACTTGAGAACTCTGTCAATCACTATCTTATCTGGAAGATTAACTCCCACTTGATTCAAGCAATTGTAGTAACTAGACAATCTGAGCACATGCTCACTAGTTGAGCAATTCTCCTCCATCTCTCAACTAGGGTATTTGCTTGAAATATTAACTTCAACTCCTGGAACATCTCATATGGTCCATGATGTTCAAAACGTCTTTGAAGTCCCGATTCTAAGCCGTTAAGCATGGTGCACTAAACTATCAAGTAGTCATCATATTGAGCTAGCCAAACGTCTGCATCTGCTCCTCCAATAGGTCTGTCACCTAGCGGTGCATCAAGGACACAATTCTTCTGTGCAGCAATGAGGATAAACCTCAGATCACGGACCCAGTCCGCATCATTGCTACTATCATCTTTCAACTTAGTTTTCTCTAGGAACACATATAAAACATAGGGAAGCAACAACGCGAGCTATTGATCTACAACATTATTTGCAAAATATTATCAGGACTAAATTCATGATAAATTAAAGTTCAATTAATCATATTACTTAAGGACTCCCACTTAGATAGTCATCCCTCTAATCATCTAAGTGATCACGTGATCCAAATCAACTAAACCATGTCCGATCATCACGTGAGATGGAGTAGTTTTCAATGGTGAACATCACTATGCTGATCATATCTACTATATGATTCACGCTCGACCTTTAGGTCTCAGTGTTCCGAGGCCATATCTGTATATGCTAGGCTCGTCAAGTTTAATCTGAGTATTTCACGTGTGCAACTGTTTTGCACCCATTGTATTTGAACGTAGAGCCTATCACACCCGATCATCACGTGGTGTCTCAGCATGAAGAACTTTCGCAACAGTGCATATTCAGGGAGAACACTTATACCTTGAAATTTAGTGAGAAATCATCTTATAATGCTACCGTCAATCAAGGCAAAATAAGATGCATAAAGGATAAACATCACATGCAATCAATATAAGTGATATGATATGGCCATCATCATCTTGTGCTTGTGATCACCATCGTCACCGGCACAACACCTTGATCTTCATCGTAGCATCGTTGTCATTTTGCCACCTATTGCTTCTACGACTATCGCTACCGTTTAGTGATAAAGTAAAGCAATTACAGGGCGATTGCATTGCATACAATAAAGCGACAACCATATGGCTCCTGCCAGTTGCCAATAACTTAGTTACAAAACATGATCATCTCATACAATAAAACTTAGCATTATGTCTTGACCATATCACATCACAACATGCCCTACAAAAACAAGTTAGACGTCCTCTACTTTGTTGTTGCAAGTTTTACGTGGCTGCTACGGGCTAAGCAAGAACCGTTCTTACCTATGCATCAAAACCACAACGATAGTTCGTCAAGTTAGTGCTGTTTTAACCTTCTCAAGGACCGGACGTAGCCACACTCGGTTCAACTAAAGTTGGAGAAACCGACACCCGCAGCCACCTATATGTGCAAAGCACGTCGGTAGAACCAGTCTCACGTAAGCGTACGCGTAATGTCGGTCCGGGCCGCTTCATCCAACAATACCGCCAAACCAAAGTATGACATGCTAGTAAGCAGTATGACTTGTATCGCCCACAACTCACTTGTGTTCTACTCGTGCATATAACATCTACGCATAAAACCAGGCTCGGATGCCACTGTTGGGGAACGTAGTAATTTCAAAAATTTCCTATGCACACGCAAGATCATGGTGATGCATAGCAACGAGAGGGAAGAGTGTTGTCCACGTACCCTCGTAGACCAAAAGTGAAAGCGTTAGCACAACGTGGTTGATGTAGTCGTACGTCTTCACGATCCAACCGATCAAGTACCGAACGTACGGCATTTCCGAGTTCAGCACACGTTTAGCTCGATGACATCCCACGAACTCCAATCCAGCAGAGCTTTGCGGGAGAGTTCCGTCAGCACGACGGCGTGATGACGGTGTTGACGATGCTTCCGACGCAGGGCTTCGCGTCAGCACCGCTATGATATTACTAGGGTGGAATATGGTGGAGGGGGCACTGCACACGGCTAAGAGATCAAGAGATCAATTTCCTATTCGGACTACAGGGAGAGGGGGCGGGCGGCCTGCCCTGGCCGCCCCTCCTATCAAGAGATCGTTATGTCTCGACCATTTCGAGACTCCTTGTCATGTCTGTGATCATATCCGAGACTCCGAACTACCTTCGGTACATCAAAACACAAAAACTCATAATACTGATCGTCACCAAACTTTAAGCGTGTGGACCCTATGGGTTCGAGAACTATGTAGACATGACTGAGACTCGTTTCCGGTCAATAACCAATAGCGGAACCTGGATGCTCATATTGGTTCCCACATATTCTACGAAGATCTTTATCGGTCAAACCGCATAACTACATACGTTGTTCCCTTTGTCATCGGTATGTTACTTGCCCGAGATTCGATCGTCGGTATCTCAATACCTAGTTCAATCTCATTACCGGCAAGTCTCTTTACTCGTTATGTAATGCATCATCCCGCAACTAACTCATTATCCACATTGCTTGCAAGGCTTATAGTGATGTGCATTACCAAGAGGGCCCAGAGATACCTCTCCGACAATCGGAGTGACAAATCCTAATCTCGAAATACGCCAACTCAACATGTACCTTTGGATACACCTGTAGAGCTCCTTTATAATCACCCAGTTACATTGTGACGTTTGGTAGCACACAAAGTGTTCCTCCGGTAAACGGGAGTTGCATAATCTCATAGTCATAGGAACATGTATAAGTCATGAAGAAAGCAATAGCAACATACTAAACGATCAAGCGCTAAGCTAACAGAATGGGTCAAGTTAATCACATCATTCTCCTAATGATGTGATCCCGTTAATTAAATGACAACTCATGTCTATGGTTAGGAAACTTAACCATCTTTGATTAATGAGCTAGTCAAGTAGAGGCATACTAGTGACACTATGTTTGTCTATGTATTCGCACGTGTATTATGTTTCCGGTTAATACAATTTTAGCATGAATAATAAACATTTATCATGAAATAAGGAAATAAATAATAACTTTATTATTGCCTCTAGGGCAGATTTCCTTCAGCATCATCCCATGCAACGCAGGCTTGCAATCATTCATCACCAGTCTGGAAGACTAGAGAAATTAGCCATGCCACGGAAAAAATCAAAGGAATAGGTTGAAATCACAACACAAAGAGGCAACCAACTACTCCACTTGATTAACATGTCTGCTGGGAAGATCTGAAGAGAGTCCGAAATATTTGACAAAACCTACCCTCACAGGCCCTCTTTAGTTAAATCGGACATCGTCAAGATAAGAATAGACCAAAGAGACCTTACAATAGCCATCACCACGACCGTCTTGTCGATGCCGATTGATAAACAAAGCCTAAGTGAAACGAGGACCAACAAGAACTAAGACAAATGAAAAGGGGTACGTTCCCACTCCTCTGGCCAGCATTGAAGTTTCCGGACGGGAGAGAGGAGAGGGACCAAGAGGATGGAGTGGAGGAGAGATTGGATGGCGGTTACGGTTGGTAACAGATTGGGGAGAGGGTTGCTCCCTGTTGACACCAGATTTTGGCATGGTCAAAAAGTAATTAAGAAGGTCTCAAATGGAAAAATGATCAAAGTGAGAAAGTTTCATATCGTCAAAAGGAGAAATTTTGATATTTGGGTCATAGCCATCCGATCTCATCCCTAAGGCCGAAGTTGTATTCGAAATATTGAGATTTTGTGTTCAGAATAGTATTCGGCTGATTACGCCCCCAACATGGCCTCTGATGGAAAAAGTTACAACAGAAAAGTTCTTCGTCTCGTCGAAGCGATCGATTTTGATATAAAAATTGTTCCAATCCGAGTTCGTATGCAAAAGTTAGAGCCATCGGAGTACAGCCCTGTCAGGAGGCAAAAAATGGCGCGCCCCACCAGACACCCTGTCTGATGGGTAGCGCGTGGGATAGCCTGTTTTGCGCGACCGATTTGACCCTCATGATGACCTCTGATCAAAAAACGTTTAACGTAAAAGTTGTTCGTCTCGTTGAAACGGTCAAGATTGCTTTTGGGCTCGTTTCCATCCGAGATCGTTTACAACCACAAAAAAGACCCGCAAGGTGCAGCCAGTTTAAACCGAACAGTTTTGGAAAGTTCGGGCAAAACCAATCCGAATTTGGCTAGGGTTTTGGACGTGAATCCAAGCCTTTTCCTTGCACGGGAAGTCCAGCCGCCTCTTATATACCTAAGGGGTGACGGCCGATTGAACAACACACAATCGAACAAATCATCTACCACTTTTACCTTTACTTTTACCTTCTCTCTTGTTCTTCTTCTTCCTCGTTCTTCATTCGTTCTTCTTCATTGCAGGGCGGCGAACCTCGAGGCCCTAGGGGCGGTCAGGCCGACCTAGGGCAGCCCATAGCCGCCCTTGCACACTCGACGGGTCCCTCCCGGCGCGTGGGGTTTCGGTCTACAAAAGCGCCGCCGGATTGTCTTATGCAGCGCTTCGGCGGTCTCCTTCGACGTGAGCTGCGGTGCATCACCCTCGGCGTTGGAGGTACACGGTGACGTGTTCGTGTGCGAACACACTTTTGGCGACTCATTGGGAAGAAGCTTTGAACGGTCTCCGCCCGTTCTTGCTACTTAAGAGATCGTCATCTAGGGTTTGCAATCTACAAAGGTAACATGAATACCCAATTCACTTATGTAGATGCAAATAATGCATATGTTGTTGCTAGATCGCCTAATGAGCATATTGTATTGGCTAGCCCTAGTTTTATCAATCATGCATCTAATTATGTGCAACAGCCGATTCAGAATAATCTTCATGCGCCAACTTCATATAATTTTAGCAACATGCAACATATGTATCCCAACTCCCATGCATCGGCAACCCCACAAATCTATATGCCGATGAACAACATGATGAGTTCGGTTAATCATGTTGAGACACCCAATGTAGGAACTTCCAATAGTATGCAACAAAGTGTTTCAACTTTTTATTCATCGGCAAATAACTTGCAGTATGTTAATCCAAACGTGCCGGTGGATAGGGGAATTGGCCATGCTACTACTTGTTATTCGGCCAATTACCCTCAAACATCGTATGCTACACCTCATGCTGCGAATTTTTCGGCACCATACGCAATTGTAGATATTCGTGATTCGGCTTCGCACCTTCATGCTCATGGCCGAATAAATGAGAATTCTACCAGAGCGCATGTGTCTTTACCTAGTAAAGTAGCTTATCATGTTGCCCCTGCACAATTACAAAATTTCGGCAACACACCATTGCCGAAAGCGTCTCAAAGTATTGGGGGGCAATCCGATGAAGATTGGGTTGAAATTGGTCGAAAAAAGCTTAAAGATAGACTAGCTGCAATGTTTGCTGAATTTAGACAAAAACAAGCAACCTTGCGAATCAAAGAAAGAAAGAGTGGTGATTCGGATAACAAAGTTAATTCGATTATTAAAAAAGCCGAATCAAATAGTATGTGTACCGAATCTATCAAAGAAAAAGAGGATGCCAAGGCATTAGAGAGTCATTCAAAAGTGGAACAAAGTATTATTCAAGTGATACAACCATCATGCTCTCCCAACGTATTTGAAGAGGTATGCATAGCGAGTAATTTACCTATTTTCAGATTTGGTCACAACTTTATTGTTGATGCATCTATTAGAAAAATCCTCATAGGTAATTTTGAAAGACCAATGAAGAAGGGTAATTTACTTGTTAGCAATAAAATTGTTTTAGAACATATCGGTCAACCAATTGTGCCATTTATGAAGACCGATAATGACTTATTATTGCAGCCAAAACTTTCCCCGTTGCTTTATCTAAAGTTCATATCTAGTTGGGTAGCTTTGCTTATTTCTTACTTGGCTTGCACTTTGTCTCAATTGAGACATGTGTGTTCTAAATATTTTCATATCAGAAGTTTAAAGCCAATGTTAATTTCTTTTGAGAAATCCGATGCTAATATAATATCTTATCCAAAGACACCGGAGATAGAGTGGAAAACACAATGTATAGCCGAATGGGAAGATTCCAAATCTGAACCATTCGCTTGTTTATCTTCAAAGCCGCTCACACAGCAAGATCGGCTAGAAAGCAAGAAGTTTACCTTCAATTCAAGCATGTGTGACCAAATATTTGATTTATTGCTGAAAAATAATTACATAAGAATTCTTGATCACCATGTCAAGCCATCAATTCAAGGACGAATGTATTGTAGGTTGCATCATTCGTTCAAACATAATTTTGAGGATTGCAATATGTTTCGTCAAATAGTTAAATCGGCCATTGATAAAGGACGATTGAAATTTGTTGAAACACCAAGAGATGACCAGTCTATTCCGATTGGTCCCGATGGCAGAAAGCTTTTGCATCGGCTGCTTCAAGCCGATCCATTTAAAGAGAAGGTAAAAACTGCAGGTGATGGGATCGAGCTTTCAAGTAAAGAATTTGTTGAAGAGCATAATGAACGTAACCTTGAGGGCAAAAATTCCATCAAAGCTACAATGGAGACGCCAAGGACTGGGGGGCAACAAGCAAATCCAATGATTGGTGCAAGCACAACCAAAGGAAACAAAGGCCGAAATAAGCGCAAGTGTAAGAGATCAAAAATCACCTTTGCTGAACTATTGGATAAATATCAAAAGAAGAGTGAAGAGAAGAATACTTATCGGCCAAATCATGCAAAGAAACCAAGATCACCCGCAAGGCACAAATATGAGGATCGGTATTGGCAAAGTGCGAATTTCAATGCAACATATTCATATCCTTATTTTGGGCCGCCAATGCCAATGCCGTGGATGCCTCCCTATGCTCATATAGATCCATATCCATCATGGGACAGGTGTGATACGAGGGCACACTCTCCATCTTATTTTAGACCATCTAACCAATATTATGCAGCTCCGAGAAGATCAGCATTTGAACAATCACATGCTAAAGACCGTTTCGATCATAAGGAATCGGTCCAGTGCTCAAGGAATAGAAATGAGGTGGTCAAGCAAGTTTACCGCGTTAAAAGAGATGGTCGTAAGAGCGCTACTTCAGATTTGATCTCAAAAGAAAAAGAGCCAACTAAAATGTTGACATTGGCTACTAAAGTCAATGAGATGAAGCAATCAATTGTTGAGAGTCAATCAAGTGCCAAATCTGAAGGGAGGAAGTTGAGAGTGCCCAAGATAAAACAAGAATTGCCATTACTTCAAAGAAAATCGCAGCCGGGTTGCCCACTCGGCTTACCATATTGGCAAAAGAAGAAAGTACAAAAGCTTAGTGCACAAGAACTTGAAAAGATGAACATGGTATGGGTTCCCAAAGGAAGTACTAAAAACAAGAATAATATGCAAGATTCCGTTGCAATAAGTGCGACAAAGGTGAAGAAAGAGAAGAGTGCAAGCTTCGAACAACCAAGTCGAGGGTTTGCACATCAGAATCTTCGGTTCAAACAACATCCATATTCTTCAACTATGTCATTAATGCATATGCCATGGAATTCATCCTCAGGTATGACTGGTTACCCTCCGTGGAATTATTTTGACCCATGGATGCAATATAATTTCTTACATCATGAAAGGGTATTACCAAATCATTATATGTTCGATTAGCTTCATTTTTGTTGCTAATCTAAATGGCCGATATATACTTATCGTCCAAAGCACGTACAAAACGGCCGATGGAGTGTTGACATCGTGCTTAGAACAAACTTCGTGCAAGTTATTTTTCGGCACACAAGTTTTACCGAAAAACAGGGGGGCATGTGTTGACACCAGATTTTGGCATGGTCAAAAAGTAATTAAGAAGGTCCCAAATGGAAAAATGATCAAAGCGAGAAAGTTTCATATCGTCAAAAGGAGAAATTTTGATATTTGGGTCATAGCCATCCAATCTCATCCCTAAGGCCGAAGTTGTATTCGAAATATTGAGATTTTGTGTTCAGAACAGTATTCGGCTGATTACGCCCCCAAGATGGTCTCTGATGGAAAAAGTTACAACAGAAAAGTTCTTCGTCTCGTCGAAGCGATCGATTTTGATATAAAAATCGTTCCAATCCAAGTTCGTATGCAAAAGTTAGAGCCATCGGAGTACAGCCCTGTCAGGAGGCAAAAAATGGCGCGCCCCACCAGACACCCTGTCTGATGGGTAGCGCGAGGGATAGCCTGTTTTGCGCGACCGATTTGACCCTCATGATGACCTCTGATCAAAAAACGTTTAACGTAAAAGTTGTTCGTCTCGTTGAAACGGTCAAGATTGCTTTTGGGCTCGTTTCGATCCGAGATCGTTTACAACCACAAAAAAGACCCGCAAGGTGCAGCCAGTTTAAACCGAACAGTTTTGGAAAGTTCGGGCAAAACCAATCCGAATTTGACTAGGGTTTTGGACGTGAATCCAAGCCTTTTCCTTGCATGGGAAGTCCAGCTGCCTCTTATATACCTAAGGGGTGACGGCCGATTGAACAACACACAATCGAACAAATCATCTACCACTTTTACCTTTACTTTTACCTTCTCTCTTGTTCTTCTTCTTCCTCGTTCTTCGTTCGTTCTTCTTCATTGCAGGGCGGCGAACCTCAAGGCCCTAGGGGCGGTCAGGCCGACCTAGGGCAGCCCATAGCCGCCGCGCGCCCTGACGGGGTCCCTCCCGGGCGCGTGGGGTTTCGGGTCTACAAAAGCGCCCGCCGGATTGTCTTGCGTACCGCGCTTCCGGCGGGTCTCCTTCGACGTGAGCTGCGGTGCATCACCCTCGGCGTTGGAGGTACACGGTGACGTGTTCGTGTGCGAACACTCCCATCATAAAGCCTTTGAAAGCTTGGATTGATGTGAAAAGAGGAAGCCCGAACAGAAGGAAGAGGCGGAAATGAAAAACTAGCGGTGCCGGTTTCTACCGGAGTCGTGCATGCTCACCATATATACACAATGCTCGCCAACTGTTTTGTACTGTTTTCATGGGATCACCCATTGTATAGGAACATGGAATTTATTGCACTGAGAGTACTTTACTCTTTCATCTAACGTCCATCCACCCATACTTTTAGTCAGATTCTAAAATTTGTATCACCTTTATCTTTTGAACAAATGATCCGATTTGTAATATCTTTCTAGATTAGTGTTCATGACATTTAAATCTATAAAACAAGATCAAACTTGAACATGTTCCGAACAAGTTCAAATTCTAATTTGATACCATAATGAAACCCATGTGAAATGTGAGATGATACAACGATGGAACTGAAGTAAACAAATAATAAAAACATGCAAAAGATAATGTAATAAACTATAGTAAAAGGAATGTACGAATAAATACTGAAAAATATAAATTTGGGATAATATGAAAATGATAAAATATGTGAAGAGAACACTTTATGTCCAGCCCGACCATGGAATATATTTTGACAAAATGATATGAAACTTATTTGAAAGCTCCAGAATAGAAATTGAACCTGAATGAAATAGAAGTGAAATCCGGAATGGAAAAGTAGCGAATCATGTAATGAAAATAATAATGAAACATGTAAAAAACACGATGACACACACATGAAGTTTCAATATGATTTCATAATTTGAATTTGATTTTTTTTTCTAAAGTGTTCAAATTGATCTTGTTTTGAAGATTTGAATATCGTGAATACTAATATTCAAACGGGTTACCGATCGAATATTTGGTTCCAAAGATATAATCGGTACAAACTGTATAATCAAACTGAAAGCATGGGTGGGTGAGATGTAACTCTGCTGTAGGTTGGTTCAAAAGATCGCGTACTACCTTTTGACTACAAAACATACCCACTAGTCACTTTACTGTGGGGCCTCCTCACTAGCTGTCCCACACGTCAAAGAGAGCGGGTAAATATAATGTACACGGGTCACACAGGGCCGTTTGGATGACAGCCAACGGCTGCCCTCCCAAAATATTGGTCTTTGACCGGCAGGCTGGCGTGCGTTTGGTTCACAACCGAAATTTCGGATCTCAGCCAATTATTTGGTCATCCCGTGTAATTCTGCAGCAACCCATGGGCGAGTTCCTGGTGGCAAATTCGCACGCCAATTTCTTTTGGCTCGCCCTTGTTTTGGCGTGGCTGGCTTGGGCACACATGACAATGCATGTAGGACCCAGGTAGTCTCGGCTCATCAGTGTGCTTGTTTTGAGTTGGCTTGATGTTAGCCCTGAGATTCTTCTTTCTTGCATGCGGGCTAATTGTAATGGGATGTTAGTGCTTTAATAAAGCTCCCAAATATCCCGGCAAAAAAAAAATGCTCCCAATTCGATGCCAAAAAAAAAAAGAACCTGCACCGCTGGAAAATTCACTCTCAAGAGGTTTTTTCCCATCTACTAGGTGCCCACATATATTCCCCTTGGGATTGGAGTCCTTCACCTCCCCACCAACACCAAACCTCCTCTCTCCTCATCTCGGTGCTATAAGAAAGCACCAGCGTCGTCTACTCGTTCCCTTCTACCACTCTTCCTGTCTTCCTCCCTCGCCGCCCCCAAATCCCTCGTGAAGACTCCTCCTGTATGATCGATGGTAGCGGCCAGCCAGGGCCGATCCAATTGCATGGCCCTCTCTGTGATCTTCCACAGCTTTCTTGAACTGCATGCGCGCATGGATCTGCCTCTCGCTAGATCGCTTCGGCTTGCTAGCTGCGCGATCGAGAGGCCGGCCGGGCAGTTCAATAAAGCTGTGGGAAGTCTCAGTGAGAGGCCAATTGTTCGGCGTAGATGCGTTTCGAGAGAGAGGCAATTCTTCGTCGTATGAAGGTATGCCACCATGCAAGAATGTCCTCGATTATGCAGGTGTGTAGATGTGCGCGGCGGCCTGCTCTTAGAAAGCTCAGAAATTTCGTCACCGGCCGTTTCTTGTCATGCATCTCCACTACTAATTCGCGATCAATTCTCCGTTTTTAACTCCCAATTAATGGTTGCATAGTACTACTTACTAGTTCCTCAAGTTTCAGTTACTATGTTTATCGACATTTTTTTTTTTGCAAAAATAAACTCCCAAATGCTTTGTCTCTTTAATTACTCACGTGCGTGTCCCTATTTCTTGAAGAAAGAAAACCATGCTCTCGCTTCCGCACGGCCATGCTTCGCAGTGCATGCTTGATTGCTAAACTAACTGCAATGCATGAAGTACGAAAAATGTTTAGCTTTCCCCTCCAAATAATTCACGCTAAAATTGACTATTGCTGCTGTCCAATTCGAACCATCTATGGAGTATTAGGTGTAAAAATTTGGATATTCGTAGACATATATTTTGGCCTCCACGGTCTCAGCGTTGTATACAGAATGTACATACCAGATGACATGGTAAAATCAAAATGAAACGGTGGCATCTCCTTAGTTAATCTGAAGATAAATTGTTTTGGATAGTATGAGAATTAGTGCAGCGGCCTGACTTGACGTGTTGCTGTGCGCACGACCAGGATATCTTTTGGCCGTGAAAACGGGCGGAAGAGAAAAGACGCTGCACTGCAAAGGAGAGCATGCATACTGAGTTACTACTGACATTGCTACTACTCCATGAAGCCTCAAATCACACCCGGCCAGTCCTTGTCTCCTCTGCGCCCCAATTATACCTCTCTGACTTCTCGCGCCCTTGTACCAGATCGCCCCGGCCACTGCATGAGGTGACCATTATTCCTGCTGGAGGCAGACAGACAGGCATGAATGAATTGCTCTCATGCATCACTTCACCTCGCTTACACCAAGCTACTCCTCAGCACTACTAGCTAGCTAGGTCAAGGTGTGATGGATGGATGGATGGATGGATCCATGGGGCTGAACAGTTGGGCACTGCACGCGGTCGCCATTGCTGCCGCTGCTGCGCCTAGCAGCTAGTAGCAGCTTGGGTTGAGTGTGGTGTTGGGCAAGCGTGCACTGGCATGTGCATGGCTGGCTTCCTTTACCCTCAACAGTCGGCTTTCTTGGCAAGTTGTACGTGTCCTGTCTGTCTAGGATGCACGTACGCACGCACGCTCGACCGATCTTGATGGGGGAGAGGATGTAGTGTAGTGTACGCGCCTATGAGATCTGAGTGATCAGGCGATGTATGTTATTTATGCCTGTGGGTCGATGCATCTTGTCGCGCCCTCAATTCCAAGTACAACAAACACCAAATCCATCCGGATACAGCTGCTAGGAAGTCAGTGATTTTGTGTCGGTATGTTATTTTTAGTTTTATTTTCGAAAAGAGGGGAATGCCCCAGTGATGCACACATAAAAAATCCTACTAGATGATTATTGCCGCATGTCAAGTGTGTGGCACCCCGGTCTTGACATTTTTCAATGGTAATTCCAGTCACGCAAGGATGATAAATTTCAGTGACACACAACAAGTTTCTGTCGAAAATAAACTGAAACGCGAAGTTGCCATGCTTGCCAACTGAAATTGTCATCCTCGCGTAACTAAACTTTCCATAAAAAAACGTTCGGAGTTACCATCTGCTCGTACTTGACGTTGGACACTTATCAGCTCCAAATCTTGTTATTTATTCAACGATGTCAGGCAAAGACTAACATCAATGCCAAACGGATTGGCTTATACAGAAACAAAGAAAACCCATGGCCAACCAATCTGCCTTGACGATTGGATCTCCACAAACCTTGGGAAATGTTGCATAACTAAACGAAAATATGCTATTCCTTGACAAAGCCTTCAGAAATGAATCATCGCACTACCCTAATGTTGACGAGTACAACCGAGTCGAACATGAGATTTTCATCTCGAAAGCCAGGCTTCGAGCCAACACCTTCGACGAGGGCACGACGCTCACACGCCAACATTGTTTGGTCTATCGGAAGGGAAAATCATGTTTTTTCACCCAGGCTACACACAAACTTGTCATCGAACCCATCACAGCCAACAACCTCACTGTCGGCCGACGACGTCTCGCTAGGTGGATCTGTTAGAGAAGATGCCAGATACAGGTCAAAGCCCACGATGTCCTGCTTTCGGTCAATACCACATCTCCTTTGGTCCACTTAGATGGGGAGAGAGGGATGCTTGGAGGTAAGCTGGTTATCAAATCTTGCCGCAATTGAAGCCACCTCACACATCACCATCACTGCAGCCATGTCGTGGATCTGCTCACAGCGTCCCCGAAGCCACCACCGCGTCATCCTCCACCCTGCCTCAATCGTCGTGGTCATCCCCCTATGCAGGGCCGTGCCACCAGATCTAGCACGCGCTTTCCCCGGACGTCGTCGCCGGAAACTTCATAAGAACGAGATGCTGACGCATGTCGACAGATGCCACAACCGTGCCAGCTAGCGACGAGACAGCGAAGCAAAAGCTTTACCTCTTCCATTAATTAATAATTAAGAAGATTTTTTTGGTTCATTTACGAACAATTGAACAAAAACATGGTACAAATAGAGACAAGCCCACAAATACAGAAGTTTACAGGTCTTTTCCTATGGCAGCAGAAGACCTAGGACAATCTCATATAGGCGAGGGAGCCTACATATATGAAAGCACACACATTTTGATGTCTAATGACCCACAAGTGTAGGGGGTCTATGATAACCCACAAGTATAGGGGATCGCAACAGTTTTCGAGGCTAGAGTATTCAACCCAAATTTATAGATTTGACACAAGGGGAGCCAAAGAATATTTGAAGGTATTAGGAGCTGAGTTGTCAATTCAACTACACCTGGAGATTAATTATCTGCAGCAAAGTGATTAGTAGCACAGTAGTATGATAGTCTTGATGATAGCAGCAGTAGTAACGGTAACAGTGATAGCAGTATTTTGTAGCAAGTGTGACAGTAGCAGCAACAGTAGTAACTTAGCAGAAACAATATAAGATAAATTCGTAGGCATTGAATCGGTGACTTGTTGGATGATATTCATCATGTGACAGTTATAACCTAGGGCGATACGGCACTAGCTCCAGTTCATCGATATAATGTAGGCATGTATTCCGTATATAGTCTTACGTGCTTTATTAAAAGAACTTGCATGACATCTTTTGTCCTACCCTCCCGTGGCAGCGGGGTCCATATTGGAAACTAAGAGATATTAAGGTCGCCTTTTAATAGAGAACCGAAACAAAACATTAACACATAGTGAATACATGAACTCCTCAAACTACGACCATCACAGAGAGTGGGCCCGATTGTTGTCACTCCGGGGTTGCCGGATCATAACCATAGTAGGTGACTATAACTTGCAAGATCGGATCTAAAACATGGATATAATGATGAATTCATAAACGGTTCAGATCCGAGTTCATGGCACACGGGCCCAAAGTGACAAGAATTAAGCATAGCAAAGTCATAGCAACATCAATCTAAGAACATAGTGGATACTAGGGATCAGACCCTAACAAAACTAACTCGATTACATGATGAATCTCATTCAACTCCTCACCGACCAGGGAGCCTACGAAGGAATTACTCACTCCTGGTGGGGAGCATCATGGAATTGGCGATGGAGATGGGTTGGTGATGATGAAGAATGAAGACCCCCTTCTCTGGAGCCCCAAACGGACTCCAGATTTGCCCTCCCAAGGAAGAATAGGGCTTGGCGGCGGCTCCATCTCGTGGATCACGATAATTCTTTCTCCCTGATTTTTTTTCTGGAAATATGTTATTTTATAGTATCAGGGGGGTCGTCTGCGGGGCCACCAGGTGGGTACAACCCACCTGGGAACGCCAGGAGAGGGGGGCGTGCCCTGGTGGGTTGTCCCCACCCACGTGCCCCTCTCCTGCAGGTCTTGGCTCCAGAAATTCTTATTATTGATAAAAAAATCCTCGCAAAGTTTCGTTCCATTCCGAGAACTTTTATTTCTACACAAAACAACACCATGGTAGTTCTGTTGAAAACAACGCCAGTCTGGGGTTAGTTTCATTCAAATCATGCAAACTAGAGTCCAAAACAAGAGGGAAAACATGAGAAAAAGTCGATACGTTGGAGACGCATCAGTCTATCATAGGTTTTTCGATAAGTAAGAGTGTCAAACTCAATGAAGAGAAGAATTGGTTGATGGAACTTGTAAGAATTCATTGTAAAAGCTACCAAGAGTGTTTGATGACTTGTTTGATCACAAAAGTAATTGCAAGAAAGTAAATGGTGACAAAAATGTATAGATGCAACAAGTGGAGCGATCCTTAATAGTAGTAAGGACAAGCTGGTGGTTTTACTTATAGGGATCAAAACGCTCTCAAGGACACATAGTTGTTTCACCAAGTTCCTTTCATCAAGTTTTATTGAGTTACCATTCATTGTTTGGGGTGCGGTGGAACCCATGATAATGTGATGCTCTTACTTGAATAAACGACATACTTATGATTATACCTTTTATCCAAGAATCCACAAATAAAAGAGAATAAATGGATAACATCTAAGCATAGCCATAAACTATGAGCTTCCGACAACCCCTGGTGCAATAGTTCATAAACTTAGGGTTTGATAATTTCTGATACTCCAGCCACCCGCGATGAATAAACTAATCACACAATGCTCTCCTCTAGACCTATGAAGGTGAAGTGATATGCAGTCAACGTTCACCCATCAACAATAGAGAAATACATGACAACACAATACCAAAAATTGAACTAGATTCAACTTCACTATATTAATAACAACAAGGTTTATCTGTTCACAAGTAAAAGGTTTAAGCATCAACTACAAGGAGTAATCAACACCAAAAACTACACTCAACAATGGATCTAAGGTAAAAGTTCATATATCGGAAAGCTAAGGTTGAGGGAGTTGATGGAGATGATGGTGCCGATGAAGATGGAGATGGAGATGATACCAATTATGATCGGAGTATTCGTGATGATGATGGGTTTAAACTCCCCCTCCTAGAGGGATGGATATCCAACATATTCAGCCTGCCGGAGGACAAAAGTGTTTTGCCTCAGTTCCGCCTCGAGATGGCGGTAGGAAAATCTTGTAAAATCCTTTAGTGATTTTAGGTCAGATGAAAATATAAGCCGAAGGGCATCAGAAGGCGGTGGCCATGGGCTCCACGTGACCAAGGGGGTGCGTTGAGGCCACGTAACCCCCCTCCAGCCTATCTTCTGGCTCCTAGCTCCTTTTCTTATAATATAATTTCTTGAAATTTTCTTGCATTTTGGCCTGGTTGATCGACATGTTAATAGCCAACATCAGGGATTGATGACCACGTTGAAATGACGACATGAGGTCGATGCCCACCATACTACCGCGGTCTATGACACCTCCTCTTTTGGGGATGATGTCTTGACATACCTTCACTCATCCTCGAGTTGCCATGCATCTTGTCACGCTTTCCCTTCAAGTACAATGGGAAATCCAGTCCACGAATCTGAGAGGAAGTCAAGATTTTGTGTCAACGTGTCATGTTTGGATGATGAATTGTTATTTCTAAAGCCGAGTCAAAAGCTTTGCACGTTCATCAATTAAGGTGATTGTCTAGCTATAATTTGTGCAAAACAAGGAAAAGACCGTTACAAACCCGGTCAAGACCACTTCCTACCATGCTAGAGAGAAGAAGTCATTTTTTCCTTTTTCAAAAAGGGGGTTTGCCCCGGCCTCTGCATCAGAACAATGCATACGGCCATATTATTGATAATCAAAAGGTCCAACAAAAGTCTTAAGGTCTCAAAAAAAGGAAAAGAAGGCTCACAAAGAGCATGAATGCAAAAATAGGATAGCCACAACCGGCAGGCAAAACATAAGATAGGAAACTAAACACCTATCCTATTACATGACCGCCATCCAAAACGGTTGAAGATAGCCCGTGCTACCGTCTCCCATCGGATATATCTAGTAACTAAATGCTCCCTGGCCTCCGTTGGAGTGAGTAGCGACCACATACGGATGAGTGTAGTGGCCCGGAAAATAACCTACAAGAAATGAATATTTGTTGTTCTATTAAAAACCAGATCATATCTGCAGTTCCAAACTGCCCATAATAAAGCACGTACTCCTACACAGATATAATTCGGAGGAGTACTATTAAAAGCTATGTGGAATGACCTCCACAATTTTTTTTGCCAATGGGCAGTCAAGAAAGAGGTATTTGGTTGATTCATCACTATCACAGAAACTGCATCTTTTAGATCCAGTCCAGTTGCGTCTTGCCAAATTGTCCTTAGTTAGAATGACCTGTTTGTGGACAAACCACATAAACACTTTGATTTTTAAAGGCACTTTGACTTTCCAAACATGTTTCAAATTAGGAATAGTGCTAGCTTGATAATATCCAAATACATGGATTTAACCGAAAAACCCCCATTCTTAGTTAGTTTTCGGAGCAACTGATCAGACTATTGAGAAAGGTGGACATCCATCAATCTTCTCATAAGATGGAGCCAAGCTTCCCAACGGTTTCCTGCTACGTCCTCCTGAATTGAATATTAAGAGGATTGGGCTGTAATATTGTTGCAATGTAAGCGTCTCTTCGCTGAACAATATTATAGAGAGAGGGATATTGGAGTGCAAGGGGCGTCTCCCCTAGCCATGTATCCTCCCAGAATCTTGTGGAAGTACCAGTTCCAACTACAAATTTTGTCCTTGATACGTCCATTTTGCATCATGTTTTTATATCAATATTTATTGCATTATGGGCTGTTATTACACATTATATCTCAATACTTATGGTTATTCTCTCTTATTTTACAAGGCTTACCATGAAGAGGGGGAACGCCGGCAGCTGGAATTCTGGCTGGAAATGGAGCAAACATTGGAAACCTATTCTGCACAGCTCCAAAAGTCCTGAAACTCCAAGAAACATCTTTTTGGATTTAATAAGAATTTTTGAGCGAAACAAATACACCAGGGGGCCTACACCCCGTCTAGGAGACAGGAGGGCGCACCCCCTATAGGGCGCGCCCCTATCTCCTGGGCCCCCTGGTGGGCCTCCGGTGTCCATCTTCTGCTATATCAGAGCTTTTTCCCTGGAAAAAATCGTGTGCAAGCTTACGGGACGAAAATCCGCCGCCAAGAGGCGGAACCTTGGCAGAATCAATATAGGGCTCCGGCGGAACTGTTCTGCCGGGGGCACTTCCCTTCGGGAGGGGGAAATCATCACCAACGTCATCACCAATGATCCTCTCATCGGGAGGGGGTCAATCTCCATCAACATCTTCACCAGCACCATCTCCTCTCAAAACCCTAGTTCATCTCTTGTATCCAATCTTGTATCAAAACCACAAATTGGTACCTGTGGGTTGCTAGTAGTGTTGATTACTCCTTATAGTTGATGCTAATTGGTTTTCTTGGTGGAAGATCATATGTTCAGATCCTTTATGCATATTATTACTCCTCTGATTATGAACATGAATATGCTTTGTGAGTAGTTACGTTTGTTCCTCAGGACATGGGTGAAGTCTTGCTATTAGTAGTCATGTGAATTTGGTATCCGTTCGATATTTTGATGAGATGTATGTTGTCTTTTCCTCTAGTGGTGTTATGTGAACGTCGACTACATGACACTTCACCATTATTTGGGCCTAGAGGAAGGCATGGGGAAGTAATAAGTAGATGATGGGTCGCTAGAGTGACAGAAGCTTAAACCCTAGTTTATGTGTTGCTTTGTTAGGGGCTGATATGGATCCATATGTTTAATGCTGTGGTTAGGTTTACCTTAATACTTCTTTTGTAGTTGCGGACGCTTGCAATAGGGGTTAATCATAAGTGGGATGCTTGTCCAAGCAAGGGCAGTACCCAAGTACCGGTCCACCCACATATCAAATTATCAAAGTACCGAACGCGAATCATATGAACGTGATGAAAACTAGCTTGACGATAATTCCCATGTGTCCTCGGGAGCTCCTTTCTCATTATTAGAAATTGTCCAGGCTTATCCTTTGCTACATAAAGGATTGGCCACCTTGCTGCACTTTATTTACTTGTTACTCGTTACCATTTATCTTATCACAAAACTATCTATCACCTACAATTTCAGTGCTTGCAGAGAAAACCTTACTGAAAACCGCTTATCATTTCCTTCTGCTCCTCGTTGGGTTCGACACTCTTACTTATCGAAAGGACTACGATTGATCCCCTACACTTGTGGGTCATCAAGACTCTTTTCTGGCGCCGTTGTCGGGGAGTGTAGCGCTTTTGGTGAGTGGAACTTGGTAAGGAAACATTTTATAGTGTGCTGAAATTTTACATTACTTGTCAAGATGGAAACTAATCCTTTGAGGGGCTTGTTTGGGGTATCTTCACCCCAACCAGAAGAGCAAAGAGTTGCTCCTCAACCTACTGAACTTTATGAAAATATTTACTTTGAGATTCCTTCGAGTATGATAAAGAAACTGCTAGCTAATCCATTTGCAGGAGACGGAACATTGCATCCCGATTTACACCTTATCTTTGTGGATGAAGTTTGCGGATTATTTAAGCTTGTAGGTATTCCCGATGATGTTGTCAAAAGGAAGGTCTTCCCTTTATCTTTGAAGGGAGATGCATTGACATGGTATAGTCTATGTGATGATGCGAGATCTTGGAATTATAAGCGATTGAAGCTGGAATTTCACCAGAAGTTCTATCCTATGCATCTTGTTCATCGTGATCGTAATTACGTATATAATTTCTGGCCTCGCGAAGGAGAAAGCATCGCTCAAGCTTGGGGGAGGCTTAAGTCAATGTTATATTCATGCCCCAATCATGAGCTCTCTCGGGAAATGATTATTCAGAACTTTTATGCTCGGCTTTCTCTTGATAATCGCAACCTGCTCGATACTTCCTGTGCTGGTTCTTATATGATGAAGACTATTGATTTCAAATGGGACTTATTGGAAAGAATTAAATGCAACTATAAAGATTGGGGTTTCGACGATGGTAAGGATTCAGGTATGACACCTAAGTTCGATTGTACTCCCTCCGTTTTTATTTAGTCTGCATATTAGAGTTGACTAAAGTCAAACTTCGTAAAGTTTGACCAAGTTTATAGAAAACAATATAGACATTTATCATAATAAATCTATACGATGTGAAAGTACATTCAATAATAAATCTAATGTTGTTGATTTGTTATTGTATATCTTAATATTTTTGTTTATAAACTTGATCAAAGTTTGTAAAGCTTGACTTTGACCAAAGCTAATATGCGAACTAAATAAAAACGGAGGGAGTACTAAATCTTTTATGGATACCGATGCTTTTCGTGGATTTAGCACTAAGTATGGACTTGACTCTGAGATAGTAGCTTCTTTCTATGAATCTTTTGCTACTCACATTGATCTCCCTAAAGAGAAGTGGTTTAAATATAATCCTCCTGTTGAAGTGAAATTAGTTGCACCTATTACAGTCGAAGAAAAGACTATCACCTATAGTGATCCTATTGTTCCTACTACTTATGTTGAGAAACCTCCTTTTCCTGTTAGGATAAAGGATCATGCTAAAGCTTCGACTGTTGTTCGTAAGAGTAATACTAGGACTTATACACCTCTTGATCAAATTAATGTTGAACCTAGTATTGCTATGGTTAAAGATCTCTTGGATGATGATTTAGATGGGCATGTTATTTATTTTTGTGGTGAGACTGCTAATATTGCTAGACCAGATACCAAGACACGTAGACCTATCGTAGGCATGCCTGTTATTTCTGTTAAAATAGGAGATCATTATTATCATGGCTTATGTGATATGGGTGCTAGTGCTAGTGCAATACCTTATACCTTGTATCAAGAAATTATGCATGACATTGCACCCATTGAATTAGAAGACATTGATGTTACTATTAAGCTTGCTAATAGGGATACTATTAATCCCTTTGGGATTGTTAGAGATGTTGAAGTTTTGTGTGGGAAGGTTAAATACCCTGCTGATTTTCTTGTTATTAGTTCCCCACAAGATGATTTTTGTCCCATTATTTTTGGTAGAACCTTCTTGAATATGGCTAGTGCAAAGATTAATTGTGAAAAGAATATTGTCATTGTTGGCATAGATGGTATGTCTCATGAGTTTAATTTCGCTAAGTTTAGTAGACAACCTCGTGATAGGGAACCACCTAGTAAGGATGAAATTATTGGTCTTACTTCCATTGTTGTTCCTCCAACTGATCCGTTAGAACAATATTTGCTAGACCATGAAAATGATATGTTTATGAGGGAAAGAGAGGAAATAGATGAATTGTTCCTTAAACAGGAACCTATGCTGAAACAAAACCTTCCCGTTGAAATTCTTGGGGATCCCCCTCCACCCAAGGGTGATCCCGTGTTTGAACTCAAACCATTACCTGATAATCTTAAGTATGCTTATCTTGATGAAAAAGAAATATATCCTGTTATTATTAGTGCTAAACTTTCAGAGAAAGAAGAAGAAAGATTATTGAAAACTCTGAAGAAGCACCGAGCAGCTATTGGATATACTCTGGATGATCTTAAGGGCGTTAGTCCCACGTTATGTCAACACAAAATTACATTGGAGGACGATGCCAAACCAGTTAGAGATCCTCAAAGACGATTAAATCCCAAGATGAAGGAAGTGGTAAGAAAGGAGATACTAAAGCTCCTTGAGGCAGGTATTATTTATCCCGTTGTTGATAGTGAATGGGTAAGCCCTGTTCATTATGTTCCTAAAAAGGGAGGTATTACCGTTGTTCCTAATGATAAAGATGAATTGATCCCGCAAAGAATTATTACAGGCTATAGGATGGTAATTGATTTCCGTAAGTTAAATAAAGCTACTAAGAAAGATCATTACCCTTTACCTTTTATTGATCAAATGCTAGAAAGACTATCCAAACACACACATTTCTGCTTTCTAGATGGTTATTCTGGTTTCTCTCAGATATCTGTGTCAGCGAAGGACCAATCTAAAACTACTTTTCCTTGCCCTTTTGGTACTTTTGCTTATAGACGTATGCCTTTTGGTTTATGTAATGCACCTGCTACCTTTCAAAGATGTGTGATGGCTATATTCTCTGATTTTTGTGACAAGATTTGTGAGGTATTCATGGATGAATTTTCCATTTATGGATCCTCTTTTGATGATTGTTTTAGCAACCTTGATTGAGTTTTGCAGAGATGCGAAGACACTAGTCTTGTCCTGAATTGGGAAAAGTGTCACTTTATGGTTAACGAAGGCATTGTCTTGGGGCATAAGATCTCCGAGAGAGGTATTGAAGTTGATAAAGCCAAAGTGGATGCTATTGAAAAGATGCCATGTCCCAAGGACATAAAAGGTATAAGAAGTTTCCTTGGTCACGCCGGTTTTTATAGGAGGTTCATTAAGGACTTTTCTAAAATCTCTAGGCCTCTGACTAATTTATTGCAAAAAGATATTCCTTTTGTCTTTGATGATGATTGTGTAGAAGCATTTGAAATACTTAAGAAAGCTTTGATCACTGCACCTATTGTTCAGCCACCTGATTGGAATTTACCTTTTGAAATTATGTGCGATGCTAGTGAATATGCTGTCGGTGCTGTTCTAGGGCAAAGAGTCGATAAGAAATTGAATGTTATCCAGTATGCTAGTAAGACTCTTGATACTGCCCAGAGAGATTATGCTACTACTGAAAAAGAGTTCTTAGCAGTTGTGTTTGCATGTGATAAGTTTAGACCTTATATTGTTGATTCCAAAGTTACTATTCACACTGATCATGCTGCTATTAAATATCTCATGGAAAAGAAAGATTCTAAGCCTAGGCTCATTAGATGGGTTCTCTTACTCCAAGAATTTGACTTGCATATTATTTATAGAAAGGGAGCTGAGAACCCCGTTGCACACAACTTGTCTAGGTTAGAGAATGTTCTTGATGACCCACTGCCTATTAATGATAGCTTTCCTTATGAACAATTAGCGGTCGTTAATGCTTCTCGTACTACTCCTTGGTATGCTGATTATGCTAATTACATTGTTGCTAAATTTATACCGCATAGTTTCACATACCAGAAAAAGAAAAAGTTCTTTTATGATTTAAGACATTACTTCTGGGATGATCCACACCTTTATAAAGAAGGAGTAGATGGTGTTATTAGACGTTGTGTTCCTGAGCATGAACAGGAACAGATCCTACGCAAGTGTCACTCTGAATCCTATGGAGGACACCACGCTGGAGATAGAACTGCACACAAGGTACTACAATCTGGTTTTTATTGGCCTACTCTCTTCAAAGATGCTCGTAAATTTGTCTTATCTTGCGATGAATGCCAAATAGTAGGTAACATTAGTAGATGTCAAGAAATGCCTATGAATTATTCTCATGTTATTGAACCGTTTGATGTTTGGGGCTTTGATTATATGGGACCTTTTCCTGCCTCTAATGGCTATACACATATTTTAGTTGTTGTTGATTACGTTACTAAGTGGGTAGAAGCTATTCCAACTAGTAGTGCTGATCATAACACCTCTATTAAAATGCTTAAAGAAGTTATTTTTCCGAGGTTTGGAGTCCCTAGATATCTTATGACTGATGGTGGTTCACATTTTATTCATGGTGCTTTCTGTAAGATGCTTGCTAAGTATGATATCAATCATAGAATCGCATCTCCTTATCATCCACAGTCTAGTGGTCTAGTAGAGTTGAGCAATAGAGAGCTCAAATTAATTTTGCAAAAGACTGTGAATAGATCTAGAAAGAATTGGTCCAAAAAACTTGATGATGCATTATGGGCTTACAGAACTACATACAAAAATCCTATGGGTATGTCTCCATATAAGATGGTTTATGGAAAAGTGTGTCATTTACCTCTTGAACTTGAACATAAGGCATATTGGGCTATTAAGGAGCTCAACTATGACTTCAAACTTGCCGGTGAGAAGAGGTTATTTGATATTAGCTCACTTGATGAATGGAGAACTCAAGCCTATGAGAATGCCAAGCTATTCAAAGAGAAAGTCAAACGCTGGCATGCTAAGAGGATACAAAAGCGTGAGTTTAACGTAGGAGACTATGTATTATTATTCAACTCTCGTTTAAGATTTTTTGCAGGAAAACTCCTCTCAAAATGGGAAGGTCCTTACGTTATCGAGGAGGTCTATCATTCTGGTGCCATAAAAATTAACAACTTCGAAGGCACGAGTCCAAGGGTGGTAAACAGTCAAAGAATTAAACATTATATCTCAGATAATCCTATTAATGTTGAAACTAATATTATTGAAACCGTAACCCCTAAGGAATACATAAGGGACACTTTCCAGAACGTTCCAGACTCCGAAAAGGTATAGGCATGTGGTACGGTGAGTAATCCGACTCCAAAACGACTCCAATGGCAATTTTTATCAGTTTTGGAATATTTAAGAATTTTAGGAAGAAAGAAGTAGTCCGAAAGGGACACGAGGCTCCCACGAGAGTGGAGGGCGCCCCCCCTACTGGGCGCGCCCCCCTGTCTCGTGGGCACCTCGTGTGCCTCCCAGACTCCGTTTTCTTGCACATTACATATTTTGGTCGGTAAAAATTCATTATATATACTCCCGAAGGTTTTGACCACCGTATCATGCAAATATCCTCTGTTTTCGTTTTGAGTTGTTCCTGTTGCAGAATAAAGCAAGATGTCTTCTCAGGAGTCAGTTGGGGAGAGTCGGGTGTCTCACCCAACACCAGGTCCTGGAGCAAATAGCGATGCCTATCACTTTGGACCATCAACGGAGGATGAGATGGAGGCTGATTTGAAAAGGATAGATGCCATGGAGGAGGATCAAGAAGTTACCTCTCGTCTCCGAGCAGAATTCACTATGGGGGAACTACCTAGCCTGGCTGTCCCTACTTCAGTCACTCCTCCCAACTCTAGATTTCTTTCTTATGAAAATATGAAAAAGAGTTTTACTTGTTCTCCAGAAGCTATGCAGCATCCTTGGATAAGAGGAGCTTTGGCCATTTGGGCAAGCTCCGTAAAGAAATTATGGACCTCAAACAACAAGTCAATAAGCTCGAGGAGGAGAACCGTATCCTGAAGGGCATCATTGCCAAGAAGATCATAACACCAACCATGAAGAAGGAGAAATAATCACATGGGTATGGGCACTCCCCTTGGCATTTACCAAGCTTGGGGGAGGTGCCCCAGTATCGTATCACCATCACACTCCTATCTTTACCGCTTTATTTAGTTCGATCCTTTTAGTAGTATCTTGATCTAGTAGATTCAAGTTTTGATATCAAATAGTTTGAGTTTTGCTTTGTGATCTCCTTTTGTAATCGAGTCCGTGAGCTATCTATAATAAAGATTAGTGTTGAGTCAAGGGCTTTGCTATGTTGCTATGGTCTTGAGAAAGTAGAAAGAATAAAAGAGTTCATATTGATCTTATGGATAGTGACAACTTCACACATAGAAAGTACTAGGCATAAAAATTGTTGAGAGTTGATGAACGTAGCCTTGGTCATCATTGCAATTAATAGGAAGTGATAAGGAAAGAGGGATTCACATATAAATATATTATCTTGGGCACCTTTTATAATTGGGAGCACTCATTAGGTATGACATTCTAAAAGAGTTGACGTTGGACAAGGAAGACAACATAATGGTTTATGTTTTCCGACATCTCAGTTAAAGTATATTCTCATTGACCTTTCAAACATGTTGAACTTGCCTTTCCCCCTCATGCTAGCCAAATTCCTTGCACCAAGTAGAGATACTACTTGTGCTTCCAAATACCCTTAAACCCAGTTTTGCCATGAGAGTACACCATACCTACCTATGGATTGAGTAAGATCCCTCAAGTAAGTGTCATGTTGCAAGCAATAAAAATTGCTATTTAAATATGTATGACTTATTACTGCAGAGAAAATAAGCTTTGTACGAACTTGTTGTGGAAGTAATAAAAGCGACGGACTGCATAATAAAGGTCCACATACAAGGGGTAATATAAAGTGACGTTCTTTTGCATTAAGATTTTGTGCATCAACCCTAAACGCACATGACAACCTCTGCTTCCCTCTGCGAAGGGCCTATCCTTTACTTTATGTTTTAATTTATGCTTGAGTCAAGGTGATCCTCACCTTTCCCTTTTTCATTTTATCCTTTGGCAAGCTCCTCGTGTTTGAAAGATCATGATATATATATCCAACTGGATGTTAGCATGGGCTATTATTGTTGACATCACCTAAAGGTGAATATATTGGGAGGCAACACAATAAGCCCCTATCTTTCTCAGTGTCCGGCTGAAACTCCATAACCACAAGTATTGCGTGAGTGTTAGCAATTATAGAAGACTACAAGATAATTGAGTATGTGAGCTTGCTGAAAAGCTCTATTGTTGACTCTTTCTGATGTTACGATAAATTGCAATTGCTTTAATGACTGAGATTATAGTTTGTTAGTTCCCAATGAAGTTTTTGAACCATACTTGACATTGTGAATTGATTGTTACTTGAGCCTAAGAGATCATATGATAAAATCTATATATGTTGTTGTTATAAGAATGATCATGATGCCCTCATGTCCGTATTTTATTTTTATCGACACCTTTATCTCTAAACATGTGGACATATTTTTCGATTTCGGCTTCTGCTTGAGGACAAGCGAGGTCTAAGCTTGGGGGAGTTGATATGTCCAGTTTGCATCATGCTTTTATATCAATATTTATTGCATTATGGGCTATTATTACACATTATATCTCAATACTTATGGCTATTCTCTCTTATTTTACAAGGTTTACCATGAAGAGGGGGAATGCCGGTAGCTGGAACTCTGGCTGGAAAAGGAGCAAACATCCTATTCTGTACAGCTCCAAAAGTCGTGAAACTCCACGAAACATCTTTTTGGATTTAATAAGAATTTTTGAGAGAAAGAAATACACCAGGGGGCCCACACCCTGTCTAGGAGACAGGAGGGCCCCCCCCCTATAGGGCGCCCCCCTATCTCCTGGGCCCCCTGGTGGGCCTCCGGTGGCCATCTTCTGCTATATCAGAGCTTTTACCCTGGAAAAAATCGTGGGCAAGCTTACGGGACGAAACTCCGCCGCCAAGAGGCGGAACCTTGGCGGAATCAATCTAGGGCTTCGGCGGAGCTGTTCTGCTGGGGACACTTCCCTCTGGGAGGGGGAAATCATCACCAACGTCATCACTAATGATCCTCTCATCGGGAGGGGGTCAATCTCCATCAACATCTTCACCAGCACCATCTCCTCTCAAAACCCTAGTTCATCTCTTGTATCCAATCGTGTATCAAAACCACAAATTGGTACATGTGGGTTGCTAGTAGTGTTGATTACTCCTTGTAGTTGATGCTAATTGGTTTACTTGGTGGAAGATCATATGTGCAGATCCTTTATGCATATTATTACTCCTCTGATTATGAACATGAATATGCTTTGTGAGTAGTTACGTTTGTTCCTGAGGACATGGGTGAAGTCTTGCTATTAGTAGTCATGTGAATTTGGTATTCGTTCGATATTTTGATGGGATGTATGTTGTCTTTTCCTCTAGTGGTGTTATGTGAACGTCGACTACATGACACTTCACCATTATTTGGGCCTAGAGGAAGGCATGGGGAAGTAATAAGTAGATGATGGGTCGCTAGAGTGACAAAAGCTTAAACCCTAGTTTATGTGTTGCTTCGTTAGGGGCTGGTATGGATCCATATGTTTAATGATGTGGTTAGGTTTACCTTAATACTTTTTTTGTAGTTGCAGAATCTTGCAATAGGGGTTAATCATAAGTGGGATGCTTGTCCAAGCAAGGGCAGTACCCAAGTATCGGTCCACCCACATATCAAATTATCAAAGTACCGAACGCGAATCATATGAACGTGATGAAAACTAGCTTGACGATAATTCCCATGTGTCCTCGGGGGCTCCTTTCTCATTATTAGAAATTGTCCAGGCTTATCCTTTGCTACATAAAGGATTGGGCCACCTTGTTGCACTTTATTTACTTTATTTACTTGTTACTATTACCATTAATCTTATCACAAAATTATCTATCACCTACAATTTTAGTGCTTGCAGAGAAAACCTTACTGAAAACCGCTTATCATTTCCTTCTGCTCCTCGTTGGGTTCGACACTCTTACTTATCAAAAGGACTACGATTGATCCCCTACACTTGTGGGTCATCAGTCCTGTTAAAAAGACTGATTTCACTCTCATGAGTCCTTTCCAAAAAGGCGAATCAGTCGGCCATACCATCACCTGGGACAAGGTTTTGGATTGAAGGTACTTATTACACAGAATCTGGGCCCATGTGGCATCCGTCTCTACAGATAACTTATACAACCACTTGCTGAGAAGACATTTGTTCTTCACCTCTAAATTTTCAATGCCGAGACCCCCTTGATCTTTCGGCCCACAAATGATATCCCATTTAGCGAGTCTGTATTTTCGTTTTAATTCATCGCTCTGCCAAAAGAAGCGGGATTAATAGAAATCTAGCCTTTCTCATACTCCAACTGGTACTTCAAAAAAGGACAAGAGAAACATAGACATACTTGTGAGAACTGAATTAATCAGAATCAGTCGTCCTCCGTATGACATAAGCTTGCCCTTCCAGCATCTCGGTTTTTTTAAATCAATCTTCAATGCACTTCCACTCTATGTTGGAAAGCTTGCGGTGGTGGATTGGTATACCCAAATACATGAAGCGTAAAGATCCCAATTCGCACCCGAACAATTCCTTGTAAGCTTCTTGTTCTTCTTTAGCTATTCCAAAGCAGGACAATTCACTTTTATGGAAGTTAACCTTTAACCCCAACAATTGTTCGAACAAGCACAACACAAGCTTCATGTTTCTTGCTTTAGCCAAATCATGCTCCATGAAGATGATAGTATCATCAGCGTATTGTAGGATAGACATTCCTTCGTCAACTAAATGCAGAACGAGGCCACCTACCTGACCATCATCTTTAGGCCTTCCTATTAGGATTGTCAACATGTCGACCACTATGCTGAACAGAATCGATGACATCGCATCTCCTTGTCTCAGACCCTTGTGTGTCTGGAAGTAATGCCCTATGTCATCATTCACTTTGATTCAAACACTCCCTTTTTGTGTGAAAGAATCTACCTGGTCCCTCCAGGACTGATCGAATCTTTCATACGCAAGGCCTGCTGAAGAAATGGCCATTTTACCTTATCGTACGCTTTCTCAAAATCCACTTTGAAAACCACCCCATCTAGTTTTTTCGTATGGATTTCATGGAGCATTTCATGTAGGACCACAACCCCTTCTAGGATGTTTCTGTCCAGCATGAAAGCAGTTTGAGAGAGCTGCACCACAGAATGCGCAATCTGCGTAAGCCTATTAGTTCCAACTTTGGTGAAAATTTTAAAGCTGACATTAAGAAGACAGATCGGCCTGAATTGCTCAATCCGCACGGCCTCTGTTTTCTTAGGAAGCAAAGTAATTGTTTCGACGTTCAAGTGAAATAGCTGCAACTGTCCCGAGAATAGATCCTGGAACATCGTGAGCAACTCCCCCTTAATGATGTGCCAGCACTTTTTATAAAACTCCGTTGGAAACCCATCCGGTCCTGGAGCTTTATTATTCTTCATATGTGAAATTGCTTCAAACACCTCTTTCTCCAAAAATGGGGCTGTCAAAATACCATTCTCATCCGCTGCTAGTTGAGGAACATCCTCAACCCTCGACTCATCCAAGGATACGAAATTATCCCTAGGCGGCCCAAATAACTGCTTACAGTAATTGGTGATGTATAATTTTAGGTTCCCCTGTCCTAAAATCGTGACTCCTATGGAAGGAGTGGACCCCCCCCCCCCCCGAGGCAAGGAAGCTTGAAATAACACACACACTATGACGACCCGACATGTTGGCAGCCTACATCAAGGATGACCACGTCGAACACACAACACGAGGTCGACACCCTTAATGTTGATAACCTCTTAAAGCGACCGCTCCGCCAAACCATGCAAGGACTAGCAACACTACCTTTATCAGGGTCGTTGTCCTAACACACCATCGCTCATTATCGAGCTGCAACGCCACCGACCCAGTCACATGCAACCTAAATCTCCATGGCGTGCAATAGCTTGCAAACTGCAACCGTCGTACCAAATCATCAGGGATCATCGCCCCGACAAGAAGGTTGACCATCACTTTTGCGGCATGTCGACCAAGCAAACAACTCCTCCACACAAGCGACGCAAGATTGCCACCCCAGCCATGCTAAATTGTTTCCCCGATCCATGGGACCGCACCCACTTTGCTTTCAAAAGTCACTACCTCGGCGTAAACCAACCATTTGAGGCCGCCGCCGCGAGAGGAGTCCCACACAACTCCCACATTTTTGCTCTCCAAAGTAACACCCCCAAAAGGGTAGCGACGAGAAGACTGACAACCCTATTGAATTGTTGGGGACAAGTATGTTTTTGTGTTGTGTGCAGGTACCTATCATTAATTGTTATAGAAATAATTCATACTGGTTCGACAAACCTTTGTTCTCAATTTAGAGAAATACTTATTGCTAGGTTACATCACCCTTACACTTGGGGTTACCCAACCACTCCTACGGGAGAGCAATCAGTCGGCAGTGCTCCCAAGAGGCGTCAAAGTTATAAGAATTTCTGTGTGGACTCAGATCCAACTCACTTCTGCAAGATCATTCTAGCACCTAGGTTGGAGTGTCTACCAATGCCCATGGGCTTAGCACATGGCCACCATCCCATCAGAAGTCGTGTTGATGACGAACATCGGCTACACCTAGAAAATCAGGGTCTGGGTGGTCGACGACAGGCTCGCCATTGGTAAAGGGTCCCCCCGCTTCATTGACTGAAGATCAGGTACCTTCTGACCTTTGAGGTGGTGACTCGACATCTTCAAGGTGATCGTCTTCGGCAAAAAGGCGTTGAGGTAGTGGCCAAGTGGAAGCCGCATGAGGAGGTATTTTCCCCGGACCTTTAGGGTATTATCTTGACTGCCGCATGTTAGCTTACTTTTGCGTTAGCCGGTTAGGTTAAGGCTTTGCCATGTATGATTATGATTTAAAACTTTTGTTTATGACTACGGTAATGTACTGCGTATGACTATGGTTTAACTGCTTATGACTATGTTGAGTATAAGACTGTGTGTGTGCTGGCACCACTCCAACAAAAAGGTATCAGACCACGTGTCTTGTATGTAACCAGACAACAACACTTTGCATCTGCGTACAGCAGGCCTGCAACCAAACACCATTGCGTGTATTTCTGCTGAGCCAGGCTGGAGAGGATGCATGCAAACAAACTATGCGCAAAACATTATTATTTTTGCCTGTATTCACTCAACCATATTGAGTCGGGCCACAAATGCAAAGTGCTCTAAATTCATGCATAACCAAACACATCCTTAGTACCCATGCAGGAGAAGGGAATTTGTGACACGCAGGGCAAGTACACCGGCCCTATTTTTCTTTCGTCTTTCGATTTTCAATCTTGTAAATCTTTTGAACCAAAAGTTTCGTTTGCATATTCACATTTCTTGCAATGAGGGCTTTCAAATAAGTTTCATTTTAAATACGTTTTGATGAGTTTCTTGCTACGAGCGAACGATAAAATAATAAGTTTCAGATTTTGAAACTTAAAAATCAGTGTCGTCCCTCGTGTGGAATCCAATAATTTTACAGTACGCAAGAAGCGGCCGGACAGGCGTGTGCTAAAAAAACATCAGTTAAAAATCAGTGTCGTCCCTCTTGCATCTATTAGAGATGGGAGCGCCTAAACATCAGTTAGCTAAAAAAACATTTCGTGTCAGTCACTTTATTTTGGTCACCAGATCAACATCCAATGGCACCCCTCCCTTCTTCTTTTTGTTTCACGTTCATCTTCCTAACCACAGACGAACATCCTCCGTGGCCGCCGGGTGCTATCACCACCCCGGCCGTCCTCCCTTCCCCACCTGCACCAACTCTGGCGACCCCCGCAATTCTCCCCTGACCGGCACCCATCAAGTGTTGGTATCGCTTTTGCGGCTCTCGTCGGCTCGCGCTTGTTCACGGCTCGGCCTCGCTCTAGCCTGTGCTCGTCGCTCACCTTCCTCAAACACTGTGCATACAATCCACTCCGAACTATACATGCTATAGCTTGCTCGCTGGGGGTGTTTGGTTCAGGCACTTTTTAGTCCCTGAGACTAAAAAAAGTCCCTAGAAACCAAACGGGAGGGACTTTTTCTACGGGGACTAGAAAAATACTCTACTAGAGAGTCTTTTTTGATTAGTCCCTGGGACTAGAAAAAGTCCTAGGACTTCTAAACCAAACACCCCCTAAAAAGACTGTCCTGCGACTAGTTAACGCACCATATACTATGCGCTTTCCAGGAGTGTGACCACAGAAAATTCAAACTTTCAAGTTCTACTTAATCATTGACAGTCTACGTGAGTGGACCGTGGAGTGGTACTACTCAGCACGCAGTGTGTATAGTGTAGCACGGCCCACGTCTAGCTGTCTGTGCAGCTCGATTGATGCATGTCCAACTTATGCAGCTGCACGTAGTAGATCGCACGGCTGAAAACCAACATGGCTGCACGAGGGCTGCTAAGTTTCCATTAAGAAGATACCGACGACGCCAAGTACAAAATAGCCAAGAGCTAAACCGGCCATATACTAGCTGGGGTTCCTTCCATTCCATTGCAGCCAGGTTAGAGACCTACCCACTCTCAGAGAGAATTTTTACTGGACTGATCCCGGTCCCTTGCTTGCTGACACGGCCATGGCCTGCCTTGCGGTGAAAACCACTCATCATTCCTGGGCAGGCGGTGACTCTGACACGAGAGAGATCTACTGAGGGAGGGGCAACAGTAATGCTGACTGACACCGACCAAGCAGCCTACCTACCTGACACACGCAGCAGCAGGGGCCACTGCCACCACATGAATGCGGGCCGGCGGCAGCCACGGTCCAAGGCGTCAGTGCCCCTTCCTCCCCTTGGTCCTCGCCGGAGTGTTGTCGCTGTGATGGAGATGTATGGGGGGCACAGGGCTCCCTGCGGTGCTGTGGGTGAACGGGCCGAGGAAAGAGATGAAGGAGGAGGTGGAGTGAGCAGAGGGGAAAGCTGCCTTGTGTCACTGCCTGGGCATGTGTGGCTGGCTGGCTGGCTGGCTGTCAGTGGGGTAAAGCGAAAGTTAACCTTGACAGGTTGTGGAACATCCCCTGCTGCGTCCATCCAGCCTTACAGAATGTCGGCAGGCAAAGATTATTTTTATTATTATTTTTATTACTTATACAGTTCCCATCCTTTTCTACGCCATTTTGTCTCTTTCATGGGATTTCTGAACTGAAATTGACGCCATGTACAATAATCTCATCTAGGACGCAAGACGACGGTAGCCTTTTTTTTCTTCTTCATTTTTTGTCATGTATATACTGTATCGAGTACTCCCTCTGTAACGAAATATAACACGTTCTTTTGGTGTAGTTGGCTAAACAAATGTCTTACATTTTGCTACTGAGGGAGTAGCTTTTTTGTTTGTTTGGAAAACACTAATTATTACAAGCATACACGCGTGTGCACACACTCACACAACGCCTACTGAAGACTGGGTTTAAGTTCCGGAGCTTGAGAATTGACGAAGTCATCACGAATGCCTTGCTATCGACAGGAGCGTTGTCTCCTACAAACAGAATAATCCGCATTAATGAGTTATCAAAGCAACAAACCTGAGATTTAATCTCTTGTGGGCTGAAGGTGCCAGTATCCTCCATTAGATCCATACATTTCTCACTGTGCCTGCTATTGATTAGAGCACGAAGCATCCCGCAGAGTAAAATAATACTCCCTCCGATCCAAAATATGAACTAAAGCCACGACACGTTTTTTGGATTGGTTGGAGAAATAAATATACATATCATTTCAGGATGCATCGGTGACAATGGACTGCTGTGAAAAATCTTGATAAAGAAGATATTAATTATACATTATAAAAAAAGATATTAATATACATGTCATCTAAGGATATTTGATCACCAATTTGATTAAAAAGATATTAATTATACATTATAAAAAAATGCCATTGAATTCATATCCGACGAAAGTTTTCAATAGTGTAATTTTTAGGATGCACTACAGCGTGACCAAATTACAGACGCGGCGGGGAGGAATCACTGCCACATCATTGATGATTTCATGATGATGTCAGGATCAATGCAGTGATGCCCGATCAAACGCAGCCTGATGTGTCACGCATTGATGCATTGTGGCATTGTGGCGAATGTTGCGCCGTATAATTCCCGTATTCTTATGTCACACAACCCATATACCATTGGTTAATTTGATGATCAAAATAAACTGAAAAATACGTGCTGATTGTAAATCTAAAAAAGGGATTACGTATAAATACACCTTACCCGATTCCTTCAAGTGTCAAGAGATAAAATATTTTAGTATGGGAATATATGAAAGCTAAAGAAACACATAGCCTGAACTTGAGTTTTTGTGAACACAGTTTTCGAACTTAGCAAACATTTATACTTGCTTTTAGAATTACAAATAAATGATTTGTGTAAGGAATATGTAGAAAGTTATCCCTGCAAATCGAGGTTAAAAGTAATCATCATTTGTATCCCATGCAAAAAATAACAAAATGAGTACATATCTACATAGCAATTTGGTTAACAGCTCAATTTGCGATTTCTGGCAGCTTGAAAATAATCATTATATATATAATTCACAAGGATAAGTTTGCACCCGTACCCACTTAAATGATATTTTCAACCTAAAAGTACATTATATTTTTCTTAAATTTCCAAGAGAATGGGTTCAGATGTGTTCATATCAAGGATCTGAATAACATTTTTCACACACATGTGCGAAATTTCCACAAGCTTCCTGACTTCCACATAGTAAACCAAACCAACTAGCTATATGTGCAACTAAAAAAACAGGAGCCTTGCTTCGGTAGACCCCCTCTCACAAACCGTATAAGGGCAGTATGATCATTTGACCATAATGTATAGCCAGCTTCGTATACAAGCTGTACATATACGTACACAAACGATCCGCCAACCCGTCGCACAAACCAGTACATCCCCTCCGTCTTAGGCTGATCCATTTTTTTAATCTTCAAAAAATAGATGCATGAGATAGGATTTGAACTCCCAACCTCTTAGTTTAATACTACACACTCTAACCAACTAGAACAGCCAAGTTGTTGCGCAAGGTACTCCTTTTACTCTTCTTCTTGTTCACCTTCTCGGTCGTTTTTTGTTTTGTTTGGCCATTTTATTCTTCGGTTTTATTTTTATTTTATTTTTCTTTGTAAAACACGTTCTCGTCCTCCTGTTAACAAAACGAGTCGCACGCATGACGTTAAACACATACTGTTAACGCAAACTAAATATATTAAATATAAAAGGTGAGCATGTTTCAGTCCGCATGCATAAGATGGATGGATGATTCATTCCGCACTATGTGTACGCATGAAGTACAGGTTCTCGTCCCATGAGTCGCCATGTCCGTCCTTAGAAAAAAATTAAATTAAATGAAAAACAAAAAGTGAGTCGCGTTTCAAGGAACGAACGAAACGATACCGACTGGTCCATGCGTGGGTTCAATGTAGATTTTACTAATTTAAATGCTTCGGTTATTTGCAATTTCCGTCGTTGTCAATCAACATGAACATTTTCCTGTATCCTAACCATTTCTTGAAATTTGTCAATAATTTTAGAATTTTAAATTGTGTATGAAAATTTTATAAACTTGAACACTTTTTCTAAAATTGTTAACAAATTCGCAACAACTGATGTTGAACACAAATTGTTATCAACCCACATGCTGGCAAAATTTGGTGTTTTTTCGTGCATGACAACAAATACATCATGTTCAATCAAGACCGTTCGGGTCTGCCGATAGAGCATGTTTCGAAGCACTTTTTTTACCTCCACCAAACATACCCAATATGTTTCCACACAACGGCAACACCATGGAAAACACGCACGCCAGTCTTCGTTGGTTTCCGACATTTCATGCATTTTCTAGGGGTTTCCCAGCGAAAAAACCTTAAACATAGGCCGGACGTGACGCAACGTGCGTTCGGTGGCTGAATTCATTCAACTTTTATGGGGGGCTATAATGCGCATGTCCATCCGCTGGCAAAATTTTATGTCGTTTTATGCATGGCACCAAACACACCTTGTACAACTTGGACCTTTTAGGTATCCCGTATGGCAAGTCTCGAAGCACTTTTTTTCACCACCACCAAACAGACCCATTTTTTTCACACAACAGAAACATAATGGCAATCATGCATGCCAAGTTTCGTTGGTTTCCGACAATTCATGCATTTTCTACGGTTTTCCCGGTGAAAAAACCCTAGAACACAGGCGAACGTGACACAACATGCAGCCGGTGTCAGATTTCGTTCAAATTTTGCATGGGGGACTGCCAAGGGCATGCCCACATGCTGGCAAAATTTGGTGTCATTTTGTGCATGGCAACAAATATACCATGTTCAATCAAGACCGTTCGGGTCTGCCGGTAGGGTAATTCTCGAAGTATATTTTTTTGCCTCCACCAAGCGTACCCAATTATTTTTCCAAACAATGGCCAGCATTCATGCCAAGTTTCATTTATTTCTAGAAGTCTATGCATTTTCTACGGTTTTCCTGGTGAAAAGTCCCTAAAACATAGGGCGGTCATGATGCAACGTGCGTTCGGTGTCCGAATTCATTCAATTTTACCTTGGGGGCTGCCATGGGCATGCCCACACATGCTGGCAAAATTTGGTGTCATTTCGTGCATGACAACAAATACACTATGTTCAACCGGGACCATTGGGGTCTGCCGGTGGGACAAGTCTCGAAGCACCTTTTTTTCATCTTCACCATACGTACCCAAATTGTTTCCACACAATGGCCAACATGCATGCCAAGTTTCGTTCATTTTCGACATTCTATGCATTTTCTATGGTTTTCTCGGTGAAAAACCATAAAATAGAGGCCGGGCGTGTTGCAACGTGCTCGGTGTCGAAATTCGTGGGAGTGGAGCTGCTCCGATGTTGTGCCAAGCCCCAATGTCTCGCATCCGTCGGTGGTGATGTGCCAATCCTTCGGCAGCCACGCCAACGATGAAGCGAGCAACCTGAAGTGGCTCAACTCCGCCTGCGGCCACGAGAGTCGACGGCCAAGATCGACTGCCTCTGTTGTCGGATCCGGAGCTCAGCATGGAGAAGATAAGGGGTGGCGGGGGGCTGAGGAGGAGGAGGAAAGGGCAACGTTTGACGGTTGGCGGCCCCTGGCTTTTTATAGACGGGGCTGCGACGGGAGGAGGTTGGAAGGCGCCACATCAGTGTGTATGCGGGGCCAGGCGAGGTGACGCGGCGACTTAATGACGAGGCGGGCGAGGCGGCATATACGGCAGCGGAAGTGGCGCGCCAGGCATCAGTGGCCAAGGATGCAGCCGTGATTGTCGTCCGGTTGCGCTGAACCATCACATGTGCTCCCAACACAAATATCACGACCCGGTGCAGACGTAAATCAAAAATAAATCATGGCTACCCCATGTGATAAAAAAAGGAACAAAACACGTAGAATGTCTCGTTACGTGCATGCCGGCCCTAGTGGCTAGCTCACATTTGCTAATACAGCCCTGAGCAAGTGGTTGCTGGTTCGACTCTGCAGGCGCCACTTTTTTTGACTTTCTCGAAAACGAATCGAGGCCGGCGCTCACGTAAAAAACAAATCGCATCACCCACCCTGGATGAAAAAAAAAAGCCTCACATCGTGGACCTAAAAATACATATACGTAGTGTGCGGGCGGGTCACTTTTTGCAAATACGACCATCATGCCCTTACTAATGAAGGGGTATCGGGTAATCTAAGCCATCCGTGTGTTTAAGGGGGTCTACCGAAGCAGAAGTGAAAAAACAGTTGTATGCGAGAAGCCAAAAAGGACAACATTCTTAAGGGAGAAGATTTGTGGCACGCGGGTGCGGGGCACCGAGGCCCTCGCGCGTGCTTTTTCTTTTGGCCTTTGATTTTCAATCTTTCATATCTTTGAACAAAAAGTCCAAATTAAGTTCTGTTTTTTATATTCATGTTTCTCGTGGCGAGGGCTTTCAAATGAGATCTATTTTGAATACGTTTTGACGAGTTTTTGAAATGTTTTTAAGTTTCAACTTTTGAAACTTAGTAAGAGGGACGGACGAAATCACAAGTTTTAGTACTTGTAAACATAAGCTTAAAGTTTCAACTATGAAACTTGATACGAGTTACCGACAAAATCATAAGTTTCAGAAGCCGCGGTCTGCAAAATAGGAAGTTTCAAATATTAAAACTTATTATGTCCTCGTGCGGGCCCAACTACTTTGCGGATCGGGAGGCATGGGTAGGGCTGGGCAGGTGTGTGCTCCTGCACCTGCATGCCCCTGCGAATTTCTGCCATTCTTAAACAAGATAAAAATTCAGAGGCAAAAATGAAAACCAAAAGCAGCATCAACCAATTCAGCCATGAAATCAAGAAGGCCAAGGAGTCAGAAATGAAACAAAGATGTATGGGAACTATAGAAGTACAGAAAGATCAAAATGCACAGATGATCTAGAACAAATAGATCCATTTTTTTTCCGGGAATGGGCTAATTAATTCCAGTGAGCTGATACAGATTAACTTACACTTTGCATGGAGATTAACCTCCCACCCCCTCCCAGCAACTGGAAATTATCTGCAATTGAAAGTCCTGGATATGCCATTTCTTCCCACAGCTTTCTTGACCCTCTTCTTGCTGCTCCTGCTCCTGTTCTCCCTCCCCGTTCATGTCTCACTCTACCAACAGAGAGGAGAGGAGAGGAGAGAGTGGGGAGTTATTAAGGAGAGGCGCAAGAGAAGTTCAAGAAAGCTGTGGAAAGGCATGGCATGGACTAGCTTGAATGGGAGATCTGCCTGCCGCAGGCTAGCTAGCTAGCTAGCTAGCTGGAATTAATCCACGTTACTGGCCGCTGATCTCTCCATGCCATTTGCCCTCTCGATCTCCATCCCTCACGCTGCTTATATAAGCCAACGAGCACTAGCCAGCTGCGTGTTTGCTGCCTACTGTGCGTACGACACCAGTGAGTGTGTGGGTGGAAGAGAGAGAACGAACTTTATGGCCGCCGTAGATGGTAGTACTCCCTCTACAACTTTTGCACTAAATCTGCGACACTTATTTTGGGACGGAAGTATAAGACGTTTTTTTGGTTTTGTTTCTTGTGTGAAAAACAGCTTACGTTAAGTTGCAGAGGTTGTAGATTTTGTTTACCGAATCCAAAGCGTGGAACGCATGCATGCATGCATGAGGTCGATCTAAATGAGAGGTCGCAGCAACAAGGTAGGCCATGCACGCATGAATGCATGCATGGCGTGCTGCGCAGATCCGTCTCATATGCATCCACAGCTTGGTAGCTAGCAGCTCATCTCTCCTCCTTGGACCACCTCTATTCTATGGCTGTCTGTTCTGTTCTAGAAGGAACACCCTGCTTGGCTCCTTCAAGATTTTCTCCTCTCTCAGTTTTTCTTCCTTGCATTGTATTGCTTTCAAGTTGCTTTCACGTACGTGCTACTGCTGCTACCGGTGACACGCTGACATGGACTCAGAGTCTCAGAGAGTAGAGTACCAGAGAAGATGAGCAACGTACTACCATCCACATGGGATGGATCCGTAGATAGACGAGCAAGCAAGCGGGCAAGAAGGGTTAACTCGTATTGGTCGAGCGTGCACGCCCACGTACGTACGCAGGGACGTACGTACGTACGTACGTGTGCATTATTGCGGTAGATATACTGTAGCCTGTAGGTACGCCTGTGTGCATGTGCCTCACTGACTCACTGTAGCTGCAGGATCGCCTAGCTTATTGAACGGCTTGGTTAAAGCTCGGACGACCGTGATTTTTCCAGATCTGCATCGAGTTTTGCATGCATGTGCGTCGCTCATTCGTGGGGTAGGCGGCGATGGCAGAGGCGAAGACGCGGAGGAAGGGGACCGTGGAGGGTTTCGGCTTCGCGCTGCCGGATTAGGTCTAGGGTAGGGGAAACTGCCGGCGCCGGAGAAGAAAACCATGCCCCCTCATCCGAGGAACCAGGTGGTGGTGGTTGGGTCTGGCCGGGCGGGAAAGCTTCACTATTACTCGGAGCCATCATGGATCGACGAATTTCTCGGAGCGAGCTGGAGATGGCCGGGGCTGGTTAATTGGCTTGCTGATCCATGGCACACACACATGCGTTGCCTGCATGTCCAGCCTGTAGATCGAACGACAATGGAACGGATACGACGGACGTACGTAGCGTACCACACTGTACGTACGCAACGGCCAAGATCTGCATGCGGAGAGATCTCCGGACGGGTGGACATCCTGGCAGCAGATCTGAATCTGATCCATGATCCATCCGTCGTCCTCATTGTCATCTGCATTTGCACGCCGCGCGCTGCTGATTTGGCGTGCGAACGCGACGCGATGCTGCGTGCAGGAGAGCACATGCGGTTGCAGTGCCGGCAGGCTTGTCCCCAGCGGAAGCAGTGCCCGCCGGCCGCCCGGTGCGATCGATCCGTCGCCAGCTAGCCGATGCTAATTATGGTAATCGGAAAGATGGATCCATGGGTTAATTATTGGCTAAGTGGAATTATTGTTTCTGTCGCTAGCGTGGAGTGGTTGATCTATCACTGATGAGGCCCGTTTCCACGTTGTTGTAAAAATAGGGACGTGAGCTTCTGTTGCTCCGTTATTGTTTCCACCCCGCTGCCATGTTGTGAGCGAATGGATATGTGTAGTGTGATGTGAAAAATCGTTGAATCCCTTGGTCAGAGTTCCTTTTTTTTTTCGCATGAGTAACTTCTAATCTATTCATCTGTAATTATGGTAGACCTCCGCAAAAAAATATTATAGTTGTACAAAGAACACCAGAGGTAATAAAAATACAACCAGGTCTGTGGACCACCTAGGGACGACTACAAGCACTAGAGCGAGCCGAAGGCACGCCGCCGTCATCGTCCCTCCATCTCTGGAGCCGGGCAAATCTTGTTGTAGTAGACAGTCGGAAAGTCGTCGTGCAAGGCCCCGTAGGACCAGCGGACCAGAGCAGCACCCATCACCGATGAAGAAAGTCGTAGATCAAAATCGTCAAACCTGTAAACACCCAAACCAAGACGAACGAAGACCGGATCCAAACAGATCCATCGAAGACCAGCACCGATCGAACCCCGTGAGATCCGATGGAGACACACCTCCACACACCCTCGGACGATGCTAGACACATCATCAGAGCGGGGATAGAATGTGGGAGACATGTGGCTTGCACTCATTTAGCTGATTTTGCATTACTAACGTGTGGCAAGACCCAGGTCGTAGCAACTACGAAGTTTCCTTTGTAGTCTCGCACCACCACTCTGCTAGAGCCCGAGAGTGTCTCAGCATGAAAAGATGCATCAACATTGATCTTTACAGTCACCTCCATCGGTTTCTTCCAAGTATGAATTTCCTTGCGGATAGGGTGATTCCGTGTTGCGGCTCGAACAAAATTAGTTGACAAAAACTCGAATTAAAACAGTTGTACAGTCTGGTGATTATATATTTTCTCCTTCAAAAACTTCCCGTCGTTGCCACCAGATGTACCACATAGCAATCAAAATAAATTCAGTCATAGGTAGATCGTCTAGTCTCGCCCGGTTTTTCAATAAAATGTCCAATGCAACAGAACTAGAACGATCCTGAGCCACCGCCTGCTGAATAGTATCATTGAGTCCAATTTCATTCCAAACCTCCTCTGCATGCTTACAATTGAACAACGTATGTTGGATGTCTTCATGCCCAATACTGCACCTTGGGCATTGGGGTAAGACCGGGATGTGTCATCCGGCCAGCACACCCAAGCACGACAGCACACCTTTAAGGACCTTCCACCCGAAGTGTTTAATCTTGGCTAGTAACTAAAGCTGCCAGAGGTCTTTCCATGTGGGGTTTATGTGTACACTGCCTTGTTCGTCCGCCCTCCTCATATGATGCCAGAACTGATGGTGAACCTCGACATGGTAAGCTGACCGAATCGAGTAGGTTCCTTATCTCATATGATGCCAAGCTACAAAGTCGTCTATATCCTTAGTCCGGAGAGGAATTTGTAAAATTCTGCTCGTATCCACCGGCGAAAAAATGGACCTTATGAGATCAACATCCCATTATCCCGTACGAGGATCCCTGATTTCCTCCACTTTGGTTAGCATCGTTCCCCCTCTTGGGATGATAATTCTCCTGGGTTCACTAGAGGGGATCTGAGGTCTTCCCAAATATTTATTTGTGAGCCCGAACCAACTCGCCGTACGCAGCCTCATTTGAATGTCTGAATACTAGCCACAATACTTTGCCATGTGAACGACAATCCTTTCTTCCGTCCAGCCTTTAGAATGTCCCCATTAGGAAAGTATTTAGCACTTAATACTCATACACAAAGAGATTCTAGATATTGGAGTAGTCACCAGCATTGGTTTGCTAAACTAGTAACATTAAAGCTATGAAGGTACCTGAACCCCAACCCCCTCCCCCCCCCCTCCCATCTTCTTTGGCATGCATGTTTTCCACCGGGCGAACCAATGCATGTTCTTCTCTTCTCCATCCCCCCACAAAAAACCTAAGATCTCATCAGTAATTGATTTGCAAATTCCTTTTGGTAACTTAAACACTGGCATTGCATAGGAAGGGATTGCTTGTGCTACAGATTTTAGCAATATATGTTTCCTTCCTTGCATTGAGAGAACTTTCTCCTTCCAACCTTTAAGCCTTTGGAAAACTCTATCAACTAGGTGCTAAAAATAGTCACCCCTGTCAAACTCCAACCACTGAAGGTAACCCCAAGTATTTTTGTGGGAGAGCTTCTGGCAAAATATCCAGGTCCCTACAAACATCTTCCCTGACTCTGACACTTGACAAAAGAAAACACTAGATTTAGCAGTACTTACATGCTCTCTTGAGCTCCCACAATAAGTATCCACAATTCTCTTCAAAGTATTTGCATCGTGGGTAGTTTCTCTCATCAGAATTAACAATTCATCTGGAAAAAGAAGGTGAGAAATAGAGGGTGTGTTTCTGCAAATGCGAATACCCTCAATACCACATGTCTCCTCCTCATGAGATAGTAAACTAGATAGACCTTTCAAACAAAGCAAAAAAAAAGATATATTTTTTTTTTGAAAAGGGGGACTCCCCGGCCTCTGCATCAGATCGATGCATACGACCACTTTTATTAAGAAGTAGATAAGTCTCAACAAGGTCTTAATGTCTGCAAACAAAAGCCACAGTTAGTTCACCTAGAACATCAGCTGCCAAACTAAAAACCCAAAAGCCACAACCGGCTGGCACATTAAAAGATAGGTAAACTAATTGCCTATCCTATTACATGATCGCCATCCAAACCGGTTGAAGATATCCCGCGCTACCGTCTCCCACCGGACAGATCCAAGAACAAACGCCCCGGCCTCCGTCGGGGTGAGTAAGGACCACATACGGATCAGTGTTGTAGCCCGGAATAAAACCTGCAAAAAATGAATATTTGTTGTTCTGTTAAAAACCATATCATTTCTGCAATTCCAAATTGCCCACAACAACGCACATACTCCTACACGAATGTCTGGCTGTTTCGAACTCTATCCCAACAAGCCACGCCCCAAATAAAGTGTTGACCGAAGTCGGAGGAGTAATGTTAAAGGCAATCTGCACGGAGCACCACAGCCCTCGTGCCAACGGACAGTCAAAAAATATATGCTTGATAGTCTCATCCCGATCACAGAAACTACACCTAGTAGAACCTGTCCAGTTGCGCTTAACTAGATTATCCTTTGTTAAAATTACTTGTTTATGCACAAACCACATAAACACTTTAATTTTCAAAGGTACCTTAACTTTCCAAACCTCTTTGGAACTAGGGATCACAGTATGGTTAATAATATCTATATACATCGATTTAACTGTGAACACCCCAGATCTAGTCAGCTTCCAACATAACTGATCGGGCTGAGGAGTTAGCTGAACCTCCATCAGCCTACGGACCAAGTGAAGCCATACTTCCCATCGATCCCCTACAAGCACCCTCCTGAACTAAATGTTGAGAGGAGTAGACTACATAACCGTGGCAACAAGAGCCTCCCGACGCTGAACAATACGATAAAGGGACGGATATTGTGTCGCCAACGGCGCGTCACCAAGCCACGTATCCTCCCAGAATCGCGTATTAACACCATTACCGACAATATATTCCGTTCTGTTAAAGAAAGCGGCTTTGATCCTCATGAGCCCTTTCCAGAACGGCGAATCCGTAGGTCTCAGAGTAACCTGGGATAATGTCTTTGACTGCAGATATTTACTACGTAAAATCTATGCCCACGTTGCCTCTGTCTCAGAAGACAACTTAAACAGCCACTTACTGAGAAGGCATCTGTTCTTGACTTCAAGATTTTCAATACCAAGACCCCCTTGGTCCTTTGGTCGACAAATAATATCCCATTTGGCCAGTCTGTACTTCCTCTTAAGCTCATCACTCTGCCAAAAGAATCGAGATCGATAGAAGTCCAGCCTTTTCCTAACCCCAACTGGGACCTCAAAGAAGGATAAGAGAAACATAGGTAAACTCGTGAGCACCGAGTTGATAAGAATCAACCTGCCTCCATAAGACATGAGTTTTCCTTTCCAGCAACTCAGTTTCTCCTCAAACCGATCCTCGATGCACTTCCACTCACCATTTGTTAGCTTACGATGCTGAATAGGAATACCAAGATACGTGAAAGGTAAAGCCCCAACTTCACATCCAAACAATTGTGTATAAGCCTCTTGTTCGTCTTTGGCTCTACCAAAGCAGAACAACTCGCTTTTATGGAAATTAATCTTCAACCCCGACAATTGTTCAAACAGGCATAACACTAACTTCATGTTCCTCGCTTTTTCCAAATCGTGTTCCATGAATATGATTGTATCGTCAGCGTATTGCAGGATGGACAAACCACCATCAACTAGATGAGGCACCAATCCCTCCACCTGACCGGCCTCCTTGGCCCTCCCAATCAGGATTGCTAACATATCAACCACAATATTGAACATAATAGGTGACATAGGGTCGCCCTGTCTCAATCCCTTATGAGTTTGGAAGTAATGACCTATGTCGTCATTTACTTTAATTCCAACACTCCCTTTTTGCGTGAATGTTTCCACCTGGAGTCGCCAAGTTTCATCGAAGCCCTTCATTCGTAAAGCCTGTTGAAGAAACTGCCATTTGACTTTATCATAAGCCTTCTCGAAATCCACTTTGAAAAGAACACCATCTAGTTTTTTCGTATGAATTTCATGTAGCGTTTCATGAAGGACCACAACCCCTTCCAGGATGTTCCTGTCCGGCATGAAGGCCATTTGAGAAGGCTGCACCACAGTGTGCGCAATTTGTGTGAGCCTGATCGTCCCAACCTTGGTAAAAATTTTGAAACTAACATTCAGAAGACAGATAGGCCGAAATTGCTCGATTCTCACGGCCTCTGTTTTCTTAGGCAGAAGGGTTATTGTTTCAAAATTAAGTTGGAAAAGCTGCAAATGTCCCGAGAACAAATCATGGAACATCGGCATCAGGTCCCCTTTAATAATATTCCAGCACTTCTTGTAAAACTCCGCCGGTAGGTGTGAATTCATCGGTTTCTGTATCGTTAAACCTGATCCTGTAGCTCACCGATGAGACACATTCCATTATCATCTCAACCCACTGTGCATTAAAATCAAGCTTTATCAACATATTATGCAGAAAGCCCCATTCAACTCTATCATATGCTTTAAGCATGTCTAATTTAACTACACAATACTCATTAGACCCATGAGCTTCCTTCTTTATGGCATGAAAGCACTCATAGGCTACCAACACATTATTAGTGATCAACCTTCCTGGAACAAATGCGCTTTGGGTAGGGGAAATAACTTCTAGTAGAGTTTCCTTTCCAGCCTATTTGCAAGCATCTTCGAAATTATTTTGTACACAACATCGCACAAACTAATGGGCCTGAACTGGGTGATTACCTCTGGTCTATCCAGCTTGGGGATCAACACCACGTTAGTAGAGTTCCAATCTTTTGGTATCTTTCTTGTGTTGATTTCTTGAAGCACCTCATTGGCTAGCTCCTCACCAACTATGTGCCAAAACCTTTTAAAGAAAATTGCGTGAAGGGCATCTGGACTAGGGGCCTTCATGTCACCTATTTGAAATAGGGCCTTCTTCACCTCTGCTCTTCATACACGCCTACATAACAGGCTGGACCAAAGGGGAAACATGTCCAGAAGGAACGCTGATTCGGAGAGAATAATTATCCTAGTGTGTAATCAATCTCTTGCATTGAAACTTGCTCGAGTGGTTAAGTGATTTGCACCCTCTGATTTCTAGCTTAAACATTCTAGTAATAACTCCTATTTTTTTATTGAAAAACTAGTATTCCCGCCGATTCATATTAAGTGTCACTGAAACGGATGTATCTAGATGTTTTTAAGTGCTAGATGCATCTGTTTGAGCAACAACTATTATGGATCGAAGGGGGTAGTAAAGTACACATGTGTGTTTGTAGGGAAATTCACCATGGCAAATTTATTGCTTGCGCACAATGTTTACATTCTCCACTAAAATGTTCAAAAGAAAACTAGGGGGCTGGTCGACCCAATTATAAGAAGTTTTCTCATAAAAACATGTCGTAGCAATCTTGTGGACAGCACGTTAGCCTCCCATGGGTAGTACTTAAACTTGACCTTCCCGGTGCCCTAGACCAAATCAACACACCGAGGTCTGAATGTGACCCCTTCCGTTCCCGAGCACCGCTGATCAGCATGAACAAAAGAGGTGACCGTAGGACACCTCATAGCTAGTCTTTGGATTTATCTATTTACTTACACCAAAGCAATTGACAAACATACTCTAGAAACCCCCTACAAGTGTTTTTATTCTTATGCCCTAAAACATTGTACGTATGAAACTTCGTAGATATTTAAGGATAGTATATGCACATGAATATTTAGGGACACTAGCATACATTGAGGGAATAGCTAATTTATGGAGCAGTGTGATGCCTTTTGTTTGCTTAAATTTATATTGAAACTCCTTGACATAATATTTTTTGTGACCATCCATAACTAACTTTAAAAATAAAAAAGGTCTTTGTAGCAAAATGTATTTTAGTTCATCACAAAAATATCAATTAAAATGAAAAATATTAGAGCGCATGACAAATGTGTACCTTAATGTTACTTTCTATTTCTACATGAAGCTACTATTTAAGATATAAGTTTGATAGATGTATCAACATTAAAGACATTCATTTGGTGTAAAATTAGTTATGAGTAAATCAAATAGTTTAATTTAAATTTGTGTAAATTGTACTGTTAGTACAATGATGATAGAGGAGTGAAATTAGGATTCATATTTAGAATATATGTGAAGGCTATAGTTAGATTGTCAATGTCGGAGTTAAACACATGGAATCTGGACTGCTATATAGACACAGTACCATAGGTAGAATAGACCAGACAAACGAAAAGTATTATGCTAAACACAAGATTATCGATGGGATGGCACGGATGTCCGCGAGAAGGCTGCTGAACAAGTCGGGACGTGATAATTGTGATCTTGATGCCGTCAATAAAACATGTACGCCGATTTAACACATGGAGAGGAGTGTTTATGGTCATGTCATTAAGTATACTTCTCTTCTTAATGGTTTCAAGTGCTGGTGCTGCACCCGGTAAAAATTTCATATGAATTCAGCGATGTTTTTGCGCCCAATCGCCGATTAGCACGTCACCCGACTAAGTTTAGAGGATCGGGTAGGTACAAGTAAATGTTTAAATCACTAACTTCACTCAACCGGATCCTCCTCTATTTTAGAGGATCGGCTAGAGTTGGCCTTTGATGGTCTAGTTGCTGCACCAGGTGAAATTTCGGAAACCTTGATAAATTCCTACCCCCCGTGCCCGTGCCTCAGTTACTAACCAATACTATAAAACTGTCAAATCAGACTATATGTAAGATACATAAAAATCATGAGTTCATTGATATTTTTGCGCCCAATCACACCACGTACAGCAAGAATCAAGCGCAGCCATAGAGCTCGTGGCGTCAAAGAAAAGATGGATTCTACTCCATGGCGCTGCAGCTATCGATGGACCTTCTGTCTAGGGACCCGATCAGGATCGATCGAGTAGGGAACTAGCGATGGGTCAATGAGATCGAGTCTCGGTCGAATAATCTCTACGTTCAAACGAGCTAGTGCACTGGCACTGCTGAATGAATCTCTCTGTCCATGCAGGAATCTCCCGCTATGCATGCATGCACAGCACCTGCGATCGATCGAGCTGCGCGTTGAACGAACAACCGCGACGACGATCGAATCTCTGTCGTCTGCCCGTGAATATCATTGCGCTGCATTCATGCACTGCAGGAATTGATCGATGGATCGACGTTGCATGGGCATGTTTGCTGTGCCTGTGCATGCATGCATGCATGCATGCATGCAGCGAACTCCATGCACGATCGCACGCACCCCTAGGCCCCGGCAAGTTAGGCACCTGTCTGTCGCCTGATGATGAGCAGCTGACTGGTTCATGGCACCGGAGGGAGACCGGTCAGTCAGAGCAGCCGATCGATTCGATCGATCACCTGCACTGCATGCATGGTGCATGCATTGCTCCCGATCGATCGAGTGCCGATCGAGTGTAGCCGTGAATGATGAAGTTCTGCCCGAGGCTGCATGCCTGCGTGAGGACTTGTTTGCACGGCGGCGGTGTGGAGGCGGCCGGCCGGATCGAGCAGTGAGCAGTTCGTTGGCACGGCGGCATGCGTCCACGTGATGGTGGAGCCATGCATTCGAATGATCGCCTCTTGACATAGTACCTACGTAGAGCCTATCTGAAGATTGCTACGTATACTCGTTACTCAATATATACGACTACAATAACCGCGCGCACGCCGTGGAAGGGGCGTGCAGTTTAAAGGTAGCTAGGCTGAACCTGCGACCGGTTGTCGAATAAAAACTGGAAAACACCATCCTTGAGCCGACGGATGCACCAGCGTCCGCCGCCTGCTTAGCCGTCAGATCAATCTTGATCGAGCACTCACACTGGCCACAAGTCCTGTGCAGCCAATTTTTTTGCAACAACCGTATTGTTTGAGAAGGTTTCTGCAACAGAGATCTTGTTTTATCAAAAAACGATTCAGTGGTGATGTTTTTTTTCAGCAACAGGGTCTAGTTTTAAAAAGTTTTTGCAACAGAGGTCTTGTTTCAGAAAAAAGTTCAATAGTGAAGATATTTTTTTCTGCAACAGGGGTCTTGCTTCAGAAACATAGCCCCGGTTGCAGAAAGCGTTTGAAGGAGCGCACGATGTTAGAGCGTACGAGGCCACGACGCATGTTTTAGAAACATAGCTTCAGTTGCAGAAATCGTCAAAGGATTGCCCGACTTTGGAGATTGTCACCGTCATGCTGGAGTAGAGGTCGCGCCTGTTCTCCAAGCAGGGCCCCTCGGTGAGCTGGATTCGCGTCCGACCCAAACATCTAACGCGCGATATGGTGCGCCGTGGTGTTTTAGAGAGTTCAATTTAGCTCATGCACGTCGGCGGGAGAGTTCAATTTAGCTCCTGCATGCCGGCGGCGGGCTGATTTTGGGGGCGTGTTGGCGGCACCGCTGGACACAACTCTGTTGGAGCTGGGGGCATGTTTGTTGTCTTGTTTCTGCAACAACGTGCATGTTGCGGGAATAATGAGGGGGCATGCAGCACGCGCACACTAGATCGGACTGCTAACGTCTGGGGGATCCAACGGCTATCCAGGCGGTGGATAATTTTAATACATCCGCCCAGCGGCTATCCAGGCGGCGGCATACACAATGCGGGGTGGAAGAAAGTTAATAAGAATCCCATCGGACCTAGTACTAAAGCTAAACTTAGCAATCACATGTGCCACCCCATTGGCAATCCGATTTATTTTTGAAATATTAAATTTTTATCATCCTAGAGATATTCAGAGCCTCTTTTTCATCAGATAAGCCAGAGGGAGCCTGTCAAGTTTCTCATTTGCAAGCAAAGAATGTATGAAAGCACAGTCAACCTGTAAAATAATAGACTGGTGAAGAATGGTACCTATATAAAGTCCTGCAAGACAGGCCCGGAGCTCGGCTTCATTCACACCAGTACACCGATCAATAAAATGCCAAGAAGAAACAATAATTTATGGGCAGCACTAGCCATCAGACTACTGACAATTGCATCATGTCAAACTAGTCCTAGGCCTCCAATGAATAAGATGAACGTTGGATAGGCTACAGTAGAGATTAGAGAACACACGCTAGATAGGTAATTAGTATGTGTCTTCCATTAATGTTTACTCTAATTGCGTGCTTCATAACTACTATGAGGTGGCTCCGTCTTTCGGAGGTGCTCATAGGGATAGGGTGTGCGTGTGTGCGTTCATAGGGGTGAGTGAGTGCGCGTGTATATGAGCACTTGCGTCTGTACGTGTAAAAAAACTACTAGGAGGCCAATTACGTGGAATTTTCTTTATTTAACAAAAATCCCTTTAATTATGCATCTAATCTGGTTTACTACTCCCCAAAATTATTCAAGATTCATTGGTTCATTGAACAAGGACGTCTGAAGCAAAACACTTTGGTGTGTATCCATGTGGCGTTAGATGCATACTAAAATAATGTTAGATGCATAGTTTCCTGATGCATAACAAAAGCTTTACTAGGTTGCGTATGAAACATAATGCAGTAATATTGGAAGCATGATTAGTATGTAACAAAGTAATTATCTAGTTGTGTACGAAGAATATCAGTTTTGTGAAATTGTGTAAACAAATGCTTATTCATCCATGTATGTGTATGAAGCATTAGACAGTAACGCTGGAAGCATGATAAATATTGGTTCTGCAAAACTTGCTGTGTTTGATTGTTGTATGACGGAAGTATTGTATTTATGCATATGAAGCAAAATACAGCAATGTTGGGTGCACAATTGTTAGATAATTGAAACGTATTACATCTGGGAAATAGAAAGTACACCTGCTTTAACCAGGGTGCAAATATGAGTCTAAAAGAGAGGGAGTTCATTTCCAATCGCAGTTACATGTACAGACTTAGTAGGCAAAAAAATCCATAGTAATTCAATTCTGATTCTGACGAAATTGAAATTTTCTTCAATTTGAAAAAAATTCTTTACAATAATAAATTTATGTTTCGATCGACGGGAGAATTAGCTTCCATTGTTTATGATGTTTGGCTACAAGGAATAAAGTATTGTGTGCTTGGAACATTATATTGTCCGGAAAGCATGAGGTTGTTTCCATCGAAATGAAAAAATATTCCGTGCCCGCATATTTGCTTCCATTGGAAAGTGAGATTGTTTCCAAGACAACTAAGATTGTTTCCAGCTTATTTTGTCTCCCACCTAGAAAATGTGTGATTCAAACAATTAGAGAATTATAATGATGTAGCTTTAATGTTTCGAACGAGAAAATAATTCTTTCTATAAACATGGCTTCCAAAAGAAAAATAGTTACTTCCAAAGAAAATAGTGTTTGCTTCAAAAGAGTTGCTTGCAAAAAGGGAATGCATTTGCTTTCACAATCTGCTTTCGGATACAACAAGAATGGGATGCAGAGTTAGGTTGTCCCATATGAGCACGAAACCACCATGATCTACCACCAGGGCGACAGTGCGGCTGGGCGCGGGGGAGACGTCGATGCGACCATGGAAGCATTGGTCTACCTGGTCACAGTGACGTTGCTAGCCTCGAGACATGCGAACAAGATCACAAAAGCACCCGCTGCAACGACGCGTCCTTTAACATGGGCACCTTTGCGTAGACAAGTATTGTCAAGGAGGATAGCCGATGTGATCAGAGCGGTGGCCACAAGCAGTGAAGACGATGTCAAAGAGGAATGTAAGAACATCTCCAGCTACGCCCCCAACAGCCCCCCAGGCACCTTTTTACGCGCCGGCGCTGGAAAAACCCCCCACTCGCACCCCCAAGACGCCGAAATCCGCCGGCTTAGTCTCTTTTTGGGACGGCGATCGCAGGCCGAACCCATCGCACTGGGGGGGCACTCGGGGGCTCCGGCGCAAGGGGAAGACACGCCTGGGCCACACTGTCAGGCGAAAAGCCAAGCCAATCGTCCAGATTCGCCTCCCACCCCCGCGCGCTCGGCCACCACCCTACCGATCCCGGCGCCGCCCACCGCCGTACACCGCTAGATAGGCCATTTCCCGCCGGAAAAGGGAGAAGGTTTTGCCGCGGCAGCCTCTCCACCATCGTCCGGGCGAGTTTTCCGGCGCTCCAGCCGCGCAGGTGAAAGTGCGTTATATCGACTAGAGGGGGGTGAATAGGCGATTTTTATGAATTCTTCACTGAGGAATTTGCTGGTGAGGAAATTCCTAAATGAAGAACTACTAGCAGCGGAATAAGTACTCAGAAGTAAACATAACAGAGTACAAGCATAGTCATCATGACGAAATGAAGACAAGCACGGAGTACAGAAAGCGTAAACACAGGATAACACAAGAAAGAAGACGGACAGACTGAAGAAATAGAACTGAGGAAATTGAGAAAGTCTTCAGTCAAAGTCTTCAAATAGATATGAACAGGCACACAACAACAGACATGAGGAAATGAAAGAGTTGAGGAAATAGAACCAGTAAGCTCGGTGAAGACAATGATTTGGTAGACCAGTTCCAACTGTTGTCTCAGTTGTACATCTGGTTGGAGCGGCTGAGTATTTAAACTCGAGGACACCCAGTCCCGGACACACAGTCCTCACCGTATTCTCCTTGAGCTAAGGTCACACAGACCTCGCCCAATCACTCGTGGTAAGTCTTCAGGTGAGTTCCGAACCTTCACAAACTCGGTCACTCGGCGATCCACAATTCCTCTTGGATGCTCTAGACCTTGACGCCTAACCGTCTGGAAGAAGCACAGTCTTCAAAGGAAATAAGCATCGGATCCACATAGGATCAATCTCTTTAGTGATGCTCAATCACTTTGGGTTTGTAGGTGTTGGGTTTGGGTTTTCCTCACTGGTGATTTTCGCTCAAAGTCCTCGGAGGATGGGATGCTCTTAATTGACAAGTGTCAGTTTCTCTTAGAGCAGCCAACCGGCTAGTGGTTGTAGGGGGCGGCTATTTATAGCCTAGGGAGCAGCCTGACATGATAAGACATAAATGCCCTTGTCTGATATGACCGTTAGGTGGGTAGATATTTTGGAACAGCTAGCGCATAGCACAGCAACGGTCGGAATTTTGACTATCAAAATCCTCAGGACTATCATGTTCAATCCTTGTAGGCAATTCAGACTGGCGAATTTCTAACTCCTCGCCGAATAAATTCCTCGAGAGACCGTAAGAACTTCGTCTCATCCATCAAGAATATGACTGAACTGTATGAGATTTCCAATGGCTTCACTCGAAGGGATTGGTAGGTGTATGATTTTGAGTTGAGTATCACATGGAAATTTTTCCTTAGTATTTCCTCGACCCCCTTTATCAGTACGGTGTTTCCTATGACTCAACAAAGATAAAATGAAACTACGAAAACAAAAGTCTTCACGCTTCATGTTCCTTGAATGAATACCAAGTCTTCAAGGTCACACCAATTTCTTCACTTTCAAAGTCTTTAGAAATCCAAAGTCTTCAGTTGAAGAACTTCATTTTCAGGGGTCGACTTTCTTTGTAAATATCAAATTCCTCATAGACTTATAGAACTGTGTACACTCACAAACGCATCAGTCCCTTAACCTATAAGTCTTCAATACACCAAAATCACTAAGGGGCACTAGATCACTTACAGCAGGGCGGTATACTGGCGGGTGTGCGCCCCCCACGCCCGCCAGGTGTTTCGCGATTTGTCTGCTCGGCGATGGACTCGGACGAGGAGGAGGCGCTCGCCGCGTTGCTGGAGGAGGAAGCCGATGCAGACGTCTAGGAAGAGGAACATCTCATGGTCCTCGCCGCCCTCGCCGGCTTGCTCGCGAGCAATTAAAAGCCACGGCGAGGTGGCTCGGCGCCGGGCGGCTGAAAGCAAAGAACTGGCATCGTTTGGAAGGCTACTACATGCTCTACTCCGACTACTTCACCGATGCTCCACTGCACGGCGACAAAGTATTTTGGCGCCGTTATCTGATGAACCGAAAGCTTTTCCTAAGGATTGTGAATTCCATCCGGGAGTTCGACAACTACTTCAAGTGCAAGAAGGATTGCACTGGCAAACTTGGATTCACCTCAATCTAGAAGTGCACAACAGCTATGAGGATGCTTGCATACGGAGCTCCCGGTGATTCACTCGACAATTATGGGCGCATGGCCGAGTTCACGACCATTATGTGTTTCTACAAGTTCTGCAGGGCAGTGGTGGCAGTGTTTGGACCGCAGTACTTGCGAACACCCAATGCGGAAGACACTGCTCGGATCCTAGCACAGAATGCAGCAAGAGGATTTCCTGGGATACTTGGAAGCATCGACTGCATGCATTGGAAATGGAAGAACTGCCCATTCGCTTGGTAGGGGATGTACAAAGGCGCCAAAGGCGGTTGCAGTGTGGTACTTGGGGCGGTGGCCACACAAGACCTTTGGATTTGGCACTCCTTCTTTGGTATGCTAGGAACTCATGATGACATCAATGTGCTGTGGTCCTGCCCTGTCTTTGCCAAGCTTGTTGAAGGTCATTCTCCTCCGGTGAACTTCGAGGTCAATGGGCGGCACTAAAACTAGGGGTACTACCTAGCTGTTGGCATCTACCCGAGATGGTCTACATGTGAAGACTATCTCAACCATTGTGCCAGGAGGCAAGAAGTCCCACTTTGCGAAGATTCAGGAGGCTTGCAGGAAGGATGTTGAGCGGGCATTTGGTGTGCTCCAATCTCGATTGCTGTTGTCCGGTACCCTGCTCAGACCTGGTCGAAAGATCAAACGTGGGAGCTCATGACTTGATGTGTCATCTTGCACAACATGATCATTGAGAGCGAGCAGGAAGAGCTAGTGTTTGACACTGAACCATACTACAGGCAGGGTCCTCTTGCCCAAGTTGATCACCAGCTACCGACAACCTGGACTTCCTACCTCAATATGCGTTAGGAGATCCGAGACCCACAGGTGCATCAACAACTGTAGCAGGATCTGGTGGAGCACCTATGGAGGCTCAAGGGCAACGCCTAGCTCGACGTGTGATGAAATATGAGTTTTCATTTGTTGAACTATATAATTTGTATTAAACTATTTGATTTCTATTGATTTTCTGTGATGAACTATGTGATAAAAAAAATTATTTATGTTGAATTCACGCCAAACCACGGCGAATATAGGCCGATTCACGCCGATATCGAGCCATTTGTCGCTGAAAGTGGGCCGAAACGCGGGCACATTTGCGCCATAAATGGGCCGATACCGGCGCCTGGGGGCGACGACTGGGTGCCTGACCGCTCCCAGAGCCGATTATACCGCCGGCTCACACCCAGGCGGCGATTTTTGTGCCTCCTAGGGGTCCAACGGCTGGAGAAGCTCTTAGGGACTCGTCGATGACCTCCCGTCATTGCTGGTAAGCTTTCCGGTTGGAGTGCTTACCCTGTTGGGTGATGGCCCACAAGTATAGGGGATCTATTGTAGTCCTTTCGATAAGTAAGAGTGTCGAACCCAACGAGGAGCAGAAGGAAATGACAAGCGGTTTCAGTAAGGTATTCTCTGCAAGCACTGAAATTATAGGTAACAGATAGTTTTGTGATAAGATAATTTGTAACGGGTAACAAGCAATGAAAGTAAATAAAGTGCAGCAAGGTGTCCCAATCCTTTTTGTAGCAAAGGACAAGCCTGGACAAATTCTTATAATGAGAAAAGCGCTCCCGAGGACACATGGAATTATCGTCAAGCTAGTTTCATCATGCTCATATGATTCGCGTTCGTTACTTTGATAATTCGATATGTGGGTGGAAAGGTGCTTGGGTACTGCCCTTTCTTGGAAAAGCATCCCACTTATGATTAACCCCTATTGCAAGCATCCACAACTACAAAAGAAGTATTAAGGTAAACCTAACCATAGCATGAAACTAGTGGATCCAAATCAGCCCCTTATGAAGCAACGCATAAACTAGGGTTTAAGCTTCTGTCACTCTAGCAACCCATCATCTACTTATTACTTTCCAATGCCTTCCTCTAGGCCCAAATAATGGTGAAGTGTCATGTAGTCAACATTCACATGACACCACTAGAGAAGAGACAACATACATCTCATCAAAATATCGAACGAATACCAAATTCACATGACTACTAATAGCAAGACTTCACCCATTTCCTCAGGAACAAACATAACTACTCACAAAGCATATTCATGTTCATGATCAGAGGAGTATTAATATGCATTAAGGATCTGAACATATGATCTTCCACAAAGTAAACCAATTAGCATCAACTACAAGGAGTAATCAACAATACTAGCAACCCACAGGTACCAATTTGTGGTTTTGATACAAGATTGGATACAAGAGATGAACTAGGGTTTGAGAGGAGACAGTGCTGGTGAAGATGTTGATGGAGATTGACCCCCTCTCGACGAGAGGATCGTTGGTGATGACGATGGTGATGATTTCCCCCTCCCGGAGGGAAGTTTCCCCGGCAGAACAACTCCACCAGAGTCCTAGATTGGTTCCGCCTCGTGGTGGTGGAGTTTCGTCCCGTAAGCTTGCTTATGATTTTTTTTCCAGGGTAAAAGACTTCATATAGCAGAAGATGGGCACCGGAGGGCCACCAGGGGGGCCCAGGAGAAAGGGGGCACGCCCAGTAGGGGGGGCTCCCCCACCCTCCTGGCCAGGGTGTGGGGCCCCTCTGGTGTTTTCTTTGCTCAATAATTCTTATTAAATCCAAAAATGACTTTCGTGGAGTTTCAGGACTTTTGGAGCTGTGCAGAATAGGTTTCCAATATTTGCTCCTTTTCCAGCCCAGAATCCCGGCTGCCGGCATTCTTCCTCTTCATGATAAACCTTGTAGAATAAGAGAGAATAGCCATAAGTATCGTGACATGACGTGTAATAACAGCCCATAATGCAATAAATATTGATATAAAAGCATGATGCAAAATGGACGTATCAACTCCCCCAAGCTTAGACCTAGCTTGTTCTCAAGCGGAAGCTGAAATCAAAAAATATGTCCACATGTTTAGAGATAGAGGTGTCGACAAAAATAAAATACGAACATGAGGGCATCATGATCATTCTTATAACAGCAACATATATAGATTTTGTCATATGATTTCTCATGCTCAAGTAACAATCTATTCACAATGTCGAGTATGGTTCAGAAACTTCATTGTGAACTAACAAACTATAATCTCAGTCATTGAAGCAATTGCAATTTATCATAAAATCAAAAAGAGTCAAGAATTGAGCTTTTCAGCAAGTCCACATACTCAACTATCATATTGTCGTCTACAATTGCTAACACTCACGCAATACTTGTGGTTATGGAGTTATAATCAGACACAGAGAAAGATAGGGGCTTATAGTGTTGCCTCCCAGCGTTTTACCACAAGGGTAATGTCAACAATAATAGTTTATGCTAACTTACATCCAATTGGATATATATATCAGGATCTTCCCAACACGAGGTGCTTGCCAAAGGATAAAATGAAAAAGGGAAATGTGAAGATCACCTTGACTCTTGCATAAAGTAAAAGACATAAAGTAAAAGATAGGCCCTTCGCAGAGGGAAGCAGAGGTTGTCATGTGCTTTTAGGGTGGATGCACAAAATCTTAATGCAAAAGAATGTCACTTTATATAGCCACTTGTGATATGAACCTTTATTATGCAGTCCATCGCTTTTATTACTTCCATATCACACGATTGTATAAAGCTTATTTTCTCCGCACTAATAAGTCATACATATTTAGAGAGCAATTTTTATTGCTTGCAACATGGCAACTTACTTGAAGGATCTTACTCAATCCATAGGTAGGTATGGTGGACTCTCATGGCAAAACTGGGTTCAAGGATATTTGGAAGCACAAGTAGTATCTCTACTTGGTGCAAGGAATTTGGCTAGCATGAGGGGGAAAGGCAAGCTCAACATGTTGGACGATCCATGACAATATACTTTAACTAAGATGTGAGAAAACATAACCCATTATGTTGTCTTCCTTGTCCAACATCAACTCTTTAGCATGTCATACTTAATGAGTGCTCACAATCATAAAAGATGTACAAGATAGTATATTTATATGTGAAAACCTCTCTTTCTTTATTGCTTCCTATTAATTGCAACGATGACCAAAACTATGTTTGTCAACTCTCAACAACTTTTAAGCCTCATACTCTCTATGTGTGAAGTCATTACTATCCGTAAGATCAATATGAACTCTTTTATTTTTTATTCTTTTCTTTCTACTCAAGATCATAGCAAGATAGCAAAGCCCTTGACTCAACACTAATCTTTATTATATAGCTCATGAACTCGATTACATAGAAGGATCACAAAGCAAAACTTGAAACTAATTCATACCAAAACTTTATTCTACTAGATCAAGATATTACTAAAAGGATCGAACTAAGAAAAAGGGTAAAGATAGGAGTGTGATGGTGATACGATACCGGGGCACCTCCCCCAAGCTTGGCAGTTGCCAAGGGGAGTGCCCATACCCAAGTGATTATGTCCTCGGAGGCGATGAAGGTGGTGATGATGATGGTGGATAATCGCACATCAAGCATAAAAGTTCCTCCAACTTGCGGATAATGCCCTTGAGTCCGGCGAGATGATCCTTCAACAAAATATTTTCCTGTGTGAGATACTTGTTTTGTATGCGAGCTAGCTCAATCATCTTGAAAGCTTCAATCTCAGTTGGAGTAAAGAGGTTAGGTAGAGGTTGAGGAATGTTTTCTTCTTCCACCGCTGGAGCTTGATCCTCCATGGCCTTCTTGATCCCTTCATCCTTGTTGATCCCCTCTGGTTCTTCTCTTTTCAGCTCTATCTTCAATAGCCAAACATCCTTGTCTTCATTGTTGAAGGTGGGTGACGTCATGATGCTCTAAATCTGTAACAGAAACAGCTCGAAACGAAAATAGAAGATTTTTGCATGATACGGTGATCAAAACCTTCGGGAGATTATATAATGAATTTTTACCGACTAAAAGAAGTAACGTGCAAGAAAACAAAGTCCGGAAGGCACACGAGGTGCCCACGAGACAGGGGGCGCGCCGAGTCAGGGTGGGCGCGCCCTCCACCCTCGTGGAGGCCTCGTGTCCTTCCCGGATTACTTCTTGCTTCCTAAAATTATTAAATATTCCAAAACGGAGAAAAATTGCCATTTGAATTGTTTTGGAGTCGGTTTACTTACCGTACCACATACCTATTCCTTTTCGGAGTCTGAAACGTTCTGGAAAGTGTCCCTTATGTATTACTCCGGGGTTACGGTTTCAGTAATATTAGTTTCAACATTTATAGGATTACCTGAGATGTAATGTTTGATTCTTTGACTGTTCACCACCTTCGGATTCGTGCCTTCGAAGTTGTTGATTTTTATGGCATCGGAATGATAGACCTCCTCGATAACATAAGGACCTTCCCATTTAGAGAGAAGTTTTCCTGCAAAAAATCTTAAACGAGAGTTGAAAGCAAAACATAATCACCTACGTTAAACTCACGCTTTTGTATTCTTTTGTCATGCCATCTTTTAACTTTTTCTTTGAACAGCTTGGCATTCTCATAGGCTTGGGTTCTCCATTCATCAAGTGAGCTAATGCCAAATAACCTCTTCTCACCGGCAAGTTTGAAATCATAGTTGAGCTCTTTAATAGCCCAATATGCCTTATGTTCAAGTTCGAGAGGTAAGTGACATGCTTTTCCATATACCATATTATACGGAGACATACCCATAGGATTTTTATATATATGCAGTTCCATAGGCCCATAATGCATCATCAAGTTTTTTCGACCAATTCTTTCTAGATCTATTAACAGTCTTTTGCAAAATTAATTTGAGCTCTCTATTACTCAACTCTACTTGACCACTAGACTGTGGGTGATAAGGAGATGCAATTCTATGATTAACATCATACTTAGCAAGCATTTTACGAAAAGCACCATGAATAAAATGTGAACCACCATCAGTCATGAGGTATCTAGGGACTCCAAACCTTGGAAAAATAACTTCTTTAAGCATCTTAATAGAGGTGTTATGATCAGCACTACTAGTTGGAATAGCTTCTACCCACTTAGTAACATAATCAATAGCAACTAAAATATGTGTGTAACCATTAAAGGCAGGAAAAGGTCCCATATAATCAAAGCCCCAAACATCAAATGGTTCAATAACAAGAGAATAATTCATAGGCATTTCTTGACGTCTACTAATATTACCAATTCTTTGACATTCATCACAAGACAAAACAAACTTACGGGCATCCTTGAAGAGAGTGGGCCAATAAAAGCCAGATTGCAATACCTTATGTGCAGTTATGTCTCCAGCGTGGTGTCCTCCATATGGTTCGGAGTGACACTTGCGAAGGATCTGTTCCTGTTCATGCTCAGGTACACAACATCTAATAACACCATCTACTCCTTTATAAAGGTGTGGGTCATCCCAGAAGTAATGTCTTAAATCATAAAAGAACTTTTTCTTTTGCTAGTATGTGAAACTAGGTGGTATAAATTTAGCAACAATATAATTAGCATAATCAGCATACCATGGAGCAGTACGAGAAGCATTAATGACCGCTAATTGTTCATCAGGAAAGCTATCATCAATAGGTAGTGGGTCATCAAGAACATTCTCTAACCTAGACAAGTTGTGCAGAACGGGTTCTCAGCCCCTTTCTATCAATAATATGCAAATCAAATTCTTGGAGCAAGAGAACCCATCTAATAAGTCTAGGTTTAGCATCTTTCTTTTCCATAAGATATTTAATAGCAGCATGATCAGTGTGAATAGTAACTTTAGAATCAACAATATAAGGTCTGAACTTATCACATGCAAATACAACTGCTAAGAATTCTTTTTTGATAGTAGCATAATTTCTCTGGGCAGTATCAAGAGTCTTACTAGCATACTGGATAACATTTAATTTCTTACCAACTCTTTGCCCTAGAACAACACCTACAACATAATCACTAGCATCACACATAATTTCAAAGGGTCAAATCCAATCAGGTGGCTGAACTATAGGTGCAGTGATCAAAGCTTTCTTAAGTATTTCAAATGCTTCTACACAATCATCATCAAAGGCAAAAGGAACATCTTTTTGCAATAAATTAGTTAGAGGCGTAGAGATTTTAGAAAAGTCCTTAATGAACCTCCTATAAAAACCGGCATGACCAAGGAAACTTCTTATACCTTTAATGTCCTTGGGACCTGGCATCTTTTCAATAGCATCAACTTTAGCTTTATCAACTACAATACCTCTTTCAGAAATTTTATGCCCCAAGACAATGCCTTCATTAACCATAAAGTGGCACTTTTCCCAATTCAAGACGAGACTAGTGTCTTCACATCTCTGCAAAACTCGCTCAAGGTTGCTCAAGCAATCATCAAAAGAGGATCCATAAACAGATAAATCATCCATGAATACCTCACAAATCTTTTCACAGAAGTCAGAGAATATAGCCATCATGCATCTTTGAAAGGTAGCAGGTGCATTACATAAACCAAAAGGCATACGTCTATAAGCAAAAGTACCGAAAGGACAAGTAAAAGTAGTTTTTGATTGATCCTCCGCTGACACGGGTATTTGAGAGAAACTAGAATAACCATCTAGAAAGCAGAAATGTGTATGTTTGGATAGTCTTTCTAGCATTTGATCAATAAAAGGTAAAGGGTAATGATCTTTCTTAGTAGCTTTATTTAATTTACGAAAATCAATTACCATCCTATAACCTGTAATAATTCTTTGCGGAATCAATTCATCTTTATCATTAGGAACGATAGTAATACATCCCTTCTTAGAGACGCAATGGACATGACTTACCCAATCACTATCAGCAACGGGATAAATTATACCTGCCTCAAGGAGCTTTAGTATCTCCTTTCTTACCACTTCTTTCATCTTAGGATTTAACCGTCGTTGAGGATGTCTAACTGGTTTGGCATCTTTCTCCACTTTTATTTTGTGTTGGCATAGAGTGGGACTAATGCCCTTAAGATCATCCAGAGTATATCCAATAGCAGCACGGTGCTTCTTCAGAGTTTTCAATAATCTTTCTTCTTCCTGCTCTGAAAGGTTAGCACTAATAATAACAGGATATATCTTCTTTTCATCAAGATAAGCATATTTAAGATTGTCAGGTAATTGTTTGAGCTCAAACACGGGATCACCCTTGGGTGGAGGGGGATCCCCTAGGATTTCAAAAGGTAAGTTGTGTTTCAGAATGGGACCCTGTTGAAGGAATACTTTATCTATTTCTCTTCTTTCATCCATAAACATATCATTTTCATGGTCTAGCAAATATTGTTCTAACGGATCAGTAGGAGGTACGGCAATAGAAGCAAGACCAATAATTTCATCCTTACTAGGCAATTCTTTATCACGGGGTTGTCTACGAAACTTAGCAAAATTAAACTCATGTTTCATATCCCCTAAGCCAATTGTAACAACATCCTTTTTACAATCAATTTAGCATTAACAGTATTCAAGAAGGGTCTACCAAATATAATGGGACAAAAACTATCTTGTGGGGAACAAAGGACAAGAAAATCAGGAGGATATTTAACTTTCCCACACAAGACTTCAACATCTCTAACAATCCCAAATGGTGTAATAGTATCTCTATTGGCAAGCTTAATAGTGGCATCAATATCTTCTAACTCAGCGGGTGCAATATCATGCATAATTTCTTTATATAAGGAATGAGGTATTGCACTAGCACTAGCACCCATATCACATAGACATGATAACAATGATCTCCTATTTTAACAGAAATAACAGGCATGCCTACAACAGGTCTATGTATCTTAGCATCTGGTCTAGCAATATTTGCAGTTTCACCACAGAAGTAAATAACATGCCCATCTATATTATTATCCAAGAGATCTTTAACCATAGCAATACTAGGTTCAACTTTGATTTGCTCAGGAGGAGTATATGTTCTAGTATTACTCTTACGAACAACAGTAGAAGCTTTAGCATGATCTTTTATCCTAACAGGGAAAGGTGGTTTCTCAACATAAGTAGTAGGAACAATAGGATCATTATACGTGATAGTCTTTTCTTCAACTGTAATAGGTGCAACTACTTTTACTTCAACGGGAGGATTATATTTAAACCACTTCTCCTTAGGGAGATCAACGTGAGTAGCAAAGGGTTCACTGAAAGAAGCTACTATCTCAGAGTCAAGTCCATATTTAGCGCTAAATCCACGAAAAGCATCGGTATCCATAAAAGATTTAACACAATCAAACTTAGGTGTCATACCTGACTCCTTACCATCGTCGGAACCCCAATCTTCAGAGTTGCGTTTAATTCTTTCCAATAAGTCCCACTTGAATTCAGTAGTCTTCAACATATAAGAACCAGCACAGGAAGTATCGAGCATGGTGCGATTATTGAGAGAAAGCCGAGAATAAAATTTTTGAATAATCATTTATCTTGAGAGCTCATGATTGGGGCATGAATATAACATTGACTTAAGCCTCCCCAAGCTTGAGCGATGCTTTCTCCTTCGCGAGGCCAAAAATTATATATGTAATTACGATCACGATGAACAAGATGCATAGGATAGAACTTCTGGTGAAATTCCAATTTCAATCGTTTATAATTCCAAGATCCCGTATCATCACATAGCCTATACCATGTCAATGCATCTCCCTTCAAATATAAAGGGAAGACCTTCCTCTTAACAACATCATCGGGAATACCTGCAAGCTTAAATTATCCACAAACTTCATCCACAAAGATAAGGTGTAAATCTGGATGCAATGTTCCATCTCCTGCAAAGGGATTAGCTAGCAGTTTCTCTATCATACCCGAAGGAATCTCAAAGTAAACATTTTCAGTAGGTTTAGTAGGTTGAGGAGCAACTCTTTGCTCTACTGGTCGGGGTGAAGATACCCCGAACAAGCCCCTCAAAGGATTAGTTTCCATAGTAACAAGTGACAGAAAATTCCAGCATACTATATAAATGTTTCCTTACCAAGTTCCACTCACCCAAGGCGCTTCACTCCCCGGCAACGGCGCCAGAAAAGAGTCTTGATGACCCACAAGTATAGGGGATCTATCATAGTCCTTTCGATAGAGTGTCAAACCCAACGAGGAGCAGAAGGAAATGACAAGTGGTTTTCAGTAAGGTATTCTCTACAGGCACTGAAATTATAGGTAATAGATAGTTTTGTTGTAAGATAATTTGTAACGGGTAACAAGCAATGAAAGTGAATAAAGTGCAGCAAGGTGGCCCAATCCTTTTTGTAGCAAAGGACAAGCTTGGACAAATTCTTATAATGAGAAAAGCGCTCCCGAGGACAAATGGGAATTATCGTCAAGCTAGTTTCATCATGCTCATATGATTCACGTTCGTTACTTTGATAATTTGATATGTGGGTGGACCGGTGCTTGGGTACTGCCCATTGTTGGACAAGCATCCCACTTATGATTAACCCCCTATTGCAAGCATCCGCAACTACAAAAGAAGTATTAAGGTAAACCTAACCATAGCATGAAACTAGTGGATCCAAATCAGCCCCTTACGAGGCAACACATAAACTAGGGTTTAAGCTTCGGTCACTCTAGCAACCCAACATCTACTTATTACTTCCCAATGCCTTCCTCTAGGCCCAAATAATGATGAAGTGTCATGTAGTCGACGTTCACATGACACCACTAGAGAAGAGACAACATACATCTCATCAAAATATCGAACGAATACCAAATTCACATGACTACTAATAGCAAGACTTCACCCATGTCCTCAGGAACAAACGTAAATACTCACGAAGCATATTCTTGTTCATGATCAGAGGAGCATTAATATGCATTAAGGATCTGAACATATGATCTTCCACAAAGTAAACCAATTAGCATCAACTACAAGGAGTAATCAACACTACTAGCAACCCACAGGTACCAATTTGTGGTTTGATACAAGATTGGATACAAGAGATGAACTAGGGCTTGAGAGGAGATGGTGCTGGTGAAGATGTTGATGGAGATTGACCCCCTCTCGATGAGAGGATCATTGGTGATGATGATGGTGATGGTTTCCTCCTCCCGGAGGGAAGTTTCCCCGGCAGAACAGCTCCGCCGGAGCCCTAGATTGGTTCCTCCAAGTTTTCGCCTTGTGGCGGCGGAGTTTCGTCCCGTAAGCTTGCTTATGATTTTTTTTCCAGGGTAAAAGACTTCATATAGCAGAAGATGGGCACAGGAGGGCCACCAGGGGGCCCAGGAGATAGGGGGCGCCCCCACCCTCCTGGCCAGGGTGTGGGCCCCCTCTGGTGTTTTCTTTGCTCAATAATTTTCATTAAATCCAAAAATTACTTTCGTGGAGTTTCAGGACTTTTGGAGCTGTGCAGAATAGGTTTCCAATATTTGCTCCTTTTCCAAATTTCTGAATCCTACTGCAAGCATTCTCCTCTTCATGATAAACCTTGTAAAATAAGAGAGAATAGCCATAAGTATCGTGACATAACGTGTAATAACGGCCCATAATGCAATAAATATTGATATAAAAGCATGATGCAAAATGGACGTATCATTGGGGAAGAACGTCACCAACGCGTTGATGGAGGGGAGATGGAGTAGCAGGAGGACGGAACGGATCTGGGCAATAGAGGTGAGGAGGAGTGATTAGAGAAAGTTAGTTATATATGCAAGAGGAGTGATTATAGGGAGGTAGTTAATGCGCAATAGATGTGGGTAGTTATCAACGGAACGACACAATTTTGACCGCGAGATCAGACTATAGATAGGAAGCATTTCCCATAATTTATCAAGAAGAATTACGAGCTACAACCCCCCCTCTGCCCCCCCCCCCACACACACACACACCAGCAGCATTACTCCCTCCGTCTAGGTGTGTAAGTCACCTTATGAAAACCAGATAATCCCAAAACACTTAGGCACGATACATTAACTTCCTCCTCGTTTCTTGTTTTGTGACATATCAACCAATAAGAGATATGTGCCATGCATGCTTTCAATGACTTGAGACTACCAAACATGGCATGCAGTGGTTAGTTCATTACATGCAATGCTATTAATTAGCAAAAAAATTAAGTTCTCTCGTTTTCCCCCCGCCTTGGTTGCAGTGCACAACCTAAGATGACGTATACACCTAGACGAAGAGAGTAGTACTCTTCACAAAATTGGCATCAACATTGATGTTGATATGGTCACTAGGGAGAGGTTTCCACACCACATGATCTTAATGGTGCATAATCAGCTATAACACCTCTCACCCTCTCCTTATCCTTATTGCTAGAGTCCAACTAAACAGTGTCGTGGCAGAACATGAAAGTGGACCAATAATTGTCACAAAATATGCAAAGTCATTAATGGATTCCTTCCCCTTCCCCAAAATTAAATCGTTTCTGAAATGCCATGCTCGCCAGAAAAACAAAAACAAGAGTTGCTCCCTCTACTACAAGGTCAACTGAGCTAGCAAAATCAATAGCCAATCCGGTCCCAAGCACTTGAAGAACTCTTCATCCGGAATATTCCACGACTCTCAAGGCCAATCACATAGCATGACCTTTAGAACAACTCACAAGAGCATGAAAAGTGCTTTCGTCTTCTACACCACAAATAGAACACATACCTGAATCAGTCTGATGGTGCTTAATTTTATTCATCTGGACCGCCAACCTATTGGTTGCAGCTCGCCACACAAAAATCCCGATCTTTTGAGGAATATTAGCCTTCCAAACTAAATCATGAACCCCCCTAAGAAATTTCAAATGCGTCCCTGCTTTACCAGATCGTCGCTTCTTTCTTGATGTTGGAGAAGATGATGGTGCACTGACAGTGCTAGGAATTTAAGCATGTTATGTTGATTTAAACTTGTGATTGAAATGAATTTATGTTTATAATTTTTATACTGCCTCATGCACAATATTTACTTGTATTTAAGGGCTTTTGTCAAAATGTTGTGTGGTCAACCGACCGTACAATTGAATGTGCACCGTTGTGATGGTGGACATTGTTGATGTGTTCTAGACCCTATTGTCCCTTCATGTCATCTCTTGCAACTATTCCCCCACTCACATAAAGATATGTGATGATCAAAACGAACTAAAAATATCAATGACCTTTCTTTTGCAAAATAGAAGCCAACATGACATCGCTCAAGGCGCCACATGGGAGTAACTCAGATCTAGGGTGAAGAATTCATTCACTCTAAAAAGATACTAGATGGCAACATGTGTTTTACCGTGCTGTTTACACATGTAGAATTAATCATATCGTTTTCTTTCAATGGTTATTACGGCAGTTTATATTGCGCGCATACCGTGGAGCCGGATGAGCAATCGCGGAACCCAACGGGTGCTTTTGGGCGGTCATGTAGGACTATCATTCTGGTTTTGGAAATGTTCCCTTCAATTTCTGTCTTTTATTGTTTTTCCCTTCCGGGTTTCTTTTGTTTTTCAACCAATTTTCCTTTTCCTGTTACTTTTACATATTTTTAAATTTTTAAAATTAGTACATGTATAGTTTTCAAATTTCATAATATTTTTAAAATTAAGGAACATAATTTACATTCACAAATATTTTATCCTAATATGTGAACATATCTAAATTTTGTGAATATTTTTTCATATTCGTGAAGAATTTTTGAATTAACAAAATAAAAACTCAAGTGTTTTTAGTTTTTCACCAATTTTACAAAATTGTGTTTATAAAAACAGGTGAAAATTATTTTGAATGTTGAATGTATTTTCCATATTCATGAACAATTTGTAATTTTTTTTATTTAAATTTGTGAGAATTTCCTAAAAACCGTGAACATTTTTTGCAATTCAAAACATTTTTTGAACGAAAACAAAGTGTTTCAATAGAATAAAGGGATGACAGAAAACTTGGCTGAAAAACCGAATGCAGAAAATCACCAACGCAATATGCATAGGCCGCTGACCCAAACACAACGCAATCCTAATTCTTTTGAAATATATAGATTGTTTTAATGGATAAACCAACCAAAAAATAGTCGAATGATAAACCAACCGATCAAAAGAAGTCAACATAATATGCACTAGCACTACATGGGCCATGCCCGTGTCGGGTCTAATACTACCCATGACTTGACCATACCCTTATAGACGGGGACCACATTGAGGAAAAACTACTGGAGCTCTTCTAGGCCTTTATTGCTAGGGTACTTATTAATTGTACCAGCACTCGCTCGCCTTGTTGCGTCATTGTTGACATATGGTATTTTTTTATCACTTGTGTAGTGGATGTTTGGTGCAATATTATTTTGGGTTTTTTGTTCCCCCCGGGCTATTTACGCTTGGTGTGTTTTTAATATAGTAAGTCTGTCGGTGCGGTAGTAGATAAGGGGTACAATTGCTATATATCGCCCGAGCACTATGGATGAATCACCCACAGCTACTCTGACATTGGCCGGTCCAGTGGCGATTGCTAGACATTTTATTGTTGGCTCCCCGGTTTTTATCATGAGGGGGGTTTTTCAGCCGGTTTCAGTGGATTTGTTTTTGCAAAATCGGTTTTTTTCTGTACCTATCCAGTCAGTCTTTTACACACGCATTTTTGGCAATGTTTTTTTTTACAAGAATAGAGTATGTCGAACATTTTTTAAATAAATGTTAAAAAATTCAGATACACTACTTATAACACATATCAAACATTTTGCAAATTTTTTTGAAAATTTTATTGACATTTTAGAATACAAAAACATCTTCAGTTTCATGATTTTTTTTAATCTTGAAGATTTTCCAAAGTCATGAATATTTCCAAATTTCACTTTATGAATTTGTTATTTCTTTTAAATTCATTGTACATTTTGAAAATCTTGTGTATTTTTAAAGTTCATGAACATTTTCTAAACATTATGGTTTAAAATGTACATAATTTGGACGTTTCGTTTTAAAAACCATGATTTTTGCGAGAGAAACTTTCAATCTATTCATCAGCTGCCGTTGTGGTACAAAGAACATGAGAAGTAACCAAAGTTATACATATGTCCGTAGACAACTTAGCAACGACTACAATAACTGGAGCGAGCTAAAGCCACGCCACCGCCGTTGCTTTTCCCTCACCGGAGTCTAGCACATCTTGTTGTAGTAGACTGTTGGGAATTGTCGTGCTAAGACCCCACAGGGCTAACGCACTAGAAACAACATTGTAGCTGATGAAGACAAACACAGATTGAAAGAAACAAACTTGTAGACACACGAACGTAGATGAACAAATATCAAATCCAAGATAATGCGCCAAAGACAAAGATCGATTGAGTCCCGCGAGATCTGCCGAAGACACACCTTGACACACCCTCTGACGAGACTAGAGGCACCACCGGGTCGTGGGATAGGTGGGGCAAACCGTATTCCATCTTTAGGAGCCACCATCGTCTCTCCTTCTTGAGCAGGAGACAAACCATAATCAAACTAAAAAAAATACCTAAAAACAGAGCAGGAGCCCTCCCGCTTGGACAGTGTCGGCGGCCCACCATGCCTACATCACCCTAAGGCCAAAAGAGATGAGATAGATAGACAACGATGCCGACGGGAGGCAGAAAAACCTTATTGCCTGTGAGTCCCATTTCTTGGAAAAGAGAAAACATGTTTTATATTTTTAAGTTTTTACTTCATGAATCTTTTTCTAAATAGGTATATTTTCAAAAAAATGGGACATGATTTAAATATATGACAATTTTTCTCTTTGCGACTTATTTTTCATATTCATGAAAATTATTAAATTGGAAAAATAATCTCGAAAGTTTTTTTTTTATTTTTTTTGATCATTTTACATATTTGTGATCGTAAAAAAACTTGTGAACATTTTTAGAATCCATGTATATATTTTTCATACTCGTGGCCAATTACTAAATTACTTACTTAAACTTTTGCGATTTTATTAAAATTTCTAAATAAAATCTTAAATAATTAAAATTATTGAATATTTTTACAAAATCAAAGCATTTCAACAGGACAATCAGATGAAAGAAATAATAACTGAAAAACCAGATGGGGTAACAATCACAAATGCAATAGGCACAGGCCACAAACCCGCACATTTGTTCACAATCCTACTTTTTGAATAAATAAAAACTATTTGAATGCAAAAATGACCAAAATAAAAAGTCAAGAAAAAAATGCCAATGCAATATGCACTAGCACTATATGGGCCACGACCATCTCAGTTCTAATACTATCATGCAGATTCCATGACCCGTCCGGACCCCTACTGTCTTATGTCTTTATTCCTAGGGAGCTAAGTAACTGTGCTAGCGACTAACGCTTGCCTTGCCTCGCCGTTTGTGACAAATTGTTTTTTCCATCACTTGTATAGAGATTTTTTTTAGACAATAGTGGATGTTTGGTGCACTGTTCTTTTGGTTGTTTGTTCCCCATGGGCTTATTAGCCATTGTGTGTTCGAGATGTAATTAGACTTTCGGTTAAGTAGCAGACGTAGGGCACAATTCCTAGGAAAACCCTATACGACGCACGCTCCGTCAAGTTGTCGAGTATTCGCACTGGCTTCCAGAGCGAACAACGCGATCGCCCCATTAACCGTTTCAGCAGAACCTTTAGGGTTCCCAATCATATATTTTTTTCGATTTTGGGAACCTTCCAGAAGGTTCCAAAAATGGGTTTTCCTTTTTTTTTTTCATTTCTGTTTCTTCTATGATTTGCCTTTTCCAGTTTCTTTCTTCGCTTTTCTATCCTTTTTCAATTTTTCTTGTTTCTTTTTCTTTCCTTTTTAGTTTTTCTTTTTTTCCTTTTCCATTTGTTTTGCTAAATGTTCGTTTTTTTAAATTGTTTGGCAATTTCAAAAATGCTCACGTTTTGAAAAAATATAAGGAGTTCCAAAAATTACGCGTTTGCAAAAAAAATTCACATTTCCAAATAATGTTCCCATTTTATAAAAATTGTTCGCGAATTTCAATAAATGTTCATTTTCAATTTTATTTGGGGAGTTTCAGAAACTGTTCCTGTTATCACAAAATTTCCTCTTCTCCAAAAAAATGTTCACGTTTTCAAATTTTTTAATAGTTTTGAAAATGTTCCGATTTTAAAAACAAGATTTACATTTTCATAAAAATATTAGTATTTTTCCAGAATGTTAGTGTTTATTTATTCTCGAAATTTGAAAAGTGTTATTGTTTTGTAAACATTCATATTTCTTGATATTTTCTATACATGAACAAAAGAAATTGTGTTCCCATTTTTTTCAAAATTCAGAAAATGTTCATGTTTCCAAAAAATTGTTCACAGGTTCAAATTTCTTCGGGAGGTTTAGAAATGTTCACTTTCAGTATTTATTATTCCTTCAGAAGTTCAAGTAAATATATTCACAAATAAATTCCTCTTAAAATGTATTCACAAATAAATATACATTTTTCTTCAAAATTTGTTCCGAAATTAACAAAGTTTATCTTCTTTAAATTTTGTTTATGAGTTTTAAAACACGATCCTCTTTTTAAAAATGTTCGTATTTAAATAAATTCTCATGCTGTAAAATTTTGTTTCACAAATTCAATAAAATTCCTTTATTTCATAAAATGTTGAGTTTTCTAAATTTTAGTTCACGGATTTGAAAAGTGTTCGTGTTTCTAATAATATTCTCTTTTAAGAAAATGATGTTCAGAATTTTATTTTTTTTAGATTTTCCTCTGCCTTTAGTTCTTAGAGACTCGCGCTGATTCATTGTCAGGATCGCTCATTAGCTCCCTTGGCAGCAACGCTTGCGCATGAACATGAGATTCGTGCGATCGTATCCAATTGAGTGCATATTTTTGTGGGTTTTAGCACTACAGAGCTGAAGATGGTTTACAGTTGCCTGGTCGCTGCAGCCTCTGGTTGGCCGGCCTAGTCACACTTGCCGTTGTGCGCCACGGCTCTGATTGACGCAAAATGGGTCAAATAGGAGGGGGAGCTCGGAATTTCCTATTTGACGCTCTCTGCGTCAAACTGCCCGCGCTTCGCACAGGCGAGCGACCGAGCAGCGACGAGATGGGCCAGCCCACTTTCGCGTAAACTGTGCACCTATTCCAGCCGGTTTTGAGAACCTTCTAGAAGGTTCCCTGAACCGGTTTTTACCGGTTTTCTTTTAATTTTTTATGTTCCTGTTTCTGTTTCTGTTTCTTTTTCTTCTTTCTTATTTATTTTCTTTTTTTCGTTTACTGTTTCTTCCTTTTTTTTATTATTTTTCTTTTTCAAGGTTATTTTACCTTTTTAAACAAAGTTCATGTTCGAAATTTGTTCTTGCTTTTAAATATATTCGAAATTTCAACAAATGATCCTTTTTAAAAATTATTCATAAATTCAAAAAATGTTCAGGATTTTCAGAAAATGTTCTCATTTTCCAAAATTGTTGCTAATGCTTTTCTTTAAAACTTTCACCACTTCACAAAAAATGGTTGGTTGTTAATTGTTTTTCCCATTTTCAAAGTTTGTTCGCAAATAGCAAAAACTTTTCATTATTTTTTCCGGAGTTTCAAAAAATGTCTCAAATTCATAAATCGTTCACAAGTTTTAGAAAATGTTCATGTTTTCAAATTTTGTTCTAGAGTTTCAAAATATGTTCGCACGTCCAAATTTTGTTTTGGAATTTGGAAAAATTTCCCATTTCAAGAAATCTTCATGTTTTCTAATTGATTAAAAAAATCTTTTTTAAAAAATTGTTCAAAATTTGAAAAGTGTTGCGTCTCCAAATTTTGTTTTGGAACTTTTCATGTTTTTATTATTTTCGGAGTTTCAAAATTTTTTGAATGTTTCATAAATTTTTCACAAGTTTTAAAAAATGTTCGTGTTTTCGAATATTGTTCAGGACTTTCAAAATATGTTCGCGTCTCCAAACTTTTTTTTGGAATTTGGAAAATTGTTCCTGTTTCAAGAAATCTTGATGATTTTCTAAAAAATCTGTTTTTCGGAAATGTATTCTTTAAAATTTGTTCAGAAATTTGGAAAGTGTTGCTTTTGATAGAAGATTCCGTTTTTTGAAGAAAAAAATGCTTTCGAAATTCCTAAAATAATTCGGATCTGCGCAGTATTGGTTCTTCAACGTTGACGCAACAATATGCTTAGACTAGACTGCTAGCTGGACTGGTAGTAGCTGGTCGTGTATAACACTTTTTTTTTTCGAAACGGAGGCAAAGATTGCCTCATCTATTAATTAAGCAGAAGAGAATTGCCCATTAATTACGGAAAACCGCAAAACCGAACAACAAGGGCCAAGCCCACTCCCATAGATCGAAACACACAGGCAAAGCCCACCTCCTCGACGACATGTCGACTGCGACAGATAACGCAGCTCCGATTCTCGACGGAGATCTCGAAGAACGAAACCGAGCACGGGCGCCACGGAAGATCGCCGAAAGGCCACGTGCAACCAAATATCGATACCACAGGCCTCGCCGCCGCAGCTTCGACTCCACAAAGAACAAACAAACCGAGGCAATACCGTGGACACGCCGGAAAGAGCCGACTATCGCAACCATTACCGCGTCGCCGACATCGCTCCCACCATCATCGCTGCCACGTAAGTCCGGACGCCACGGATTTTCGGCCGCCGCCGACATCCACCGCCCGTCGCGCCAGCCGCAATCAACCGACACCACCTTCCGGCCGCCGCCGACGCATTCACCGCTTCCGCCGAAAGCAAAGAACGCCACAGAACCCACCGCCGCGCAGCCCACGCCGCCAGTGCAACCGCCGCAGACCATGAACGTCGCACCACATCCGGGCCGCCGCCGACGCAACGCCGACCGCCCTCGAACACGCCGACCGGACCGACAAGCTCGCCACCCAAGTGGCCCAGATTGCCACCAAGTGAAGGCCGAGCCGCCGCCCGCCCATGGAGCCGCACCGCACATCACTTTCCGAGGCCGCCGCCGCGCGTTCATCACCGTCCGGGGCGCGCCCAAGATCCACCAAACCCGACGCAGAGAGAACCAACGCACCAAGCACAAGCTAGCTCTCCCAAGCAACGCCCCAAGAGGAAACAACGAAGACGTCGCCGTCGCCCGCCCCGAAATCTGGAGCTTAGGTTTTCACCGGAGAGCCCGAGCCCCACATAGAAGAAGATGAGTTCCACAACGACGCCTCCAGGAGGGAACGACGCTCAAAGCGCCATTGCCGACGGCACCGACAAAGTCGGGTCAAGGCTTTCGCCCGGAACACACACATCCCTATGGAGGCCCGCAGATCTGATCCACCCAGAAGCGTGGAGATCATTGGAGCCGTTCCTGCTGCGCCTTGCACTCCCAACGCCGACCACCAAGCTTCACCGCGCAGCACCCACATCAGCAGCTCGTATTCGAATCCCAGATAAAGCGATTAATTTTGCACCACAGTGCAGGTTTGAAGGTCTCGATCTTTACGGGCCGGCCCAGTCGTTGAGTTGCCTGTGCGAAATGGCGGCTCTTTGCCGCAGAGAGCGGGCTATGGAGGTCCATGGAGGTCCCGGGGAGCTCCTAGTTGGCGCTGTTAGCGCCGATATGCTGGCTCTTGCAAGAGCGCGCAGCGGGCCGGCCATTTTGTTAGGACTCGAACTCGGGACCCCAGCCTTAACGTAGAGCTGCGCCTACGACCACGCCAATGAACAGCCAGTGCTTATTGACGTCCCATGCTTTCCCTTATTCTTCTAGCTTTTCTTTCTCTTTTTCTGTAACGGTTTTGTTCGCCTTTATCCCTTCTTTTTTTTTTTGCTAAATCCGTGCACTTTGTTAAAAAAAAAATCAAAGGACGTATTTTTTTTTTCAAAATCCACGAATTGTTTCAAGTTTGAAAAAAATCATTGTTTTTTTTTAAATTCATCGAATTTGAAGAAAGGTCATCGAATCTGAAAAAGCATGAATTTCAGAAAAATTCAGAATTTGAATAAAGCTCACAAAATTTAGGATAAACTTCATGAAATTCGAAAAAGTTCATCAATTTTGAAACAAGTTCACAGATTTTGAACAAAAAGTTCACCAATTTTAGAAAATTTCAACAGATTTGAATAAAAAATTCAGTAAATCTGAAATTACTGATTTTAAAAAACGTTCGTCAAATTTTAAAAAGATCATCGATTTAGAAAAAAATTCATCGATTTTAAAAAAAGTTCATTGAAATTTAAAAAGAGTTCATCAATTTTTAAAAAAAGTTCATTGAAATTGTAAAAAAGTTCAACAAACTTGAAAAAGTTCATATATTTCAAAATAGTCCATCTGTTTGAAAATATTTCATTGAATTTGAAAAAATAGTTCATCTGTTTGAAGAAAAAGTTCATTGAATTTTAAAGTTTGTGCATTTTTTAAAAAGATGAAGAAAAATAAAAAGGGAAATGAAATCTCGATTCACAACGAACTTGAGCCAGATATTAAGAGGAAAAGAGGATATCAGCCACGAGTGTGTACGTGGCTGAGTGGTTGGTGCTGTTCTGGGTTATGCTGGAGGTCGCGAGTTGCAGACGTTTTTTGTACTAGCACCCCGATTTTTATCATGAGGGGGGATTTTCACCCCGGTTTTGTTGGGGTTTTTCCTCCTGGAAGGCGAGTTCTCCGTACATTTCCTGTTAGCCTTTTATAATCATGTTTCATTACAAAATTAAACTATAACTTGAAATTATTTTAGCTACACGTTGAACATTGTGTAGCTAAATGTCATCTTCTGTACATTTCCTGTCATCCTTGTACACTCATGTTTTATAAAAAATAATAAACTATAAACTGAAATTATTTTATATATACGTTGAACATTGTTAAAATATATGTTAGAAAAATTCAGATACACCAATTTCTTACACACATTGAATATCTTGCAAGATGTTGACCAACTTTTTTTATCTCGTATAATTTTTAAAAATTCATCAAAATTTTAAAATCTTCGAAAACATTTTGTAATTGATAAAAAATTTAAATTTTGTGAGATTTTTTTAAAATTCCTTGAGATTTTTCAAAGTGAAGAACATTTTTCGGATTTCATCTTTTTGTGTTCCTGTTTTCTTAATTCATTGAACATTTTTAAAATCCTAATTTTTTAAAAACATTCATGAAAATTATGGTTGTGCATAATTTGGACATTTTATTAAAAAACTATGATTTTTTTTGCGAGAAAAACTTTCAATCTTATTCATCTACTGTCGTGGAAGTACAAAGAACTCTAGAAGTAACGAAAGTTACATCCATGTTCACAGCCCACCTAGCGACGACTATAATAGGCAAAGGGAGCCGAAGGCGTGACTCCGTCATCGCCACTCCCTCACTAGAGCCAGGCAAATCTTATGATACTAGATAGTCATGAAATCATCGTGTTAAGGCCCCACAGTAATAGTCACCAGAAAAGCAACCATAGCCGATGAAGAGAAGCATAGATTGGAAGGATACACCCATAGACACATGAACTTTGACGAATGAAGACCAGATCCAAGCAGATGCACTGAAGACAAACATCGATCGAATGCCACAAGATCTGTCAAAGACACACCTTAAACTGATGACGCTAGACGCAGCACCAGGACGGGGGATAGGCAGGCAAACCTTATACCAACTTCAGGGGACCATTATCGTCTTACGTTCTTGACCACGACGCAAACATTAACCAAACTCAAGAAAATACCTAAAAACGGAGCAGGAGCCCTCTCGCCGGAAAGGGCTTGGGTCCACCACGTCTCCATGGCCCTAAGACCACAAGAGACGAGGCAGACAGGCGGCTGCGCTGACAGGAGGCGGAAACCCGTCATCGCCTGTGAGTTTGCCATTCTTGGGGAAGTGGAAACGTCATACAGCTAGTACAATCAATGTATATGCTTGCTATAGAGTGACCCTACCTGCTTTTCAGTCCAATATCGCTTTGTTTTGTGCCTTACTTCTCCTGGAGCGATAAGGGGATACAGAACTGAGTAAATTTACTATAATTTACTGATTCATTCCAAAACAAAGGAAACACCAACGTAGCCGCACGAATTCATGTAGACAAAACCAACTATTTAACACATACATGTGCCCCCCTATGCAATTCACAACCCGAATTCAGTAGGACGCTCCTTTTGAGGGAGCTTAGTATTTTTGAAGATTGTAAGAGTTATGCAATATATTATCCCTTTGTGGCATCTCCAGCATCTAACGTTCGTGTAAGTAAAGAAACTATGCAATGATTGAATCTAATTTAGAATGTGAGATCAACAAATGGTATATTTCAACGGAGATAACTGTCTTGTCCTTTCAACATGTGTTAAATTCGCCTTTTTCTCCTTTACATGATGGGCGGTGACTCAGCATCCGGGATCTACCCCCTGCCCCACTTTATCTCTATATGCCTAAGCGAATAACCCGGACAATGACCGGACATGAGAGAGTAAAAAAAGACTACCAAAATGGACCCCTCACTTTGTCCCTATATTTGTGTGTGTTGTCTACAAACCTTTGAACCCGTGCCATACAAGGGGAGCACGTGAGGTTGTCGGTGGATGTTTTTGAGTGGTCCATCACGCTTGATTTAGCCGACTCGGGACCACCTTTTCTTTTTTTATCCTTTCTTTTCTCCCTCGGGTGGGACCATGAACCACCCACTAATCAACATGCATGTGTACGGACAATTTATGGGACATGGCTATGTACACGGACAAATAGGAGCTCAAAGCGGATACACCTGGACCCTGTCTGGATGGGTCCGCGGACGTACACAGAGCCAAATTAGCCCATCATGGATGTAAATGATCTAAAGCTACATTAGAACAATTTAATTTTGAAAAGGGCGTAGTGTTTGTTTTGGGGTACACAATGTCAATTATAGTTTTGTTTCCTTTTCCCCAAAAATATAAAAAGAAAAGGAGGGGAAAAGGCGACCAAACTAGTATCGCCCACAACTCACTTGTGTTCTACTCGTGCATATAACATCTACGCATAAACCTGGCTTGGATGCCACTGTTGGGGAACATAGTAATTTCAAAAAAATTCCTACAAACACGCAAGATCATGGTGATGCATAGCAACAAGTGAAGGAAATATGCCCTAGAGGCAATAATAAAGTTATTATTTATTTCCTCATATCATGATAAATGTTTATTATTCATGCTAGAATTGTATTATCCGGAAACATGATACATGTGTGAATACATAGACAAACATAATGTCACTAGTATGCCTCTACTTGACTAGCTCATTAATCAAAGATGGTTATGTTTCCTAACCATAGACATGTGTTGTCATTCGATTAACGAGATCACATCATTAGGAGAATGATGTGATTGACTTGACCCATTCTGTTAGTCTAGCACTTGATCGTTTAGTATGTGGCTATTGCTTTCTTCATGACTTATACAAGGTTCCTACAACTATGAGATTATGCAACTCCCGTTTACCGGAGGAACACTTTGTGTGCTACCAAACGTCACAACGTAACTGGGTGATGATAAAGGTGCTCTACAGGTGTCTCCAAAGGTACATGTTGGGTTGGCGTAATTCGAGTTTAGGTTTTGTCACTCCGATTGTCGGAGAGGTATCTCTGGGCCCTCTCGGTAATACACATCACTTAAGCCTTGCAAGCATTGTAACTAATGAGTTAGTTACGAAATGATGTATTACGGAACGAGTAAAGAGACTTGCCGGTAACGAGATTGAACTAGGTATTGGATACCGACGATCGAATCTCGGGAAAGTAACATACCGAAGACAAAGGGAACAATGTATGTTGTTATGCGGTTTGACCGATAAAGATTGATATATTGGACGACTATATTCGGACACCGGAAGTGTTCCGTGATTTCGAGAAAACCGAGTGCCGGAGGGTTACCGAACCCCGGAGAAGTAATGGGCCTTAGTGGGCCCGAGGGGAGAGAGAGGGCAGCAGCCCAGAGGTGGCGCCTTGAGGAGTCCGACCGACTAAGGGAGGGGCGCGCCCCCTTTCCTCTCCCTCTCCTCTCTCTTTCCTTCCCCTTCCTCCTTCCTAGTGGGACTAGGAAAGGGAGTCATACTCCCACTAGGAGGAGGACTCCACCTTCCTTGGCGCGCCTCTAGGGCGGGCCGGCCTTCTTGCTCCTTTATATCTGGGCGGGGGCACCCTAGACACACAAGTTGATCTACGGATCGTTCCTTAGCCATATCGGTGCCCCCCTCCACCATATTCCACCTCGGTCATATCGTCGCGGAGTTTAGGCGAAGCCTGCGCCGATGAAACATCATCATCGTCACCACACCGTCGTCCGACGAACTCATCCCGACACCTGCTGGATCGGAGTCCGGGAACGCCATCGAGCTGAACGTGTGCGAGAACACGGAGGTGCCGTCGTTCGGTGCTTAGGATCGGTCGGATCGTGAAGGCGTCGACTACATCAACCACGTTGTCATAACGCTTCGCTTTCGGTCTCACAGTGCGTGGACACACTCTCCTCTCGCTATGCATCACCATGATCTTGCATGTGCGAGGAATTTTTTGAAATTACTACGCTCCCCAACAACGAGAGGGGAGAGTGTCCACGCACTTCATAGACCGTAAGTGGAAGCGCACGACAACGTGGTTGATGTAGTCGTACGTCTTCACGATCGATCGATCCTAGTACCGAACGTACGTCACCTCCACGATCTGCACACGTTCAGCTCGGTGACGTCCCGCGAACTCATGATCCAGTAGAGCTTCGAGGGAGAGTTTCGTCAGCACGACGGCGTGATGACGATGATGATGTTGCTACCGAAACAGGGCTTCGCCTAAGCACCGCTACGATATGACCGAGGTGGATTATGGTGGAGGGGGGCACCGCACACGGCTAAGAACAATGTCAACTTGTGTGTCCTAGGGTGCCCCCTGCCCTCGTATATAAAGGAGCAAGGGCCAAGGGGGGAGGTCGGCCGGACCCTGTAGGGCGCGCTATCGCCTAGTAGGAGTAGGACTCCCCTTTCCTACTCCTACTAGGAGGAGGAAAGGAAGGAGGAGAGGGAGAAGGAAGGAGAGGGAGGAAAAGGAGGAAGGGGGGCCGAGCCCCTAGTCCAATTTGGTTTGGGCTGGGGGCCGCGCGCCCTGCCTCCTCTCTTCCACCACTTGGCCCATGAGGCCCATTACTTTTTCATCGTATTCCCGTAACTCCTCAGTACCCCGAAAAATACCCGAATCACTCGGAACCTTTCTGATGTCCAAATATAGTCATCTAATATATCGATCTTTACGTCTCGACCATTTCGAGACTCCTCGTCATGTCCCCGATCTTATCCGGGACTCCAAACTACCTTCGGTACATCAAATCGCATAAACTCATAATACCGATCGTCAGAGAACTTTAAGCGTGCGGACCCTATGGGTTCGAGAACTATGTAGACATGACCGAGACACGTCTCCAGTTAATAACCAATAGCGGAACCTGGATGCTCATATTGGCTCCCACATATTCTACAAAGATCTTTATCGGTCAAACCGCATAACAGCATACGTTGTTCCCTTTGTCATCGGTATGTTACTTGCCCGAGATTCGATCGTCGGTATCTCAATACCTAGCTCAATCTCGTTACCGGCAAGTCTCTTTACTCGTTCTGTAATTCATCATCCCGCAACTAACTCATTAGTGTTGCATTGCTTGCAAGGCTTATAGTGATGTGCATTACCGAGAGGGCCTAGAGATACCTCTCCGATAATCGGAGTGACAAATCCTAATCTTGATCTATGCCAACTCGATAAGTACCATCGGAGACACCTGTAGAGCACCTTTATAATCACCCAGTTACGTTGTGATGTTTGATATCACAAAAAGTGTTCCTCCGGTATTCGGGAGTTGCATAATCTCATAGTCATAGGAACATGTATAAGTCATGAAGAAAGTAATATCAACATACTAAACGATCAAGTTCTAAGCTAACGGAATGGGCCAAGTCAATCACATCATTCTCTAATGATGTGATCTCGTTAATCAAATGACAACTCATGTCTATGGCTAGGAAACTTAACCATCTTCGACTCAACGAGCTAGTCAAGTAGAGGCATACTAGTGACACTCTGTTTGTCTATGTATTCACACATGTATCAAGTTTCCGGTTAATACAATTCTAGCATGAATAATAAACATTTATCATCAAATAAGAAAATAAATAATAACTTTATTATTGCCTCTAGGGCATATTTCCTTCAGTCTCCCACTTGCACTAGAGTCAATAATCTAGTTCACATCGCCATGTGATTTAACACCAATAGTTCACATCACCATGTGATTAACACCCATAGTTCACATCGTCATGTGACCAACACCCAAAGGGTTTACTAGAGTCAATAATCTAGTTCACATCGCTATGTGATTAACACCCAAATAGTACTATGGTGTGATCATGTTTTGCTTGTGAGAGAAGTTTAGTCAACGGGTCTGCAACATTCAGATCCGTATGTATTTTGCAAATTTCTATGTCAACAATGCTTTGTATGGAGCTACTCTAGCAAATTGTTCCACTTTCAATAGTGTATCCAGATTGAGACTTAGAGTTATCTGGATCAGTGTCATAACTTGCATCGACGTAACCCTTTACGACGAACCTTTTGTCACCTCCATAATCGAGAAACATATCTTATTCCACTAAGGATAATTTTGACCACTGTCCAGTGATCTACTCCTAGATCACTATTGTATTGCTAAACTCAGTGTAGGGTATACAATAGATCTGGTACACAGCATGGCATACTTTATAGAACCTATGGTTGAGGCATAGGGAATGACTTTCATTCTCTTTCTATCTTCTGCCGTGGTCAGGTTTTGAGTCTTACTCAATTTCACACCTTGTAACACAGGCAAGAACTCTTTCTTTGACTGTTCCATTTTGAACTACTTCAAAATCTTTTCAATGTATGTACTCATTGAAAAAACTTATCAAGTGTCTTGATCTATCTCTATAGATCTTGATGCTCAATATGTAAGTAGCTTCACCGAGGTCTTTCTTTGAAAAACTCCTTTCAAATACTCCTTTATGCTTTCCAGAAAATTCTATATCATTTTTGATCAACAATATGTCATTCACATATATTTATCAGAAATGTTGTAGTGCTCCCACTCACTTTCTTGTAAATACAGGCTTCACCGCAAGTATGTATAAAAACTATATGCTTGGATCAACTCATCAAAGCGTATATTCCAACTCCGAGATGCTTGCACCAGTCCATAGATGGATCGCTGGAGCTTTGCACACTTTGTTGGCACCTTTAGGGTCGACAAAACCTTCTGGTTACTCTTCTATAATAAATCCATTAAGGAATGTAGTTTTGACATCCATTTGCAAGATTTCATAAAATATGGCAATTTGCTAATATGATTCGGACAGACTTAACCATCGCTACGAGTAAGAAAATCTCATCATAGTCAATGCTACGTCTTGAGCTTGCGTTGGTTTTCCTTGAAGAGGAAAGGGTGATGTAGCAATAGTAGCGTAAGTATTTCCCTCAGTTTTTGAGAATCAAGGTATCAATCCAGTAGGAGGCTCCTCAAAAGTCCCACGCACCTACACAAACAAACAAAGAACTCGCAACCAACGCAATAAAGGGGTTGTCAATCCCTTCATGGTCACTTGAAAAAGTGAGATCTGATAGAGACAGTATGATAAGATAAATATGTTTTTGGTATTTTATAATATAGATTGAAAAAGTAAAGATGCAAATAAAAGTAGATTGAAAGCTTATATGATAAAAGATAGACCCGGGGGCCATAGTTTTCACTAGTGGCTTCTCTCAAGATAGCATAAGTATTACGGTGGGTGAACAAATTACTGTCGAGCAATTGATAGAAGCGAATAATTATGAGATTATCTAGGCATGATCATGTATATAGGCATCACGTCCGCGACAAGTAGACCGACTCCTGCCTGCATCTACTACTATTACTCCACACATCGACCGCTATCTAGCATGCATCTAGAGTATTAAGTTCATAAAAACAGAGTAACGCATTAAGAAAGATGACATGATGTAGAGGGATAAACTCATGCAATATGATATAAACCCCATCTTTTTATCCTCGATGGCAACAATACAATACGTGCCTTGCAACCCCTATTGTCACTGGGTAAGGACACCGCAAGATTGAACCAAAGCTAAGCACTTCTCCCATTGCAAGAAAGATCAATCTAGTAGGCCAAACCGAACTGATAATTCGAAGAGACTTGCAAAGATAACTCAATCATACATAAAAGAATTCAGAGGAGATTCAAATATTTCTCATAGATAAACTTGATCATAAATCCACAATTCATCGGATCTCGACAAAGACACCGCAAAAAGAGTTACATCAAATAGATCTCCACAAGAGAGGGGGAGAACATGGTATTGAGATCCAAAAAGAGAGAAGAAGACATCTAGCTAATAACTATGGACCCGAAGGTCTGTGGTAAACTACTCACAACTCTTCAGAGGGGCTATGGTGTTGATGTAGAAGCCCTCTGTGGTCGATTCCCCCTCCGGCGGAGCGCAGGCGAAGGCTCCAAGATGGGATCTCGCGGATACATAAGGTTATGGCGGTGGAAATTGTTTTTCGTTGGCTCCCTAGATGTTTTCGGGATACATGGGTATATATAGGAGGAAGAAGTACGTCGGTGGCCGCCCGAGGGGGCCACGAGCCAGGGGGCGCGCCCTATAGGGGTGGGCGCGCCCTCCTATCTCCTGGTCGCCTTGATCGCTTCTTGACTTGCACTCCAAGTCCTCTGGATCACATTCGTTCCAAAAATCACGCTCCCGAAGGTTTCATTCCGTTTGGACCCCGTTTGATATTCCTTTTCTTTGAAATACTGAAAATAGGCCAAAAAAACAGCAATACGGGCTGGGCCTCCGGTTAATAGGTTAGTCCCAAAAATGATATAAATGTGTAAAATAAAGCCCATAAACATCCAAAAGGGGTAATATAATAGCATGGAACAATCAAAAATTATAGATACGTTGGAGACTGATCAAGCATCCCAAAGCTTAATTCCTGCTCGTCCTCGAGTAGATAAATGATAAAAACAGAATTTCTGATGTGGAATGCTACCTAGCATAATTCTCAATGCAATTTTCTTTATTGTGGCATGAATGTTCAGATCCAAATGATTCAAAATAAAAGTTCATATTGACATAAGAAATAGTAACACTTCAAGCATACTAATCAAAGCAATCATGTCTTCTCAAAATAACATGGCTAAAGAAAGTTCATCCCTACAAAATCATATAGTTAGGCTATGCTTCATTTTCGTCACACAAAGATGTTCCCAAATTCTACACCCCCGATGACAAGCCAAGCAATTGTTTCATACTTAAATAATTTCAAACTTTTTCAACTTTCAAGCAATACATGAGCATGAGCCATGGATATAGCACTATGGGTGGAATAGAATATGATGATGGGGATTATATGGAGAAGACAAAAAAGGAGAAAGTCTCACATTGACAAGGATAATCAACGGGCTATGGAGATGCCCATCAATTGATGTCAACATGAGGAGTAGGGATTGCCATGCAATGGATGCACTAGAGCTATAAATGAATGAAAGCTCAACAAAAGAAAACTAGTGGGTGTGCATCCAACTTGCTTGCTCACGAAGACCTAGGGCATTTGAGGAAGCCCATTGTAGGAATAAGCCAAGTTCTATAATGAAAAATTCCCACTAGTATATGAAAGTGATAACATACGAGACTCACTATACGAAAAACATGGTGCTACTTTGAAGCACAATATATGAGACTCACTATATGAAGGACATGGTTCTACTTTGAAGCACAAGTGTGGAAAAAGAGATAGTAACATTGCCCCTTTTTATTTATTTTCCTTTTTTCCTTTTTTTTCTCTTTTTTTTCTTTTTTGGGCCTTTCTTTTTCTTTTTTTATTTTGACCTTTCTTTTTTTCTCTTTTTTTTGTTTTTTTTGGGACAATGCTCTAATAATGATGATCATCACACTTTTATTGATTACAACACAAGAATTACAACTCGAAACTAGAACAAGGTATGAATCTATATGAATGCCTCCGGCGGTGTACCGGGATGGTGCAATGAATCAAGAGTGACATGTATGAAAAATTATGCATGGTGGCTTTGCCACAAATACGATGTCAACTACATGATCATGCAATGGCAATATGACAAAAGTAATGTATGTCATGATGATGAACGGAACAGTGGAAAGTTGCATGGCAATATATCTCGGAATCGCTATGGAAATGCCATAATGGGTAGGTGTGGTGGCTGTTTTGAGGAAGATATAAGGAGGTTTATGTGTGATAGAGCGTATCGTATCACGGGGTTTGGATGCACCCGCGAAGTTTGCACCAACTCTCAAGGTGAGAAAGGGCAGTGCACGGTACCGAAGAGGCTAGCAATGGTGGAAAGGTAAAAGTGCATATAATCCATGGACTCAACATTAGTCAAAATAACTCATATACTTATTGCAAAAATTTAGAAGTCATCAAAAACCAAGCACTACGCGCATGCTCCTAGAGGGATAGATTGGTAGGAAAAGACCATCGCTCGTCCCCGACCGCCACTCATAAGGATGCACAATCCAAGTACACTTCATGTTTCAAATTTATTACACAACTTTAACCATACATGCATGCTACGGGACTTGCTAACTTCAACACAAAGCATTCTTTAAATTCGTAATCACCCAACTAGCATGACTTTAATATCACTACCTCCATATCTCAAAACAATTATCAAGTATCAAATTGATCATAGCATCCAATTCACTTCCTATGAAAGTTTTTATTATACCCAACTTGGATGCCTACCATTCTAGGACCAATTTTATAACCATAGCAAATACCATGCTGTTCTAAGAGACTCTCAAAATAATATAAGTGAAGCATGAGAGACTAGCAATTTCTACAAAATTAAGCCACCGCCGTGCTCTAAAAGATATAAGTGAAGTACTAGAGCAAAAACTATCTAGCTCAAAAGATATAAGTGAAGCATATGGAGTATTCTAATAAATTTCAATCAAGTGGGCTTCTCCCAAAAGGTGTGTACAGCAAGGATGATTGTGGAAAACTAAAAAGCAAAGACTAATATAATACACGATGCTCCAAGCAAAACACATATCATGTGGCGAATAAAAATATAGCTCCAAGTAAAGTCACCAATGAACGGAGACGAAAGAGGGGATGCCTTCCCGGGGCATCCCCAAGCTTAGGCTTTTGGCTATTATTGAATATCTTGGGGTGCCATGGGCATCCCCAAGCTTAGGATCTTGCCACTCCTTATTCCATAGTCCATCAAATCCTTACCCAAAACTTGAAAACTTCACAACACAAAACTCAACAGGAAAACTCATAAGCTCCGTTAGTGAAAGAAAACAAAACCACCACATAAGGTACTGTAATGAACTCATTCTTTATTTATTTTGGTGTTAAACCTACTTTATTCCAAGTTCTCTATGGTTCGTACCACTTAATACTAGCCATAGATGCATCAAAAGAAGCAAACAACACACGAAAAACAGAATCTGTCAAAAACAGAACAGTCTGTAGAAATCTGTAACTAACGCAAACTTATCGAACTCTAAAAATCCTACCAAAATAGGAAGTCCTGGGAAATTTGTCTATTGAACAGCAGAAAAAAGAATAAACGCAAAAGAACGTTTCTGTGATTTAACAAAACTAATTTCATGCGCGCAAAGTTTCTGTTTTTCAGCACAATCAAATTAACTATCACCATAGGTTATCCTATAGGTTCTACTTGGCACAAACACTAACTAAAACATAAAAAACATCTAAACAGAAGGTAGATGCAAAATTTATTAAACAGAAGCAAAAACAAAAAACACAAATAAAATTGGGTTGCTTCCCAACTAGCGCTATAGTTTAACGCCCCTAGCTAGGCATAAAAGCGAAGATAGATCTAAGTGGTGTCATCTTTGGCACTCAATTCATAAGTAGCTCGCATGATAGATTCATAAGGTAATTTAATTTTCTTTCTTGGAAAGTGCTCCATGCCTTTCCTTAATGGAAACTGGAATCTAATATTCCCTTCCTTCATATCAATAACCGCGCCAATCGTTCTAAGGAAAGGTCTACCAAGAATAATAGGGCAAGAAAGATTGCAATCTATATCAAGAACGATAAAATCCACGGGCACCAAATTTCTATTTGCAACAATGAGAACATCATTGATCCTTCCCATTGGCTTTTTAATGGTGGAATCCGCAAGGTGCAAATTTAAGGAGCAGTCATCAAGATCATGGAAACCTAGAATATCACATAAAGTTTTTGGAATCGTGAAAACACTAGCACCCAAATCACACAAAGCAAAACACTCATGATCTTTAATTTTAATCTTTATAGTAGGTTCCCACTCATCATTAAGTTTTCTAGGTATAGAAACTTCCAAATTAAGTTTTTCATCATAAGATTGCATCAAGGCATCAACGATATGTTTGGTAAAAGCTTTATTTTGACTATAAGCATGAGAGAATTAACAATGGATTGCAACAAGGAAATACAACCTTCTAAAGAACAACTATCATAATCAAATTCCTTGAAATCTGAGATAGTGGGTTCAATGCTATTTAAAGTCATGACCTCTCCAATCCCACTTTTACCAAATTTAGCATCAAGATCTAAAAACTCCGAATTGTTCGGACGCCTTCTAACTAAAGTTGACTCATCTCCAGTCCCATTATTATTAAGATTCATATTGCAAAACAAAGATCTAATAGGAGACACATCAATAACTTTAAGATCTTCATCATTATTTTCATCTAACTTTTCTGGTTTGGCAGCCATCTTATTGACTAAGGTAGCTTGCTTATCAGAAATTCGGCTATAGCATTTTCAAGCCGGGTAATTTGAGAGTTCACACCATAAAATTCTTTAGACATATCATCAAGCTCTTTGTTCATAAACCCCAAAAAACCTTTTTGTTCCTTAAGCTCTTTTCTGGAGAAATTATTATGCTCAAATTGTAAAGTCATAAAACTCCTAATGTTTGATTCAATCTCTTCCAACCTTCTAAGAAGGGAGTCGGTGTTCTTAGGCATAGCCATAAGGTCAAACAAGCACGCAAAAAGACAAGCAAGAAAGAGAGAGGAGAAGATTGGGAAAGAGAGGGCAAATAAAACGGCAAGAGTGAAGTGGGGGAGAGGAAAACGAGAGGCAAATGGCAAATAATGTAAATGCGAGGGAGATGAGTTTGTGATGGGTACTTGGTATGTCTTGACTTGAACGAAGACCTCCCCGGCAACGGTGCCAGAAATCCTTCTTGCTACGTCTTGAGCTTGCGTTGGTTTTCCTTGAAGAGGAAAGGGTGATGCAGCAATAGTAGCGTAAGTATTTCCCTTAGTTTTTGAGAACCAAGGTATCAATCCAGTAGGAGGCTCCTTAAAAGTCCCACGCACCTACACAAACAAACAAACAACTCACAACCAACGCAATAAAGGGGTTGTCAATCCCTTCATGGCCACTTGAGAAAGTGAGATCTGATAGAGATAGTATGATAAGATAAATATATTTTTGGTATTTTATAATATAGATTGGAAAAGTAAAGATGAAAATAAAAGTAGATTGAAAGCTTATATGATAAAAGATAGACCCGGGGGCCATAGGTTTCACTAGTGGCTTCTCTCAAGATAACATAAGTATTACGATGGGTGAACAAATTACTGTCAAGCAATTGATAGAAAAGCAAATAATTATGAGATTATCTAGGCATGATCATGTATATAGGCATCACGTCCGTGACAAGTAGACCGACTCCTGCCTGCATCTACTACTATTACTCCACACATCGACCGCTATCCAGCATGCATCTACAGTATTAAGTTCATAAGAACAGAGTAACGCATTAAGAAAGATGACATGATGTAGAGGGATAAACTCATGCAATATGATATAAACCCCATCTTTTTATCCTTGATGGCAACAATACAATATGTGCCTTGCAACCCCTATTGTCACTGGGTAAGGACACCGCAAGATTGAACCCAAAGCTAAGCACTTCTCCCATTGCAAGAAAGATCAATCTAGTAGGCCAAACCAAACTGATATTTCGAAGAGACTTGCAAAGATAACTCAATCATACATAAAAGAATTCAGAGGAGATTCAAATATTTCTCATAGATAAACTTGATCATAAACCCAAAACACACCGCAAAAAGAGTTACATCAAATAGATCTCCACAAGAGAGGGGGAGAACATGGTATTGAGATCCAAAAAGAGAGAAGAAGCCATCTAGCTAATAACTATGGAGCCGAAGGTCTGTGGTAAAATACTCACAACTCATCGGAGGGGCTATGGTGTTGATGTAGAAGCCCTCCGTGGTCGATTCCCCCTCCGGCGGAGCGCCGGCGAAGGCTCCAAGATGGGATCTCGCGGATACAGAAGGTTACGGCGGTGGAAATTGTTTTTCGTTGGCTCCCTGGATGTTTTCGGGGTGCATGGGTATATATAGGAGGAAGAAGTACGCCGGTGGCCGCCCGAGGGGCCCACAAGACAGGGGGTGCGCCCTATAGAGGTGGGTGCGCCCTCCTATCTCTTGGCCGCCTCGATCGCTTCTTGACTTGCACTCCAAGTCCTCTGGATCACGTTCGTTCCAAAAATCACGCTCCAGAAGGTTTCATTCCGTTTGGACTCCGTTTGATATTCCTTTTCTTCGAAATACTGAAATAGGCGCAAAAACAGCAATACAGGGTGGGCCTCCGGTTAATAGGTTAGTCCCAAAAATGATATAAATGTGTAAAATAAAGCCCATAAACATCCAAAAGGGGTAATATAATAGCATGGAACAATCAAAAATTATAGATACGTTGGAGACGTATCAGTCAACGCCTTTGAACTTGTCGGAAACCTTTTTGTGACAATTCGAGCTTTGTAGATAGTAACACCACTATCAGCGTCCGTCTTCCTCTTGAAGATCCATTTATTTTCTATGGCTTGCCGATCAACGGGCAAGTCAACCAAAGTCCACACTTTGTTCTCATACATGGATCCCATCTCAGATTTCATGGCCTCAAGCCATTTTGTGGAATCTGGGCTCATCATCGCTTCCTCATAGTTTGTAGGTTCGTCATGGTCAAGTAACATGACCTCCAGAACAGGATTACCGTACCACTCTGGTGCGGATCTCACTCTGGTTGACCTACAAGGTTCGGTAGTAACTTGATCTGAAGTTACATGATCATCATCATTAGTTTCCTCACTAATTGGTGTAGGAGTCACAGGAACAGATTTCTGTTATGAACTACTTTCCAATAAGGGAGCAGGTACAGTTACCTCATCAAGTTCTACTTTCCTCCCACTCACTTCTTTCGAGAGAAACTCCTTCTCTAGAAAGGATCCATTCTTAGCAACGAATGTCTTGCCTTCGGATCTGTGATAGAAGGTGTACCCAACTGTCTCCTTTGGGTATCCTATGAAGACACATTTCTCTGATTTGGGTTTGAGTTTATCAGGATGAAACTTTTTCACATAAGCATCGCAACCCCAAACTTTAAGAAACGACAACTTTGGTTTCTTGCCAAACCATAGTTCATATGGTGTCGACTCAACGGATTTAGATGGTGCCCTATTTAACATGAATACAGCTGTCTCTAATGCATAATCCCAAAACGATAGTGGTAAATCGGTAAGAGACATCATAGATCGCACCATATCTAATAAAGTATGTTATGACGTTCGGACACACCATTACACTGCGGTGTTCCAGGTGGCGTGAGTAGTGAACTATTTCACATTGTTTTGACTGAAGGCCAAACTCGTAACTCAAATATTTTACCTCTGTGATCATATCGTAGAAACTTTTATTTTCTTGTTACGATGATTCTCCACTTCACTCTGAAATTCTTTGAACTTTACAAATGTTTCAGACTTATGTTTCATCAAGTAGATATACCCATATCTACTCAAATCATCTGTGAAGGTCAGAAAATAACGATACTTGCCGCGAGCCTTAACACTCATCGGACCACATACATCAGTATGTATTATTTCCAATAAGTCAGTTGCTCGCTCCATTGTTCCGGAGAACGGAGTCTTAGTCATCTTGCCCATGAGGCATGGTTCGGAAGCATCAAGTGATTCATAATCAAGTGATTCCAAAAGCGCATCAGCATTGAGTTTCTTCATGCGCTTTACACCAATATGACCTAAACGGCAGTGCCACAAATAAGTTGCACTATCATTATTAACTTTGCATCTTTGGCTTCAATATTATGAATATGTGTATCACTACGATCGAGATCCAACAAACCATTTTCATTGGGTGTATGACCATAGAAGGTTTTATTCATGTAAACAGAAGAACATTTTTCTCTAACTTAAATGAATAACTGTATTGCAATAAACATGATCAAATCATATTTATGCTCAATGCAAACACCAAATAACACTTATTTAGGTTCAACACTAATCCCAAAAGTATAGGGAGTGTGCGATGATGATCATATCAATCTTGGAACTACTTCCAGCACACATCGTCACCTCACCCTTAACCAGTTCCTGTTCATTTTGCAACTCCCGTTTCGAGTTACTACTTTTAGCAACTGAACCAGTATCAAATGCCGAGGTGTTGCTATAAACACTAGTAAAGTACATATCAATAACATGTATATCAAATATACCTATGTTCACTTTGCCATCCTTCTTATCCGCCAATTACTTGGGGTAGTTCCGCTTGCAGTGACCAGTCCCTTTGCAGTAGAAGCACTTAGTCTCAGGCTTAGGTCCAGACTTGGGCTTCTTCACTCGAGCAGCAACTTGCTTGCCGTTCTTCTTGAAGTTCCCCTTCTTCCATTTGCCCCTTTTCTTGAAACTAGTGGTCTTGTCAACTATCAACACTTGATATTTTTCTTGATTTCTACCTTCGCCGATTTTAGCATCGCGAAGAGCTTGGGAATTGTTTTCGTCATCCCTTGCATATTATAGTTCATCACGAAGTTCTAGTAACTTGGTGATAGTGACTAGAGAACTTTGTCAATTACTATCTTATCTGGAAGATTAACTCCCACTTGATTCAAGCAATTGTAGTACCCAGACAATCTGAGCACATCCTCACTGGTTGAGCTATTCTCCTCCATATTTTAGGCAAAGTACTGTCAGAGGTCTCGTACCTCTCGACACGGGCATGAGTCTGAAATACTAATTTTAACTCTTGGAACATCTTATATGCTCCATGACGTTTCAAAAATGTCTTTGAAGCCCCGATTCTAAGCCGTAAAGCATGGTGCACTAAACTATCAAGTAGTCATCATATCGAGCTTGCCAAACGTTCATAATGTTTGCATTTGCTCCTGCAATCGGGCTGTCACCTAGCGGTGCATCAAGGACATAATTCTTCTGTGCAGCGATGAGGATAATCCTCTGATCATGGATCCAATCCGCATCATTGCTACTAACATCTTTCAACTTAGTTTTCTCTAGGAACATATCAAAATAAAACAGGGGAGCTAAAAGCGAGCTATTGATCTACAACATAGATATGCTAATACTAGCAGGACTAAGTTCATGATAAATTAAAGTTCAATTAATCATATTACTTAAAAACTCCCACTTAGATAGGCATCCCTCTAATCATCTAAGTGATCACGTGATCCAAATCAACTAAACCATGTCCGATCATCACGTGAGATGGAGTAGTTTTCAATGGTGAACATCACTATGTTGATCATATCTACTATATGATTCACGCTCGAATGTTGATCATATCTACTATATGATTCACGCTCGAACTTTCGGTCTCCAGTGTTTGGAGGCCATATCTGCATATGCTACGCTTGTCAAGTTTAACCCGAGTATTCCGCGTGTGCAAAACTGGCTTGCACCTGTTGTATGTGAACATAGAGTTTATTACACCCGATCATCACGTGGTGTCTCAGCACGAAGAACTGTAGCAATGGTGCATACTCAGGGAGAACACTTATACCTTGAAATTTAGTGAGAGATCATCTTATAATGCTATCGTCGAACTAAGCAAAATAAGATGCATAAAGGATAAACATCACATGCAATCAATATAAGTGATATGATATGACCAGCATCATCTTGTGCCTTTGATCTCCATCTCCAAAGCACCGTCATGATCACCATCGTCACCGGCGCGACACCTCACTAGTGGAAAAACAGGCTTTCCGTCCAGCCCATAAGTCGCGAAGCTGTAGGAACCGCGACCAATGGGACCTTTAGTCGCGGTTCTGGAGGTGAACCGCGACCAAAGGCTCGGGCCCTGGGCGCTCGGTGGCCAGTGGTGCACGTGAGGGCTTTAGTCGCGTTGGCTGTGCCAACCGCGACTAAAGGATTCTCGGCACCTTTAGTCACGGTTTGCCGTGCCAACCGCGACTAAAGCCCTCCCTATATATACCCATCCAGCAGCCAACACTTAGCCATTTGGAGCCATTCTCTTCACAAGTGGGTGTAGGTTTGCTTTTGGTTCCTCTTATGCACATAAGGTGTTTGATGAAATGCCCCAAGAGCATGAAACAAACATGACATGAAGTGTTGGAGCCACACTCTTCGATCGCGGTTAGCAACTTGATGAACCTTTGATGTGTCAATATGCATGTGTGTAGTTCATAACAAATGCATGATGGTTAATTATATATTTTATATTATAATAATGCAGATGAATCGGCAATGGATGTACGGTAACCGACTCTCCGGCGAGTTCACTACGGGTTTGAAAGATTTCCTCGTAGTGGCTAATGCGAACAAGCGGGGGGGTTTTGTTATCTGTCCATGTGTTATCTGTAAGAATGAGAAGGGTTACTCTTCCTCAAGAGTTGTTCACATGCATCCGCTTGAAGGGTTTCATGCCAAGCTATAATTGTTGGACCAAGCATGGAGAAAGAGGGGTTATAATGGAAGAAGATGAAGAAGGATGATTTCATCGATGAAAGCTATCTTGCTCATTTCGTGATACTTTCATGGAGGATGTCAAGGTGAAGGGAAGGTGAAGAAGAGGCACGTGATGATCCCGCTGATGATCTTGGTCGGACCATTGCCGATGCACGGAGACGCCGCGAAACCGAAAAGGAGAGGAGAATTTGGATCGCATGTTAGAGGATCACGTAAAGCGCGCTGTACCGGATGCGATGATGGTCTCAAAAAGCTGGGCTGCACAATCGGATTTGCTGAAATGGAAGGCGAGGCAGTGTAGCTGACTCGGCATTTGAAAACTTGCTGAAAATGTTGAAGAATATGTTTCAAAGGATAACGAGTTGCCCGCCAAGACGCATGAAGCAAAGAAGGTTGTCGCCCTCTAGGTTTAGAGGTTACAAGATACATGCATGCATCAACGATCGCATCCTCTACCGCGTGAATACGAGAATTTGAATGAATGCCCGGTATGCATTGCATTGCGTTATAAGATCGAGGCGATGACCCCGGTGACGATGTTGAGGGCCGAAACCCGTGAAGAGGGTTCCGCCAAGGTGATGTGGTATGCTCCTATAATACCACGGTTGAAACGTCTGCTCATGAACAAAAAGCATGCCAAGTTGTTGCGATGGCACAAAGAGAAACGTAAGTCGGACGGGAGTTGAGACACACCGCAGATGGAACGCAATGGAGAAAGATCGACGATGGTTCACAGATTTTGCAATGACGCAAGGAACATAAGATTTGCTCTAAGCACGGATGGCATGAATCCTTTTGGCGAAAGCGAGCTCCAGCCATAGCACTGCCCGTGACTCTATGCATCTACAACCTTCCTCCTTGGTTGTGCATGAAGCGGAAGTTCATTATGATGCCGTGCTCATCCAAGGTCCGGCAACCCGCAACGACATCGATGTGTACCTAAGGCCATTAGTTGATGAACTTTTACAGCTGTGGGTGGTGTCCGTGTGGGATGAGCACAAACAAGAGGAATTTGACCTCACGAGCGTTGCTTTTCGAACCATCAACGATTGGCCTGCTCTTAGTAACCTTTCGGACTGTCAAATAAGGATACAATGCATGCACGCACCGCTACATGAGACCGAAAGTGTACATTTGCCAAATTGTAAAAAGAACGGTACCTTGGGCATCGCCGATTTCTTCCAAAATTCATCCAAGAAGAAAGAAAGGCAAGCATTACAACGGCAAGGCAGATCACCGGCGAAGCTCGCGGAACGACCGGTGCCGAGGTATTTGATATGGTCAAGGATTTGAAAGTCATCTTTGGAAAGGTCCCGCGACAATCAGTTCGAAGGGAGCCGACGGGCACGCAGCCATGTGGAAGAAGAAATCTATATTCGGGAGCTAGAATATTGGAAAATCCTAGAAGTCCGCTCTGCAATCGACGTGATGCACGCTACGAAGAATATTTGCGTGAACCTCCTAAGCTTCTTGGGCGTGTATGGGAAGACAAATGATACAAAGGAAGCACGGCAGACCAGAACGTTTGAAAGACCACGATGACCGCATCCGAATGGTTTCAAGGTCGTGCCACTACGCTCGACCAAAGAAGAGAAGGTCATCTTTTTGAATGCCCGAGCAGATGAAGGTCCCGTCTGGATTCTCGCCCAATATAAAGGGAATAATAAACATGGCGGAGAAAAAGTTCCAAAACTGAAGTCTCACGATCGCCACGTGATTATGACGCAATTGCTTCCGATTGCTTTGAGGGGCTCTGCCGGAAAATGTTCGATTAGCCATTGTGAAGCTATGTGCATTCCTCAATGCAATCTCTCGAAGGTAATCAATCCAAGTTCTACCACGGTTACGAACGATGTGATCCAATGTCTTGTCGGGCCGAGTTGGTGTTCCGCCATCCTTCTTCAATATTATGACGCACCTCCTGGTTCACCTAGTCGAAGAGATTTCCGCTCGGTCCTGTATTTCTACACAATATGTTCCCTTCGAGAGGTTCATGGGAGTATTAAAGAAATATGTTCAGAACCGTGCTAGGCTGAAGGAAGCATCGCCAAGGGCTATGGAAATGAGGAGGTAATTGAGTTTTGTGTTGACTTTGTTCCCGACCTTAAGCCGATTGGTCTTCCTCGATCGCGCACGAGGGGAGACTAAGTGGAAAAGGCACGATCGGAAGGAAATCAACGATATGTATGGACGGCCATTCTCTCGATCAAGCACACCACACTTTGTCTTGACCAATTCCAGCTTGGTGGCTCCGTACTTTGAGAAACACAAGAATATTTTACGCCGGACAACCCGGGAAGCCTGAATCTCGGATTAGGAAGGCCCACATGGAGACTTTCGCGTTGGTTGAGAAAACATTTAATGAATGACAATGATGTTGTAGATCAGCCGTACATGTTGGCCAAGACACCATCTTCGACTATAACGACTTTCCAAGGGTACGAGATAAATGGGAATACATTTTACACGATCGCCCAAGATAAAAAGAGCACCAACCAAAACAGTGGTGTCCGCTTTGATGCAAAGAACCGAGAATGGGCAAAAGGTCACATATTATGGTTACATAGAGGAGATATGGGAACTTGACTATGGACCCTCCTTTAAGGTCCCTTTGTTCCGGTGCAAATGGTTCAAGCTAACAGGAGGTGGGGTAAAGGTGGACCAGCAATACGGAATGACAATGGTGGATTTCAACAATCTTGGTTACCTTGACGAACCATTCGTCCTAGCGAAAGATGTCGCTCGTGTTTTCTATGTGAAGGACATGAGTAGCAAACCGAGAAAACGGAAAGATAAGAAAACGATCAAGACATCATGCGATGATTCAAAGCGCCACATTGTTCTTTCAGGAAAAGAAACATCGTGGGAGTGGAGGACAAGATGTATATGTCAAGATTATAATATGTTTGCTGAAATTCCGCCCTTCAAAGTGAACACCGACCCAAGCATTAAGTTAAATGATGAGGATGCTCCATGGATACGGCACAATCGTAAGCAAGCGGGGACACAAGGAAGAATTGATGTGTAATAATTTATTGTACCAAACTTTGTATTTGGTCGATGAACTGAATGATGTATCAAACCTTTGTCAAACCTTCAAGGATTAGTTTTATTTTTCTGATTTTTTGATATATAATTGTATTTTTAAGATTTTAAATGAATTAGTTTTATTTTTCTGATTTTAAAAGGAAAAAGGAAGAAGAAGAAAGAAGGAAAAGGAAAAAAAGCAAAGAAAAAACAGAAGAAAAAAGAAAAAACAGAAGAAAAAAACAAATGTAAGAAAAAAGGAAAAACAGAAGAAAAAAAAAAAAGCAGAAGAAAAACATAAGAAAAAAACAAATGTAAGAAAAACAAGAAAAAAAAGGAAAAAGGAAGAAAGGAAGAAAAAAGAAGAAAAACAAGAAAAGGAAGAAACAAATGAAGAAAAAGGAAGAAAAAAAAAGAAGAAAAACAAGAATTTAAAATGAATTAGTTTTATTTTCTGATTTTTTGATATATAATTGTATTTTTAAGATTTTAATAACATAAATAAATAAGTAATTAGAAACTTTAATAGCAAAAATAATTATCATAAAGTAAAATAAATAAGTAATTAGAAACAAAATAAAATAAAATAAATAAGTTTTTTGTTGTAAGTAGAAACAAAACAAAATAAATAAAGCAAAAATGAAAACAAAAAACAGGCAAAAAATAAAAATATGCCACCCATCGGGCCACCACGGCTGAATACGACTAGAAACCCATTAATGGGCCAGATTCAGCCCAGAAGGCCCAATAGGCCCACAGGCTCATAGCAACAGAATAGGCCCGTAAGCCTGCATTTGAGAGGAGCTCGAAGTGGTGAGCGCAGCCGCGCTTATAAACCACTGTCGAAGCCTCTCGGCTAGCGAGGTGGGACTAAACATCCCACCGCACCGCGCCAGTTCCAGCACACACCTTTAGTCGTGGTTGGGGAGGCGGACCGCGACTAAAGGTTACCCTTTAGTCGCGGTTGTTGTCCCCAACCGCGACTAAAGGGTCTTTCTACGCGGGAACGGAAGCGGCGGCAAAATCCTTTAGTCGCGGCTGGGGAGGCGGACCGCGATTAGTAGGACCTTTAGTCGCGTCCGCCTCCCCACCGCGACTAAAGGTTAGTCTATAACTACTGCACTTAGCAGTTTTGCCTCCCATTCGCCTCTCTCTCGACGCCGAAGCGCTGCCCCGACGCCGATCGACGCCGACGCCGACGCTGGCCGCCGACGACGCCGACGACGCCGACGCTGAAGCCTGCGCTGCCGCCGCCTCCGTCCCGATGAGCGCCGCCGCCCGCCCCAAAGCGCCGCCGCCCTTGCCCGCCCCGCCTGCCCTGCCTGCCCGCCGCCCCGCCGCCGCCTCGCCGCCTGCCGCCTGCCCTGCGCTGCCTTGCCCGCCGCCGCGCCGCCGCCGCCGCCGCCCGCCGCCTGCCCTGCCCTGCCCCCTCACAAGCCAAAGAAGAAAGAAGAAGAAAAAAGGAAGAAGAAGAAGAAAGAAAAGGAAAAGGAAGAAGAAAGAAGAAGAAAGAAGAAGAAAGGAAAAGGAAGAAGAAGAAAGAAAAGAAAAGGAAAAGGAAGAAGAAGAAAAGGAAAAGGAAAAAGGAATTTTTTTTTTTTTTTTTTTTTGTTCTTTTTAATTTTAACTAGTTAATTAGTTTAACAAAAACGGTAAATAACTTAAAACCCTAAACCCAAAAACAAAAAACAACAGAAAACCGGCCAAAGAAAAACAAAAAGGAAAAAGGAAGAAGAAGAAAGAAGAAGAAAGAAGAAGAAAGGAAAAAGGAAGAAGAAGAAAGAAAAGAAAAGGAAAAGGAAGAAGAAGAAAAGGAAAAGGAAAAGGAATTTTTTCTTTTTTTTTTTTTTTTGTTCTTTTTAATTTTAACTAGTTAATTAGTTTAACAAAAGCGGTAAATAACTTAAAACCCTAAACCCCAAAAACCGCCAAAGAAAAACAAAAAATAAAATGGAGGGGGCGGCGAGGGGTGCGAGGGGGCGGCGATGCGCTGTGTTTTTTTTGGGATCGAGAGGGGCGGCGAGGTTATACATGTGTGTTGTCTCGCCTCCCTCTCCGTGACGCCGCCATCATCTGCCGCCTGCCTCGCGCTCTACCGCGACACCCTTCCTCGCCTCCTTTTGCCACCGCCTTTCGCCACCGCCACCGCCACCGCCCCTTCTTCACTTAATTAATTTGTTTTTACTACATGTTTTCAGGATCGACATAATGGCGACGATAGAGTGACCCGATTATGGACAACTATGATCCGGACGGTGAAGCACATATGTTCGCATCATAAACGGCGATATTCAATATGTGCCGATCGGAGAAGAAGAAGATGATATCTCTTCTTATCTCGAACCTTGACGGTGAAGATGAAGGGCGCCACAAGAAGATGATGTCAAGAAACGCCGATAAACGCATTTATCTTCAAATGGAAGTAGCAACCACCTCCGCGCCGAGGTATATATATACATTGAGCCTCCGTGATACAAACTAACCGATTTGAATAAATATGTGTGTACTAACGCGACTCTCTTTCTTATTTTAGCCCTCGGCGGATCGTCAAACAATCGAGTACGCCGTCAAAGCGTGGCGCAACCAAGACGATGAAACCAGAGAAACATGCACCATCCAGGTTGTCGATCGTGAAACCGGCAGGTCACCGGAGCCCCGCAAGAACGCCACCAAGTTTGTCAACCAATGCGGAGCCATTGTTAGAGACAACGCCTCGATCACCGCCCAGAGTGGAATGAGCCAAAGAAGGCACGAATTGATGGTTTCACTTTTGTCGATAAGAGAACAAAAAAGATTGCTTCAAGAAGCTTATGGAACATTTCGCTCTACCTCCGGAATACAACAAATTCGATGAGGAGGGTAACAAGATTGAGGAAAACAAGGAGAGGAGGAGGCTAGTCAAACAGTTCGCTCTTCATAAGATGGCCGACGATTCGGAAATTCAAGCAAAATCTAGCCCGTGACTTTGTCAAGCGTAACAAGACTCGGATTTCGAGGACAATATGAGAAACCGAAAGATGATTGGCCGAATTTGTGAAGCAAAAGAAATCGGAGCAGTTCATTCAAATATCGAAACAAAATAAGGAAAATGCGGCTAAGAAGGAGTACAATCATGTTATGGGGCCAGGAGGGTATCGCATTTGGGTGCCTAGGTTCGAGAAGATGGAGAACGAGCTGAGGGCGCGAGGAATCCGTCCAGTGCGGAGGATGGGACCCAAGGGCCAAAAGCTGGTGGTACGGGCATGGGGAACGCCAACCCGGAGACAGGGGAGTGTGTTTACTGTGGCAAATTAATTAAACCCACCCAAGCCCTTATTGACGCAATGAAGGATGCTCAAGAGGGAAGATCAAGTTCAACAGAGAGAACGACGCTACCGACAAAAGCCCTCGAATCCTCGAACACGGAGGACGTGTACGAGGCATGGGGCACATTCCGTGGAAAATAGGGTTCCCCGAACGATGACCCGTCTGATTCTGAAGCCGTAAGAGAAAGATGGATCGGAAGCGGATGTTGTGGCGCGGTTGGCATCGGAAATGGAAGTGATGAAGAAAACCATGAGTGTACTAGTAGCGAAAGAGATTCAGCTCGGTGCAGATGAAGATCATCCAATGGATCTCGGAAGCCAGCAGCGAGAAGCAGCGTGGCTTCCACGGAGGCCCCACCGGCTGGTGCGGATGCACCGACGATCGAAATTATCGCACCGGAGCCTCGGTGGTCGAAATTACTGCACCGGAGCCTCCTCGCTACCCCGTGGGCGATATAAAGGAGATGAAAGAATGTCATCTGATATCCTATCGGGAACATGTCCATGAAGGTAGCCATCGGCAATGCTTTACCATGTTTACTCGAGCACTCCACCACAACAACCCCATTAAAGATGGCTATGCTCGTGTCACGGTGGAGGACATAGTCCAAGGGTTTGAGGACACGGAGATTGAAATTGCTACACCAAGGGGAGAAAAGACTTGAGATGTCAAGCGCCATTACATTCTATGGCAAAAGAAGTTTATCAAGTTTCAGCGAGGCGCCAAGGACAACAAGTCCACCCCTACGGTGGTGGTGGTGGCGGTGGCGGTGGTGGTGGTGTGGTGGTGGTGGCGGTTCACCTACACCTCCGTCACATCACCGACGCCGCCCCATCCCACAACGTCCGGTGGGTGATCATCCGCCGCCCCGATCCTCGTCCGGCGGGTGATCGACGCCGCCCCAATCCACCTATGGCAAAGAAGGTATAGTCCTGGATTATTAACCCGACCCTTATGTACCTAAGACCACAAAGGTACGGAGCCATCATCAAGCCTCTCCCACAAGGCCTTGGGAACGAGTGCCGAGGAAGTCGACGCGGCGCGCTGCTGATTTGGAGAAATGGAAGGCGGACTGCAAGAAGAAAAGAGAGCCCGAGCCCAAGCCAAGATTTTCGATGAGCAAAAGAAGTGGGCTAAGTCATTTTTGAGTACACCGCCCCAAGTCACAAGAATCGCCTACCGACTATGCACGTGAACTTCGCAGCAGGCATTCATGTTCAAGGAGAACAAAGAGCGGAGAAGGCCGAAGTATAAAAGCGGAAACAAGTTGCCCAGCTCGGGAACAAAGTAAACAATCGATTGCCCGCTTATAGTGGAAGCCTTCGTCCGGATGCCCCGAGATCATACAAGCTGCGGCAAAGACAGGATTGATCAGAACGAAAGTGCCGAGAACAAGCGCCAACTTAGGTATTACTCTTCGTGAACTATTAGACCTTGATGAGTTGCCGTGAAGGAGGTAGTAATTACATATGTCAAGAATGGGCCTCTCGTCGAGCTCGCGCAGAAAAGGATCTACGACCAAATGAAACGTCTGCTGAATTGGTACAAGGGTTACATAAAAATTAAAAACGCCAAAGATTATATTTATGCGGAAGTTAGACATGAGCATCACTTCAAACATTACTATGTACAAGTTGAACTGAGTGAATTGTTCCAGCTTTTCAATCTGCGCGAGCTCGACAAATCTATCATCAGTTGCTACGCTCGTAAGTGATTTATTAATTTCTACCCCATCTCGTTCATATTGCCTCGCACTATATATATGTCCTAACTATATTGTTGTGTCCTCTATTATACATGCGTAATGAAGATTAAGGAATGCGAGTAAGGAACATCCATGATGTTGGGTTCATTGACCCACACATCGTTAATGATATTGTGTTGAAGCATTACCCCGCCGACGTGGAGGCGCACTGTGGCGCTTCTTACAAAGCAGAACTCAAAAGTGATATTCTATTTCCTTACCATTTTGGGTGAGTGTTTCGCCTTGAGCACATTCTCTTTGTTTACTCCATGCATGGTATGTGGCCGGCTAATCGATGAGTTATGCATGACGATCGTGCATGTATCGTGTCCGCAGGTTCCACCGGATTCTGCTAGTAATTAAAGTTAACACCTCGTAATGTCTCGCCCACGACTCTCTAGATAAGGATCCAAAGCTTTGGGCCGACATCGAAAAAATGCTGCGAAGTAATTATTTTCATTCATTTGCGCCTATATCGATCGGCCTATTTCGCTCATTTCCTAATATCAAGTAACTAATAACTCTCTTGTTCATTTAATTTTCTTTGCCTCGTAGGGTTTGGAGACGGTTCAGAGATACAAAGGTCGGTGAATTCAAAAAGAGCTAGAATTCAAAAGGGTAAAGACTAAGATCGGGGATATTCAGCCACCGTTGACCAATCTATGTGCATACTTTGTTCAGGAGATGATCCGAGATACACCTCTGAGCGGGTTGATTCGAGTGATACCAATGCTCAGAGGAATAACCTCCGTGGATGCTTAGTCTAGAAGCTCGCTCCCACCACTTCAAGAGGAACTAGCTGGATGGTTCTGCAGGAAGTCCTCCATCCTGAAGGAGAACACTATCACGAGGACGAGAACTTTATATGGATTAAATCATGTATGGAAACTTGTTCAAAATTGTATATGGTCATCCGATGATATTGAATATATATTGTATATTCCTCTTGAATTCTTTTTGGTTCTAATTTCAAATTTATTTGAAATTGTACATTCATATGCATGTATGTAGTACCGTAGAATATATGAAACTCCTTCAAAATTAAAATAAAGCACAAAAGAAATAAAACAATACAAATTAAACAGAAAACAGGTTTAGGGGGTGGGGCTAAAACCCTAAACCTCACGGCGGCCTTTAGTCGCGGTTGGCGAAGAACCGCGACTAAAGGTCCTCCGCCTGACGACGGCACTGGCGCCCACGGATGGGCCTTTAGTCGCGGTTCTTAAGCAGCCGCGACTAAAGGTGGTGGGCTTTAGTCGCGCTTTGCTGGTCGCGGTTGCGCAGCCGCGACTAATGGCAGTTGCGAACCGCGACCAAAGGCCTTTTTTCCACCAGTGCCTTGATCTCCATCGTAGCATCGTTGTCGTCTCGCCAACTATTGCTTCTACGACTATCGCTACCGCATAGTGATAAAGTAAAACAATTACAGGGCAATTGCATTGCATACAATAAAGCGACAACCATATGGCTCCTGCTAGTTGCCGATAACTCTGTTACAAAACATGATCATCTCATACAATAAATATAGCATCATGCCTTGACCATATCACATGACAACATGCCCTGCAAAAACAAGTTAGACGACCTCTACCTTGTTGTTGCAAGTTTTACGTGGCCGCAACGGGCTGAGCAAGAACCGTTCTTACCTACGCATCAAAACCACAACGATATTTTGTCAAGTTAGTGATGTTTTAACCTTCATAAGGACCGGATGTAGCCACACTCGATTCAACAAAAGTTGGAGAAACCGACACCCGCCAGCCACCTATGTGCAAAGCACGTCGGTAGAACCAGTCTCGCGTAAGCGTACGCGTAATGTCGGTCCGGGCCCCTTCATCCAACAATACCGCTGAATCAAAGTATGACATGTTGGTAAGCAGTATGACTAGTATTGCCCACAACTCACTTGTGTTCTACTCGTGCATGTAACATCTAAGCATAAACCTGGCTCGGATGCCACTGTTGGCGAACATAGTAATTTCAAAAAAAATCCTACAAACACGCAAGATCATGGTGATGCATAGCAACAAGAGGGGAGAGTGTGTCCACGTACCCTCGTAGACCATAAGCGGAAGTGTTATGACAACGCGGTTGATGTAGTCGTACGTCTTCACGATCGACCGATCCTAGTACCGAACGTACGACACCTTCGCGATCTGCACACGTTTAGCTCGGTGACGTCCCGCGAACTCATGATCCAGTAGAGCTTCGAGGGAGAGTTTCATCAGCATGATGGCGTGATGATGATGATGATGTTGCTACCGAAACAAGGCTTCGCCTAAGCACAGCCATGATATGACCGAGGTGGATTATGGTGGAGGGGGGCACCGCACACGGCTAAGAACAATTGTTGGGGAACGTAGTAATTTAAAAAAAATTTCCTACGCACACGCAAGATCATGGTGATGTATAGCAACGAGAGGGGAGAGTGTTGTCCACATACCCTTGTAGACCCGGCGAAGCGATCACAACGTAGAGGAAGTAGTCGACGCTCTCCTCGCGATCCGACCGATCCCGCGCCAAGCATTCGGCGCCCGAGTTCTTGACACACGACAGCTCGATGACGCCCCTCAGATCCGATCCAGCCGAGTGTCAAGGAGAGTTCCACAAGACGACGGCGTGGTGGCGATCTTGATGTTTCACTGCGAGGCTTCGCTTAAGCTTCATGACGGTATAACCGAGGTGGAATATGGTGGAGGGGGCACCGCACACGGCTAAGGAACGATCTCACGATCAACTTGTGTGTTCCAAGGTGCCCCCTGCCCCGTATATAAAGGAGCAAGGGGAGGGGGCCGGCCCAAGGGAGGCGCGCCAGGAGTCCTACTCCTCTGGGAGTAGGATTCCCCAATCCTAGTTGGACTAGGATTCCTGAGGGGGAAAGAGAGAGGGGGCGGCCCTTCTCCTAGTCCTAGTAGGACTAGGGAAGGGGGGCGCGCCACCCACCCAGGGCTGGCCCTTCTCCTTTCCACTAAGGCCCATTGAGGCCCATTTACCTCCCGGGGTTCCAGTAACCTCCGGACTCCGATAAATTCCGCCGCCCGAACCATTCCAACTCCAAACATAGGCTTCCAATATATCAATCTTTATGTCTCGACCATTTCGAGACTCCTCGTCATGTCCGTGATCACATCCGGGACTCAACTCCTTCGGTACATCAAAATACATAAACTCATAATAACCGCCATCGAAACCTTAAGCGTGCGGACCCTACGGTTCGAGAACAATGTAGACATGACCTAGAACTATTCACGGTCAATAACCAACAGCGGGACCTGGATGCCCATATTGGTTCCTACATATTCTACGAAGATCTTTATCGGTCGACCGCATAACAACATACGTTGTTCCTTTGTCATCGGTATGTTACTTGCCCGAGATTCGATCGTCGGTATCCAATACCTAGTTCAATCTCGTTACGGCAAGTCTCTTTACTCGCTCGTAATACATCATCTCATAACTAACTCATTAGTTGTAGTGCTTGCAAGGCTTAAGTGATGTGCATTACCGAGAGGGCCCAGAGATACCTCTCCGACAATCGGAGTGACAAAACCTAATCTCAAATACGCCAACCCAACATTTACCTTTGGAGACACCTGTAGTACTCCTTTATAATCACCCAGCACGCTTGACGCTTGGTAGCACCCAAAGTGTTCCTCCGTAAACGGAGTTGCATAATCTCATAGTTACAGGAACATGTATAAGTCATGGATAAAAGCAGAGCAACATACTAAACGATCGTGTGCTAAGCTCATGGAATGGGTCATGTCAATCGATCATTCTACTAATGATGTGACCTTATTAATCAAATAACAACTTCTTTGTTCATGGTTAGGAAACATAACCATCTTTGATTAACAAGCTAGTCTAGTAGAGGCATACTAGTGACACTGCTTGTCTTATGTATTCACACATGTATTATGTTTCCGTTAATACAATTCTAGCATGAATAATAAACATTTATCATGATATAAGGAAATAAATAATAACTTTATTATTGCCTCTAGGGCATATTTCCTTCAGCCTCCCACTTGCACTAGAGTCAATAATCTAGATCACATCACCATGTGATTAACATCGATAGTTCACATCATCATGTGATTAACACCCATAGTTCACATCGCCATGTGCCCAAAGACTCAAAGGGTTTACTAGATTCAGTAATCTAGTTCACATTGCTATGTGATTAATACCCAAAGAGTACTAAAGTGTGATCATGTTTTGCTTGTGAGAGAGTCTTAGTCAACGGGTCTTTCACATTTAGATCCGTTATGTATTTTGCAATTTTTCTATGTCTACAATGCTCGCATCTAAACTACTCTAGCTAATTGCTCCCACTTTCAATATGTATCTAGATCGAGACTTAGAGTCATCCAGATTAGTGTCAAAACTTGCATCGACGTAACCCTTTACGACCTAACCTTTTGTCACTTCCATAATCGAGAAACATATCCTTATTCCACTAAGGATAATTTTGACCGCTGTCGATGATCTACTCCTAGATCACTATTGTACTCCTTGCGAAACTCGGTGCAGGGTATACAATAGATCTGGTACACAAGATGGCATACTTTATAGAAACTATGGCCAAGGCATAGTGAATGACTTTCATTCTCTTTCTATCTTCTCGCTGTGGTCGGATTTTGAGTCTTACTCAATTTCACACCTTGTAACACGTGCAAGAACTCTTTCTTTGACTGTTTCATTTTGAACTACTTCAAAATCTTGTCAAGGCATGTACTCATTGAAAAAACTTATCAAGCGCCTTGATCTATCTCTATAGATCTTGATGCTCAATATGTAAGCAGCTTCACCGAGGTCTTTCTTTGAAAAACTCCTTTCAAAACACTTCTTTATGCTTTGCGAATAATTCTACATTATTTCCGATCTACAATATGTCATTCACATATACTTATCGAAATGCTGTAGTGCTCCCACTCACTTTTTAGTAAATACAGCTTCACCGTAAGTCTCAGATAAAACTATATGCTTTGATCAATTCATCAAAGCGTATATTCCAACTCCGAGATGCTTGCACCAGTCCATAGATGGATCGCTGGAGCTTGCACACTTTGTTAGCTCCCTTTGGATCGATAAAACCTTCTGGTTGCATCATATACAACTCTTCCTCCTAAAACCCATTCAGGAATGCAGTTTTTTACATCCATTTGCCAAATTTCATAAATTGTGGCAATTGCTAACATGATTCGGACAGACTTAAGCATCGCTACGCTTGAGAAAAACTCATTGTAGTCAACACCTTGAACTTGTCAAAACCTTTTTGCACAAGTCGAGCTTTGTAGATAGTAACACTACTATCAGCGTCCGCCTTCCTCTTGAAGATCCATTTATTTTCTATGGCTTGCCGATCATCGGCAACGCCACCAAAGTCCACACTTTGTTCTCATACATGGATCTCATCTCGATTTCATGGCCTCAAGCCATTTCGCGAATCTGGGCTCATCATCGCTTCCTCATAGTTCGTAGGTTCATCATGGTCTAGTTACATGACTTCCAGAACAGGATTACCGTACCACTCTGGTGCGGATCTCACTCTGGTTTACCTACGAGATTCGGTAGTAACTTGATCTGAAGTTACATGATCATCATCATTAGCTTCCTCACTAATTGGTGTAGTAGTCACAGGAACAGATTTCTGTGATGAACTACTTTCCAATAAGGGAGAAGGTACAATTACCTCATCAAGTTCTACTTTCCTCCCACTCACTTCTTTCGAGAGAAACTCCTTCTCTAGAAAGGATCCATTTTCAGCAACGAAAATCTTGCTTTAGGATCTGTGATAGAAGGTGTACCCAACAATTTCCTTTGGGTATTCTATGAAGACGCACATCTCCGATTTGGGTTTGAGCTTATCAGGATGAAACTTTTTCACATAAGCATCGCAGCCCCAAACTTTAAGAAACGACAACTTTGGTTTCTTGCTAAACCATAGTTCATAAAGTGTCGTCTCAACGAAAGATGGTGCCCTATTTAACGTGAATGCAGCTGTCTCTAATGCATGATCCCAAAACGATATTGGTAACTCGGTAAGAAACATCATAGATTGTACTATATCCAATAAAGTACGGTTATGACGTTCGGACACACCATTATGATGTGGTGTTCCAGGTGGCATGAATTTGTGAAACTATTCCACATTGTTTTAATTGAAGACCAAACTCAGAACTCAAATATTTGTCTCTGCGATCGATCGTAGAAACCTTATTTTCTTGTCACGATGATTTTTCCCTTCACTCAAATGCTTTGAACATTTCAACTATTTCGACTTATGTTTCATCAAGTAGATATACCCATATCTGCTCAAATCATCTTGTGAAGGTCGAAAATAACGATACTTGCCACGAGCATCAACACTCATTGGATCGCATACATCAAGATGTATTATTTCCAATAAGTCAAGAGCTTGTTCCATTGTTCCGAGAACGGAGTTTTAGTCATCTTGCCCATGAGGCACGGTTCGCAAGTGCCAAGTGATTCATAATCAAGTGACTCCAAAATCCCATCAAGATGGAGTTTCTTTATGCGCTTTACACCAATATGACCTAAACGGCAAGGCCACAAATAAGTTGCACTATCATTATTAACTTTGCATCTTTTGGTTTCAATATTATGAATATGTGTATCACTACGATCGAGATCCCATGAACCATTTTCATTGGGTGTGTAACCATATAAGGTTTTATTCATGTAAATGAATAACAGTTTATTCTCTTACTTAAATGAATAACCGTATTGCAATAAACATGATCAAATCATATTCATGCTCAACGCAAACACCAAATAACATTTATTTAGGTTCAACACTAATCCCGAAAGTACAGGGAGTGTGCGATGATGATCATATCAATCTTGAAACTACTTTCAACACACATCGTCACTTCACCCTTAGCTAGTTTCTGTTTATTCTGCAACTCCTGTTTCGAGTTACTACTCTTAGCAACTGAACCAGTACCAAATACCGAGGGGTTGCTATAAACACTAGTAAAGCACACATCAAACACCTGTATATCAAATATACCCTTTTTTCACTTTGCCATCCTTCTTATCCACCAAATATTTAGGGCAGTTCCGCTTCAAAGGACCATTTCCTTTGCAGTAAAGCACTCGGTTTGTGCTTTGGTTCAGCTTTGGGCTTCTTCGTGGGAGTGACAACTTGCTTGTCAATCTACTTGAAGTTCCCTTTCTTTCCTTTGCCCTTTTCTTGAAACTAGTGGTCTTGTCTACCATCAACACTTGATGTTTTTCTTGATTTCTACCTTCGTCGATTTCAACATCACGAAGAGCTCGGAATCGCTTCTCGTCATCCCTTGCATACTATAGTTCATCACGAAGTTCTACTAACTTGGTGGTGGTGACTAGAGAATTCTGTCAATCACTATCTTATCCGGAAGATTAACTCCCACTTGATTCAAGCGATTGAAGTACCTGCATAATCTGAGCACATGCTCACTAGTTGAGCGATTCTCCTCCATCTTTTAGCTATAGAACTTGTTGAAGATTTCATATCTCTCAACTCGGTATTTTGCTTGAAATATTAACTTCATTTCTGGAACATCTCATATGGTCCATGATGTTCAAAACATCTTTGAAGTCCCGATTCTAAGCCATAAAGCATGGTGCACAAAACTATCAAGTAGTCATCATATTGAGCTAGCCACACGCTCATAACGCCCGCATACGCATCGCAATAGGTCCGTCACCTAGCGGTGCATTAAGGACATAATTCTTCCGTGCAGCAATGAGGATAAACCTCCGATCTCGGATCGAATCCGCATCATTGCTACTAACTTTTTCAACATAATTTTCTCTAGGAACATATCAAAACAAACATATGAAAGCAACAACGCGAGCTATTGATCTACAACATAATATGCAAAATACTATCAGTACTAAGTTCATGATAAATTTAAGTTCAATTAATCATATTACTAAAGAACTCCCACTTAGAAAGACATCTCTAGTCATCTAAGTGATCACGTGATCCAAATCAACTAAACCATAACCGATCATCACGTGAAATGGAGTAGTTTTCAATGGTGAACATCTTATGTTGATCATATCTACTATATGATTCACGCCGACCTTTCGGTCTCGTGTTCGAGGCCATATCTGCATATGCTAGGCTCGTCAAGTATAACCCGAGTATTCTGCGTGTGCAAAACTGGCTTGCACCCGTTGTAGATGGACGAGAGCTTATCACACCCGATCATCACGTGGTGTCCGGGCACGACGAACTTTGGCAACGGTGCATACCCGGGGAGAACACTTCTTGATAATTTAGTGAGAGATCATCTTATAATGCTACCGTCAATCAAAGCAAGATAAGATGCATAAAAGGATAAACATCACATGCAAATCAATATAAGTGATATGATATGGTCATCATCATCTTGTGCTTCATGATCTCCATCTTGTTGCACCACCATGATCACCATCGCCACCGGCGCGACACCTTGATCTCCATCGCAGCATCGTTGTCGCCTCGCCAAACTTATGCTACTACGACTATCGCTACCGCTTAGTGATAAAGTAAAGCATTACAGTATGATTGCATTGCGTATAATAAAGCGACAACCATATGGCTCCTGCCATTGCCGATAACTTCGTTACAAAACATGATCATCTCATACAATAAAATATAGCATCACGCCTTGACCATATCACATCACAACATGCCCTGCAAAAACAAGTTAGACGTCCTCTACTTTGTTGTTGCAAATTTTACGTGGCTGCTACGGGCTTAAGCAAGAACCAGTCTCACCTACGCATCAAAACCACAACGATATTTCACAAATAGACTCCGTTTAACCTTCTCAAGGACCGGGCGTAGCCACACTCGTTCAACTAAAGTGAGAGAGACAGACACCCACCAGTCACCTTTAAGCAACGAGTGCTCGTGGCGGTGAAACCAGTCTCGCGTAAGCGTACGCGTAATGTCGGTCTGGGCCGCTTCATCTCACAATACCGCTGAACCAAAGTATGACATGCTGGTAGGTAGTATGACTTGTATCGCCCACAACTCACTTGTGTTCTACTCGTGCAAAACATCAAACCATAGAAAAACCTAGGCTCGGATGCCACTGTTGGGGAACGTAGTAATTTAAAAAATTTTCCTCGCACACGCAAGATCATGGTGATGTATAGCAACGAGAGGGAGAGTGTTGTCCACATACCCTTGTAGACCCGGCGAAGCGATCACAACGTAGAGGAAGTAGTCGACGTTCTCCTCGCGATCCGACCGATCCGGCGCCAAGCACTCCGGCGCCCGAGTTCTTGACACACGTACAGCTCGATGACGCCCCTCGTACTCGATCCAGCCGAGTGTCAAGGGAGAGTTCCACAAGACGACGGCGTGGTGACGATCTTGATGTTTCACCGCGCAGGGCTTCGCTTAAGCTTCGACGACAGTATAACCGAGGTGGAATATGGTGGAGGGGGCACCGACACGGCTAAGGAACGATCTCACGATCAACTTGTGTGTTCTAAGGTGCCCCCTGCCCCGTATATAAAGGAGCAAGGGGAGGGGGCATGGCCAAGGGAGGCGCTGGCCAGAGTCCTACTCCTCTGGGAGTAGGATTCCCCCAATCCTAGTTGGACTAGGATTCCTGAGGGAAAGAGAGAGAGGGGCGGCCCTTCTCCTAGTCCTAGTAGGACTAGGGAAGGGGGAGGCGCGCCCACCTAGGGCTGGCCCTTCTCCTTTCCACTAAGGCCCATTGAGGCCCATTTACCTCCCGGGGTTCCAGAACCTCCCTGTACTCGATAAATTCCGCCCGGAACCATTCGAACTCCAAACATAGGCTTCCAATATATCAATCTTTATGTCTCGACCATTTCGAGACTCCTCGTCATGTCCGTGATCACATCCGGACTCAACTCCTTCGGTACATCAAAATACATAAACTCATAATAACCGCCATCGAAACCTTAAGCGTGCATGGACCCTACGGTTCGAGAACAATGTAGACATGACCTAGAACTATTCACGGTCAATAACCAACAGCGGGACCTGGATGCCCATATTGGTTCCTACATATTCTACGAAGATCTTTATCGGTCGATCCGCATAACAACATACGTTGTTCCTTTGTCATCGGTATGTTACTTGCCCGAGATTCGATCGTCGGTATCCAATACCTAGTTCAATCTCGTTACGCAAGTCTCTTTACTCGCTCGTAATACATCATCTCATAACTAACTCATTAGTTGTAGTGCTTGCAAGGCTTAAGTGATGTGCATTACCGAGAGGGCCCAGAGATACCTCTCCGACAATCGGAGTGACAAAACCTAATCTCAAATACGCCAACCCAACATTTACCTTTGGAGACACCAGTAGTACTCCTTTATAATCACCCGATTCGTTGTGACGCTTTGGTAGCACCAAAGTGTTCCTCCGGTAAACGGGAGTTGCATAATCTCATAGTTACAGGAACATGTATAAGTCATGGATAAAAGCAGTAGCAACATACTAAACGATCGTGTGCTAAGCTCATGGAATGGGTCATGTCAATCAGATCATTCTACTAATGATGTGACCTTATTAATCAAATAACAACTTCTTTGTTCATGGTTAGGAAACATAACCATCTTTGATTAACAAGCTAGTCTAGTAGAGGCATACTAGTGACACTCTGTTTGTCTTATGTATTCACACATGTATTATGTTTCCGGTTAATACAATTCTAGCATGAATAATAAACATTTATCATGATATAAGGAAATAAATAATAACTTTATTATTGCCTCTAGGGCATATTTCCTTCAACAATGTCAACTTGTGTGTCCTAGGGTGCCCTCCTGCCCTCGTATATAAAGGAGCAAGGGGCCGGGGAGGCCGGCCGGCCCCTGTAGGGTGCGCTATCGCCTAGTAGGAGTAGGAATCCCCTTTCCTACTCCTACTAGGAGGAGGAAAGGAAGGAGGAGAGGGAGAAGGAAGGAGAGGGAGGAAAAGGAGGAAGGGGGGCCGCCCCCCTAGTCCAATTCGGTTTGGGCTAGGGGGCCGCGCGCCCTGTCTCCTCTCTTCCACCACTTGGCCCATGAGGCCCATTACTTCTTCCTCGTATTCCCGTAACTCCCCGGCACCCCGAAAAATACCCGAATCACTCGGAACCTTTCCGATGTCCGAATATAGTCCAATATATCAATCTTTACGTCTCGACCATTTCGAGACTCCTCGTCATGTCCCCGATCTAATCCGGGACTCCGAACTACCTTAGGTACATCAAATCACATAACTCATAATACCGATCGTCACAGAACTTTAAGCGTGCGGACCCTACGGGTTCGAGAACTATGTAGACATGACCGAGACACGTCTCCGGTCAATAACCAATGGCGGAACCTGGATGCTCATATTGGCTCCCACATATTCTACGAAGATCTTTATCGGTCAAACCGCATAACAGCATAGTTGTTCCCTTTGTCATCGGTATGTTACTTGCCCGAGATTCGATCGTCGGTATCTCAATACCTAGCTCAATCTCGTTACCGGCAAGTCTCTTTACTCGTTCTGTAATGCATTATCCCGCAACTAACTCATTAGTTGCATTGCTTGCAAGGCTTATAGTGATGTGCATTACCGAGAGGGTCTAGAGATACCTCTCCGACAATCGGAGTGATAAATCCTAATCACGATCTATGCCAACTCAACAAGTACCATCGGAGACACCTGTAGAGCACCTTTATAATCACCAGTTACGTTGTGACGTTTGGTAGCACACAAAGTGTTCCTCCGGTATTCGAGAGTTGCATAATCTCATAGTCATAGGAACATGTATAAGTCATGAAGAAAGCAATAGCAACATACTAAACGATCAAGCGCTAAGCTAACAGAATGGGTCATGTCAATCACATCATTCTCTAATGATGTGATCTCATTAATCAAATGACAACTCATGTCTATGGCTAAGAAACTTAACCATCTTTGATTCAACGAGCTAGTCAAGTAGAGGCATACTAGTGACACTTTGTTTGTCTATGTATTCACACGTGTATCAAGTTTCCGGTTAATACAATTCTAGCATGAATAATAAACATTTATTATGAAATAAGGAAATAAATAATAACTTTATTATTGCCTCTAGGGCATATTTCCTTCAGGATAATATATCCTCATATCTCATCAATAGTTATAAATCATTGAGATAATAGCACATCATGAAAAAACTAAAGAAGGAAAAACCATCAATACATCTCTTCAGATGCTAAGTATAATTAGAATATACATGATAAACTTCATGAATTAAGTGACGTATATAGTGAATATTGTGATAAAATACTAACATGGTTCCTCTAATGATAAGTGGGTAGCTAAACTTTTTGGGGGAGGAAACTACCTTAGATGACGCCACTCCGAACCGTGATACACTTGATAAAGCATTGCTATGCACGATCAAACTATATCTATTGCTACTATTGATGATGATTACGATATTTCTATTATTTGTTTACCCTTGAAACCATTGGGGTGTACATTTCTATTTATTATATAATAATCAGAAGTTTAGAATTACAAAAAGGTTAGGAGGTGGTTAGGATATATAGTACTACAAAATAACCACCGCACCGGGCCCGGACCCAAAACATCGAGCTGGGCTGCATTTTCCCGTGGAGAGGCCCAAGGCCGCAGAAGAGCGTCATGTCGTCCTCCCCCACCCCCGCGACGGACGCCGGCGCTGCCGCGATGGCCGTCGACGACTCGTCGGAGACCGACCAGCTCGACTCCATGTCCACGGAGGACATTGTCCGGGCCACCCACCTCGTCGACAACGAGGTCCGCGTCCTCAAGGTACGCGTACTTCCAGAACAGGATTACCGTACCACTCTGGTGTGGATCTCACTCTCGTTGACCTACAAGGTTTGGTAGTAACTTGATCTGAAGTTACATGATCATCATCATTAGTTTCCTCACTAATTGGTGTAGGAGTCACATGAATAGATTTCTGTGATGAACTACTTTTCAATAAGGGAGCAGGTACAGTTACCTCATCAAGTTCTACTTTCCTCCACTCACTTCTTTCGAGAGAAACTCCTTCTCCGGAAAGAATCCATTCTTAGCAACGAATGTCTTGCCTTCGGATCTGTGATAGAAGGTGTACCCAACTGTCTCCTTCGGGTATCCTATGAAGACACATTTCTCAGATTTGGTTTTGAGCAGGATGAAACTTTTTCATATAAGCATCGCAACCCCGAAAAATACCCGAATCACTCGGAACCTTTTTGATGTCTGAATATAGTCGTCCAATATATCGATCTTTACGTCTCGACCATTTCGAGACTCCTCGTCATGTCCCCGATCTCATCCGGGACTCCTAACTATCTTAGGTACATCAATTCATATACACTCATAATACCAATCGTCATAGAAATTTAAGCGTGCGGACCCTACGGGTTCGAAAACTCTGTAGACATGACCGAGACACGTCTCTGGTCTATAATCAATAGCGGAACCTGGATGCTCATATTGGCTCCCACATATTCTATGAAGATCTTTATCGGTCAAACCGCATAACTGCATACGTTGTTCCCTTTGTCATCGGTATGTTACTTGCCTAAGATTCGATCGTCGGTATCTCAATACCTAGCTCAATCTCGTTACCAGCAAGTCTCTTTACTCGTTCTGTAATGCATCATCCCGCAACTAACTCATTAGTTGCATTGCTTGCAAGGGTTATAGTGATGTGCATTACCGAGAGGGCCCAGAGATACCTCTCTGACAATCGGAGTGACAAATCCTAATCTCGATCTATGTCAACTCAACAAGTACCATCGGAGACACCTGTAGAGCACCTTATAATCACCCCGTTACGTTGTGATGTTTGATAGCACACAAAGTGTTCCTCCGGTATTCGGGAGTTGCATAATCTCATAGTCGTAGGAACATGTATAAGTTATGAAGAAAGCAATAGCAACATACTCTAATGATGTAATCTCGTTAATCAAATGACAACTCATGTCTATGGCTAGGAAACTTAACCATCTTTGATTCAACGAGCTAGTCAAGTAGAGGCATACTAGTGACACTCTGTTTGCCTATGTATTCACACATGTATCAAGTTTCCGGTTAATACAATTCTAGCATGAATAATAAACATTTATCAAGAAATAAGAAAATAAATAAAGACTTTATTACTGCCTCTAGGGCATATTTCCTTCAGGATGATATATCCTCATATCTCATCAATAGTTATAAATCGTTGAGATAATAGCACATCATGAAAAAACTAAAGAAGGAAAACCATCAATACATCTCTTCATATGCTAAGTATAATTAGAATATACATGATAAACTTTATGAATTAAGTGACGTATATAGTGAATATTGTGATAAAATACTAACATGGTTCCTCTAATGATAAGTGGGTAGCTAACTTTTCGGGGGAGGAAACTACCTTAGATGACGCCACTCCGAACCGTGATACACTCGATAAAGCATTGCTATGCACGATGAAACTATATCTATTGCTACTATTGATGATGATTACGATATTTCTATTATTTGTTTACCCTTGAAACCATTGGGGTATACATTTCTATTTATTATATAATAATCAGAAGTTTGGAATTACAAAAAGGTTAGGAGGTGGTTAGGATATATAGTACTACAAAATAACCACCGCACCGGGCCCGGACCCAAAACATCGAGCTGGGCTGCATTTTCCCGCGGAGAGGCCCAAGGCCGCAGAAGAGCGTCATGTCGTCCTCCCCCACCCCCGCGACGGACGCAGGCGCCGCCGCGATGGCCGTCGACGTCTCGTCGGAGACCGACCAGCTCGACTCCATGTCCACGGAGGACATTGTCCAGGCCACCCGCCTCGTCGACAACGAGGTCCGCGTCCTCAAGGTACGCGTACGGCCCCCCTCCCCCGAACCCTAGCAGCCGCTATCGCGTCCCGTCGGTCCGGGGTCGCCTGATCTGGTTTGTCTGTTCGCGGGGGTGCAGGACGAGCTCCAGCGGAACATCCTGGAGCTCGAGAATGTCAAGGACAAGATCAAGGAGAACCAGGAGAAGATCAAGCTCAACAAGCAGCTGCCCTACCTCGTCGGCAACATCGTCGAGGTTCGTGCCTTACCTGCCCCGGGAATTTCCCCGATCTGGACGCGGATGCGGAAATTATGGGTTTCTGTACCGAGTTCATTCATGCCGGATTCACGATTCCCCGATCCAGTATTAGTTCGTGCAAACCAGATTAGTACCCCAGAGTAGTTGAGCTTCACTTCGTGCTGATTGATGAGGGGTCAGTGACTGTACGCCCTAGTTTAGTTCCTGGAAATGTTTGACGTCACAGAAACACATAGTTACACGCCAATTTCCCTCTTGTGATGAACCTTGTAATTATCTAGGAGGTACTAAATCAATTGCAACTGTATTGCTTGCTATGTGGTAGCTCTCTGGAGTCTGGAATCAGTTGGTGTGTATCAGTGCTGTTGTTCATAAGCTTCTGATAACTTATCTGGCAAGGATAAACTGCTGCACTCATTTTGTCTTTTCCTTAAACTCAGAACTGATATTTTCAAGGTTATAGTCTGCCAGGTTGCTGATAAATATCTTGACTTCGGATGCATTTGTACTTGGAAATCTACTAACGTAATTTATCAACTGTTTCAGATTTTGGAAATGAACCTGAAGAGGATGGTGCTAATATAGATCTGGACTCACAGAGGAAAGGAAAATGTGTTGTTCTTAAGACATCCACAAGACAGGTAAATAAACTTGCTCGAACTTGCTCTGGTGCTTACATCTATACTTCTCTGTTATCCGTTACTACATCTACTCCAACTGTATATGCATGAACTGTCGTGGATGTAGCCCAGGCATGCCGGTGGTTGGTGCCATAGAAACAAGTACTCAGAGAGGAAAGATGCTCCATGGTTGATTAGGACATTAGGTGTGTGTGTTCAGGTTGTCTCCGATTTTAGTGTTTCTGCCTATATTTTGGAGAGCCAATGAGTACAACACAAGTTAGGGATGTGCCAGTGTTGTAGGTTTGGTACAATCATCAAGTCTCAGGGTCCTAGTTAGGTAACTTTGTACGAGAGCAGGTGTTGTAATCTTTGACACCATGGAACTTTTCCATTAGTTGCTAAACACACAGTAAAATTCTTAAGTAGATTTTAATTTCGAGAACTCTCCTATAGGCTATAAACACCATCATTTTATATTTCACCTGAGGTTGGCTTGTTAACCGTGTAAGTTCTCCTGGGAGTTGATACCATGATACATCAATCACAAGTAGCTGAATTTATTATGTCAGACATCACATTCTAGTACCTTGCAGCATCAATATTCCTATCCCTGCCTGCGTACCGCATTTTACTTGGTTAATTTATCTGTATCCATAACAACCCTTTCATTTATGAGCCTATGTGGACTATTTTAATTTGGATGTTTGGAACTTGACATGGTTTATTTCCACATACCATTTGATGGATCTCATTAGTTGGGCAATCTTTGCTGTTTTAGAGAATCAATTTATTTATGTGCTGTAAAGAGTTGGACTTGCTGCTCAAGGCTTCTCCGTTCCTTCTCTGTTCTTGATTGCAGACTTATTCCTTCCTGTGATTGGGCTTGTTGACCCTGACAACCTCAAGCCTGGTGATTTGGTTGGAGTCAACAAGGACAGCTACTTGATATTAGACACGCTCACTTTGAGATATGACTCTCGAGTAAAGGCAATGGAGGTAGATGAAAAGCCTACGGAGGATTATAATGACATTGGTGGCCTTGAGAAAGAGGTATTTACTTCACATTTTAGATGATGAAACCAATAGGCTGATTGCCAGTTTATCTTTCTGTAGGCAGTATAATGTTAAGTTCTTACGTCGGAATATTTTTAGTTGATAATTGTTTGCTTTTATTCGCTCCCTCATGTTCTGATTTTGTAATTGTCTAATTTCTAATGCAGATTTAGGAACTCGTTGAAGCTATAGTGTTGCCAATGACACACAAGGAGCAATTTCAGAAGTTGGGAGTCTGTCCCCCGAAAGGAGTTCTTTTATATGGACCACCTGGGACGGGAAAGACGTTGATGGCTCGTGCATGTGCTGCACAAACCAATGAAACCTTTCTGAAACTTGCTGATCCGCAGCTAGTTCAGGTAACTAACTTTTGATGTTAAAGTCATTGAAAGCAGAATGTGCAATATCATATTATTATTCATTTTAATGAACTAGATGTCATGCTGATTGACTTATTCGAGGGTTAGCTGCTTATTCTACCAATCATTGAACACTGCTTTGGCATGCTTTGCAGACTATGATCAGTTCTGTTAAGATGATTGTATCTTTCTTCACACTCAAATGAACTTTGATTGTAATCCTTATAACTCTGTAGTTAATAGTGATTAAGGATTCTTTAGCATCATTGGCTCAGGATAAGACATAGAATATCGACTTGCATCTAAAATTGCTGGTTCAAACTTAGAATGTCCATTTGCATCTGTAATATTCCTGGGTCCAGCATTTTTTAGTTCTTCTGGATATCTTTCAGTCAGATATTAACATTTTGTGAATTGTTTCAGATGTTCATCGGTGACGGGGCAAAGCTCGTCCGAGATGCATTTGAGCTGGCAAAGGAGAAGGCCCCCTGCATCATTTTTATTGATGAGATTGATGCAATTGGAACAAAGCGTTTTGACAGGTGCATTTTTTATTTTGCATGCATCGTTTGTACCATAAGCGTTGCGATTTTTTTAGTTAGTCCAGCGTAAATGCTTAGTGTCTCTTTACCTATTGTGGTTGAAGTCTCGTTATGTCGTTACTCTTATTTTTAATTTGGCGAATTGTCTGATGAACATCGTGGTATAATCTTTGTATGAAGAAAATCAGTTGGTATCCCTGCAAGTTGAACACTCCGTCAACCTTCTATGTCATCATATGTAAAATAAGAGAAACTGTTTGATTTATACTTAAGAGATAAATACATCTCAACTACTTTCAGCATATGCTGCATATCATATGTGATGATGTTGTTAACCTATTAATGCAGGGTTAAGATATTGATTACTTGCAACTAGATATGATCGTTTTACCGGGAAGTATATATTTGATATTGTTTGTATTTTTCTTTTTCTATTTAACTGCAGTGAAGTTAGTGGTGACAGAGAAGTGCAACGAACCATGTTGGAGTTGCTGAATCAGCTAGATGGATTTAGCAGTGATGAGAGGATAAAGGTCACCATGTCCTATTATTTGTCTCTGTAATCTGAATGCATGCAAACTCAACCTGTAAAGATAATTTCTTTTGTACTAATGGTTTGGCCTAACTAGTTTTGAAAACAGCAATTCGATAAAATATTTTTTTATTTGATTGATTAATGAGTAGCCACAAATTGGCTTGGTCATAATTTGAGAGATGATGAATACCTGATCAGATGTTTTATTCATGCTGCTTCCTGAACGCGTTGTTGTTTTGTGACTTGCAGATGATAGCTGCAACTAATCGTGCAGATATTCTCGATCCTGCTTTACTCTTTTCTGGTCGCCTGGACCGCAAGATTGAGTTCCCTCATCCGACAGAAGAAGCAAGAGCTAGGATTTTGTAAGTATGTCTCTTGCAATTTGTTAAAGGCTGACAACTCCTATTGCAAAAAATTGCTTACCTTTTGGTTTTGTGGACTCAAAAGAAGTTTGTTCTGTGTTCTATCTTGTAGACTCAAGAAAGATGAACGTACATCCTGATGTCAACTTTGAGGAGCTGGCTCGTTCAACTGATGATTTCTGTTTGTGTGAAAGCTGGCATGCTTGCTCTACGAGCAGGGACGCTACAGAGGTTTTTGCTGACTCTTGTTCTTTTGCCACTGCACACTGGTTCCTTTATGGATGGTAGATAATGGAAGATGATAACAGCAGATAAAATCGATTAGGATCTTGATGATCAGAAAATGAAATTTTAAACAAATCAGCATTAGTTCTATGGTATGTTTTTTTAGGACAGTTCTACTGTATGTTCAGTATGAACTGAACAGCCTGAAATATAATACAGTACACAATAGAGAATCATAGTGGAACATAAATACAATATGTAGATGCTGCTTTGATATCTCAAAGCATTTTTTGTGGCTTGGTAGCATGTGATTTACTGCCTGAAGTGCACTTCCTCACGAAGCATGTTTAACTGTATTGTTTCGCTCAGCCCTATCTGTTTGCATATGCAGGTGATCCATGAAGATTTCAACGAAGGCATTATCCAAGTGCAAGCAAAGAAGAAATCCAGCTTGAATTATCACGCTTAGTTTCCCTTAAGTATTCAGAAGGCTTGGTCCTGTGACGACCGTTGTTTGTAACACTCGGCTACCATTTTCATTTGGAATATAGTTTAATTCTCGAATCCTCCTGATTGTGTGAAGCACTCTTTGCTTTGTGCATGTACCCGAAGAACTTATTTCCAACCAATTGCTCCCTGCGACAATGTGAATTGTGGACTATATGGCTTGTTCAGGATGCATTAGGTCGGTGCCAGATTGGTGTCCTGAGGGACTAACCACTTGCTTTTCTATCAGTGTGTTTGATTCGATGAAATGATCGCTATAATTTGTCCCATGTTCATGAGGGTTTGAGTTAACAGTAGTTTGTTTTTGACAACCTCTGGGCCACCCTGCGGACTCCAAAAACATTATCTATCAGTGTGTAATTTGTCCCCTGTTCATGAGAGTTTGAGTTGACAGTAGTTTGTTTTGTGGGTCTGAATCACCGCTGTTGACCTGCATTGGAGGGATAAGCAAACAATCATCTATGTTACAAAAAATTGAAACAACAAAAATCCAACGCAATCATCTCCATCTTGAAAAAACAGAAATCCGGGAGTTTGGTTGGAAGGTGAAACAGCAAAAAATAGTTAAATGTTAGACAACCTCTTCACACCCTGGACGGAGGCAGGCAGTAGCCACAGTCCAGGACCGATCATCTACAGCGGTCGGATGGCGACCAGAACAGATCCTGTTAAAATAAGGTCATGCTACAAGTTGCCGCGCCTCGCTTTATAAGATGGTCAAGCTTCTTGCAAACCAGCAAGGTGGGACTAATATTACGACGCACGAGCAGCCGAGCGGGCGACTCGGCGCGAGCCGGAAAGCCCAGCCCAGACTAGCCGATCTGAGAAATACTGCTAGCACTCAAAGAGAGACTGCTGAGAGCAGCACCCTGAAGATTTTGTATATACTTTTGCGTTTTTTTCTCCATGCTTATAACCTTATATGAAAATAAAATAAAAACATTTTAGTGGGAGGTAGAAATACTGCTTACTTTCATGCTATTGCTAACCATAGGAGGAGGATTACTGTCAAAGTTTCCAGGACTACAATATCTCTGCAGGACAGGCCCCCGCGTCGCTCTCTCCCCGGGGCGGCACAGGCGGCGACCACCGCCCCTCCCGCGGCCTCCCCAACACCAGCCTCTTCTCCACCTCGCCGTCGCCGGTGGCCTCTGTCAGGCAAAGCCTATGCGGAGCCAGCGGCGGCGGGGCGCTCTCTAACTGCTGCTCGCTCGGGAGGAGGGGCGCTCGTGTGCGGGTCGCAGCTGTCCGGCGCTTCGCCTCGTGGCGGCGCTGCTGCTTTCGGGCGGAGGCGGTCTCCGGCGTGTGCACGGCGTCTCGTCACGGCGGTGGTGCGCTGCCGCGCGCGCTGCTGCGTCACGGCCGCCCGCCTCGTGCGCCCCGATCCGATCTGGGATCTCGCGGGCGGCGGTTGGTGCCGATGATGTGGGCGCTGGGCGGCGACCTCGTCCGAGCTCTGATGTGGCGGGCGTGGACGGCGCGCTTCATGGGCGGCGGCTCGGATCCGATCAGGCGCGGCGGCGCGGCGACCGCCGGCGCGCGGTGGCTGCAGGCGCGTGTCGGGCGCGCGACCGGCGGTGTGTGGCGGGCGTGCTTCTCGGAGTGCGAGGGTGCTGCGGAGGGATCTCGCTCGCTCGCTCTGCTGCCGCTGTGCAGCTCGATTGGATCTGGTGCGAGGTGCATCGATCTGGGTGCTGCGCTTCGCGATGCGGCGTGGGTTGCTGCGGTGGTGGTGGCCACGGTGGTGCTGCGGTGGTGGACGACGACTTCGGTCAGGGGGTGGTGCATGTCATGTCGCGGTGGATTGTGGGATCCCATGGCCTGAATGAGGTCGGCCTCAGCAGGTGGTGGCTGGTGGGCGGTGGTCGGTGGTGGTAGGTGGTCGGCGCATCTCGAGGAGAAATCTTTGCTCCGGCCTTCTTCGGAATCGGCGACGGCGGCGCCCGCAGGTGCCGTGATCTTTCTTGGAAGCGTTGTCGTGGAGGTGTGCTCCTCCTCCCCACGGCTTTGGCTCCGGAGGGAAACCTCAGATCCGTTGGGTCGGGCGATGAAGGCATCTTTGCGTCTTTCTCCTCCTTGGGGGCATCGTCTCGGAGCCGGCTACGACTGGAAGACTGGTGGATTGCGGCATCTTCGTCGTGGATGGCGGCATCTTCGCCGCGTGGTTTGCTGAGGCGGGGGCGCTGGTTTCTGTTTGGCAACGATGATGGTGTCGAGAGGTCGCGGCGTGGACTTCGGTAGTCGGTTCTTCCCGGCGTGTCCGAGGTGCTCTTCTGTGGGCACGGTCGGCGCAAGTCTTGCATATCTCCCTGGTGAGGCTCGTCGTCAAAGTCGGAGCTGTCAGTTGCTTGCGCGTGTGGCCATCCGGTGGCATGTGCCGTCGTGGCTTCTATACAGCTGTTTGCTGGTTTGCTTCGAGGTTGGAGCTCTATGGTGAAGTCGGAGTCGCTCGTTCGAGGCAATCGGTGATGACGATGACGCTTGCGACTCCTCGGCGAATGCCTTTGTCCTTTGCAGCTTTGTGTCCCATGTTGGTGGCCAGGTTGGCCGGTGGCGCCCATGTCATGTGGGTTGAGTTGTATCGGTTTTAGCCCGGTTTTCCGCCAGTTAACCGGGCAATTCTCTCTTCTTCTTTGTCAATGAAGATGGCAAATCTTTTGCCTCGTTTCAAAAAACCATAGGAGGAGGAAAAAGCAGATAGACCTGCTTGTGTGGCCAAATGGCCCTGTAGAATCAACTAGTGATATGATGGATATTGCTGTTGATTACTACAAAACCCTATTTGGCAAGGAAGATACCCTAGATATATCCTTGGATGAAGATTTTTGGGATCCTTCTGAAAAAGTTTCTGGGGGTCAAAATAAAGTCCTAGAAACTGATATTACTGAAGAAGATGTGAGGAAGGCAGTTTTTGGATCCTATGCTGAAGGGGCTCCTGGCCCTAATGGATTTCCTTTCCTTTTCTACCAACATTTTGAAGGAAATATGCCCTAGAGGCAATAATAAAGTTATTATTTATTTCCTTATTTCATGATAAATGTTTATTATTCATGCTAGAATTGTATTAACCGGAAACATAATACATGTGTGAATACATAGACAAACTTAATGTCACTAGTATGCCTCTACTTGACTAGCTCATTAATCAAAGATGGTTATGTTTCCTAACCATAGACATGAGTTGTCATTTGATTAACAGGATCACATCATTAGTAGAATGATGTGATTGACTTGACCCATTCCGTTAGCTTAGCACTTGATCGTTCAGTATGTTGCTATTGCTTTCTTCATGACTTATACATGTTCCTATGACTATAAGATTATGCAACTCCCGTTTACCGGAGGAACACTTTGTGTGCTACCAAAGGTCACAACGTAACTGGGTGATTATAAAGAAGTACTACAGGTGTCTCCGAAGGTACATGTTGAGTTGGCGTATTTCGAGATTAGGATTTGTCACTCCGATTGTCGGAGAGATATCTCTGGGCCCACTCGGTAATGCACATCACTATAAGCCTTGCAAGCATTGTAACTAATGAGTTAGTTGCGGGATGATGTATTACGGAACGAGTAAAGAGACTTGCCGGTAACGAGATTGAACTAGGTATTGAGATACCGACGATCGAATCTCGAGCAAGTAACATACCAATGACAAAGGGAACAACATATGTTGTTATGCGGTTTGACCGATAAAGATCTTCGTAGAATATGTAGGAGCCAATATGAGCATCCAGGTTCCGCTATTGGTTATTAACCGGAAACGTGTCTCGGTCATGTCTACATAGTTCTCGAACCCGTAGGGTCCGCACGCTTAAGGTTTCGATGACAGTTTTATTATGAGTTTATGAGTTTTGATGTACCGAAGGAGTTCAGAGTCCCGGATGAGATCGGAGACATGACGAGGAGTCTCGAAATGGTCGAGACGTAAAGATCGATATATTGGACGACTATATTCAGATATCGGAAAGGTTCCGAGTGATTCGGGTATTTTTCGGAGTACCAGGGAGTTACGGGAATACAGGGAAGAGTATTGGGCCTTAATGGGCCTTAGTGAGAAGGAGCCAGGAGGTGGCGCGCGCCCCTCCCAAGCCCAGTCCGAATTGGACAAGGGGTTTGGGGCGTGGCCCCCCTCTTCCTTCCTTCTCCACTCCCCTCCTTTCCCTAGTTGGACTAGGAAAGAAGGGAGTCCTACTCCCGGTGGGAGCAGTGGCGGAGCCAGCAAATTGCCAAAGCCCGGGCACGCCGTAAGCTAAACCTTACTTTTGTCTATCAGACACAATAAGTATCATATATTTGGATAAATGTCATGTGCAATATACACACTAATGTTTTATTAATCATAGAAGTAAATAAAAACAGGAATACAATACCAAATAACTCTCCTAACACTAGTCACACAACCTAACCTTTCGACGCCTCAACGACAATAGTACAATCTCCAACGTTCATCCTTGTGCACACAAGAGAATCTACAAGATAAAACACATTAATAATTTATATAATTTTCACTGAAATTAAACACATTAGATAGAATGGTGCGTACCAGTAATATGCTAATTGGACCTGGGCAATTGCCCTTTCCGATACTTCATGGCTTGAAACCGTTTAATAATAGCATCATCATCAAGTCCTTTAAAAATCTCCCGCTCGGTGTAGCAAATCATCAAGTCATTAAACCATGTATCATTCATCTTGCTGCGCAATTTAGATTTGATAATCTTCATTGCCGAGAAAGCTCTTTCGACCGATGCCGTTGAGACTGGCAATAACAAAGCCAACTCTATGATTCTGTACACCAGTGGGAAAACCAAATGTTTCTCAGTTTCAACCATCGTTGTAGCTAAACTTTCAATATCTTTACAAGAAGAAAAGGCCTCATGCCTTCGTACATGAAGAATGTAAGTCTGAAGTTCGTCTCTTATGATTGCACGGTCACCACTAGAGAAATCTCCATGATAAACTTCAGTTAAGCTAGCAAGCTTGTCAACATCAAACTTGGAGAAGGAATTTTTTGGATGAAGGCATGAGAAGGCCACTATTATATTTGAAGATGCTTCATTGAAGCGATGATTCATCTCAGTGCATATCTTGTCAATGGCGACATAGAAGATCTCAACTCGATAGAAATGAAGATTGGTGTAAGTCACACCATCAAGCCTTGAACGACCTCGGACCGGTATTCTTTCATTCATATCGGGCACCGGAATACCTTTGGCGACACAAAAGTGTTGGACTTCATCGAACAAGCTTTCCCAACCACTTTCTCTCATAGAGGCCAGCCGAGCTTTGACATCACCAACTAGTTCAATGGCATTAACAATGTTTATATCTTTTCTCTGCAAGACTTGTGAGAGTTCATTTGTGATAGCAAGCAACTTTATCATAAGATGCAATACGAAAGCAAATTTGAAACTCTCCATTATCTCTATCAAACCCGCCGCTTGAGACGGTCCGCGCCCTTCATCATTGACCTCACGAAGCACATATATGACTGACTTCCACATTTGACTCAAACGAAGCAAAGTTGTATGGTGTGAACCCCATCTAGTATCCCCGGGTCTTGCTAAATTTGTTTCTTGGTTCAAACCTCTTCCACTAAATATCTCACCACTCTCAAGCTGATCTAAGATATTTTGATGACGTTCCTCCCTCAGTGAATCCCTTCTCTTGCAAGATACAGTAGTTGTGCTCACAATTAAGGAGACATACTTAAACAAATCATGAATAGAGGAGCAACAACTAGCAACCGAGACAACCACCAATTGTAAACGATGTGCAAAGCAATGCACATAAAAGGCATAAGGGTTCTCATCAAGAATTTTCTTTTGCAAACCATTAAATTCACCTCTCATATTTGAAGCTCCATCATATCCTTGCCCTCGTAGACTATGAATGGATAACTTATGATGATCAAGAATGTCAACAAGAGCTACCTTTAGTGCCTCTGATGTAGTCTCACTGACATGGTATAGAGAGAGAAATCGTTCCACGGCCTTCCCTTTATCATTGACATACCTACATAGAGATTTTTGTAACAAGGTTAAATAAAAGTAAAAAAAACTATGAAATAACAATTAAAATGAATAATAAACCACTACTAACCTCAACATCACCGCCATTTGCTCTTTGACAGATATATCACGTGACTCATCGATAAGCACAGAGAATTTCTTATCACCAATTTCTCTCATGATCGCTTTGGTGACCTCTTCTGCGCAACACTTTGCAAGATCTTTTTGAATTTCAGCAGCAAGCATCTTGCAGTTTCTACTACCATGGTCAAAAGCATGCCTCACTTTCTCATCTCTAGCTTTATGCCAATCTACCATCTCACGGAAGTTACCCTTGTTCAGTGAAGTTGAACTTTCATCATGGCCACGAAAAGCCAAGCCTTGAGCAATGAGATATCTTGCACAACCCAGAGAAGTGTGCAACCGAATTTTGTAAAGTACTTCAGACTCCTTGGATGACCTAGCAAAGTTACTAGACACGCTTTGCCTTTGATTACGAAAATCATCATAATGCAATCTTGCCTTGTTGTGCGCACTATTTACCCCACCAACATGAGCAGGCAATGCCTGATATGCATGCTTCCAATCCCTGAATCCTTTTTTGGTGAAGACATCATAACCAAAATGTGTACTACTTCCTGGTTGCTTAAAAAGAAAGCAATAGAAACAAAATGCAGCTTGTTTGGACACACTATATTCTAACCACTCATAATTCTTATACCAATTTTTAGAAAATGCACGGTTCTTGCTACCAATTTTTTTGCGATCAAATTTGACAGTTGGTCGGGTTGGACCCTTCAATATGTATGCTCTTCTCACCTGATCTTGAATATTCGGATGATAATCAGCAATTTGTTGCCTATGAGCGGGATCACACACAATTTCAGCTGGATTAAACTCATCATCGTCCTCGTCCTCAAAATTCACCTCATCATCATCATCATCATCATCATCATCATCCAACATTTCCTGCTCAATCCAGTTCTGAACCTCATCTATCACGTCGTCATCATGTTCATGAACATCACTTGGTTGTGGGTCTTGTGGCGGTTCCACTTGTGAATTTCTTCTAGTGTCAACAAAAAATCTGCTCAACTCTGAAATTTTAACGAGCATAATTAGAGTCGGCAAGCAATCCAATGCACAACTTCTCAAATTACAAATATAACTCACCTAGTTGTCGCTTGCCTCTAGCCCTAATTGTTGGCAGTCTGCTACTGGATGCCTCTTGAACAGGTTGAGTGTTCACTGCCGCTGCTCGTGTCGCTAGTGTCGACGGTGAAGACCCAACGTCCGATCGAGCCGGAGTTGAATTCCCACTGGTGGTACCGGACGATTCGCCGCCTTGGCGCCCCCGCTTACGCTTCCGATCTTGACCGTCGCCCACCGGAGCCAGAGCCGAGGCCTGGCCGCGCGTCATCTCTATTCTCTAATCTCTCTTCTAATCTTGTCGTCCGACGTTGATCTGGCTGCCGGCGGCAGTCTCTACCTCACGCCCTCGCCGCCTCAGAGGCGCAGCTGCGCGGCAGCAGATGTTAGGTCACGACTAGGTCTCGCGTTCGTGCGCACGCAGACGAACAGGCGACTTGTGGATGGATCGATCGATTCAGATTCTTCTTCAGTACGTGGATTGATCGAGCAAACAAGGCCTATTGGCTGTTGTGGCCCATCTGATTGTTTAGCTGATATGAGTAAGGCCCAAACTGCAGAAAACGCCCGACTGGCCCAGTTAGAGAAGTTAATGTATTTTCCATCGTTTTTTCATGTTTTTGGGCGGTTTTTAGGCATGCGATGGCTAGGAAAGATCGCTATAGTTGAGAAAACCGACGGGATCGAGCCCGGGCACGTGCCCAGGGTGCCCGTACGGTAAATCCGCCACTGGGTGGGAGTAGGACTCCCCTTGGCGCGCCCCTCCTTGGCCGGCCGCCCCCTCCCCCTTGGCTCCTTTATATACGGGGGCAAGGGGCACCTTTAGACACAAGTTGATCTTCATGATCGTTCCTTAGCCGTGTGCGGTGCCCCCCTCCATCATATTCCACGTCGGTCATATCGTAGCGGTGCTTAGGCGAAGCCCTGTGTCGGTAGAACGTCATCACCGTCACCACGCCGTCGTGCTGACGTAACTCATCCCCGACACCCTGCTGGATCGGAGTCCGGGGATCATCATCGAGCTGAACGTGTGCTGAACTCGGAGGTGTCGTACGTTCGGTGCTTGGATCAGTCGGATCGTGAAGACGTACGACTACATCAACCGCGTTGTCATAACGCTTCCGCTTTCGGTCTACGAGGGTACGTGGACAACACTCTCCCCTCTCGTTGCTATGCATCACCATGATCTTGTGTGTGCGTAGGAATTTTTTTGAAATTACTACGTTCCCCAACAGTGGCATCCGAGCCTGGTTTTATGCGTAGATGTCATATGCACGAGTAGAACACAAGTGAGTTGTGGGCGATACAAGTCATACTGCTTACCAGCATGTCATACTTTGGTTCAGCGGTATTGTGAGATGAAGAGGCCCGGACCGACATTACGCGTACGCTTACGCGAGACTGGTTTCATAGTTACGAGCACTCGTGCTTAAAGGTGACTGCCGGGTGTCTGTCTCTCTCACGTTAGTTGAACCGAGTGTGGCTACGCCCAGTCCTTGTGAAGGTTAAAACAACACTAACTTGACGAACTATCGTTGTGGTTTTGATGCGTAGGTAAGAACGGTTCTTGCTCAGCCCGTAGCAGCCACATAAAATTTGCAACAACAAAGTAGAGAACGTCTAACTTGTTTTTGCAGGGCATGTTGTGATGTGATATGGTCAAGACGTGATGCTATATTTTATTGTATGAGATGATCATGTTTTGTAACCGAAGTTATCGACAACTGGCAGGAGCCATATGGTTGTCGCTTTATTGTATGAAATGCAAACGCCCTGTAATTGCTTACTTTATCACTAAGCAGTAGCGATAGTCGTAGAAGCAATAGGTGGCGAAACGACAATGATGCTACGATGGAGATCAAAGTGTCGTGCCGGTGATGATGGTGATCACGACGGTGCTTCGAAGATGGAGATCACAAGCACAGGATGATGATGGCCATATCATATCACTTATATTGATTGAATGCGATGTTTATCCTTTATGCATCTTATGTTGCTTTGATTGACGGTAGCATTATAAGATGATCTCTCACTAATTATCAAGAAGTGTTCTCCCTGAGTATGCACCGTTGCGAAAGTTCTTCATGTTGAGACACCACGTGATGATCGGGTGTGATAGGCTCTACGTTCAAATACAACGGGTGCAAAACAGTTGCACACGCGAAATACTCAGGTTAAACTTGACGAGCCTAGCATATGCAGATATGGCCTCGGAACACTGAGACCGAAAGGTCGAGCGTGAATCATATAGTAGATATGATCAACATAGTGATGTTCACCATTGAAAACTACTCCATCTCACGTGATGATCGGACATGGTTTAGTTGATTTGGATCACGTGATCACTTAGATGACTAGAGAGATGTCTGTCTAAGTGGGAGTTCTTAAGTAATATGATTAATTGAACTTAAATTTATCATGAACTTAGTCCTGGTAGTATTTTGCAAATTATGTTGTAGATCAATAGCTCGCGTTGTTGCTTTTCATATGTTTATTTTGATATGTTCCTAGAGAAAACTGTGTTGAAAGATGTTAGCAGCAATGATGCGGATTGGATCCGTGATCGGAGGTTTATCCTCATTGCTGCACAGAAGAATTATGTCCTTGATGCACCGCTAGGTGACAGACCTATTGCAAGAGCAGATGCAGACGTTATGAACGTTTGCCTAGCTCAATATGATGACTACTTGATAGTTTAGTGCACCATGCTTAAAGGCTTAGAATCGGGACTTCAAAGACGTTTTGAACGTCATGGACCATATGAGATGTTCCAGGAGTTGAAGTTAATATTTCAAGCAAATACCCGAGTTGAGAGATATGAAGTCTCCAACAAGTTCTATAGCTAAAAGATGGAGGAGAATCGCTCAACTAGCGAGCATGTGCTCATATTGTCTGGGTACTACAATCATTTGAATCAAGTGGGAGTTAGTCTTCCAGATAAGATAGTGATTGGCAGAGTTCTCTAGTCACCATCAGCAAGTTAGTAGAACTTCATGATGAACTATAGTATGCAAAGGATGACGAAAACGATTCCCGAGCTCTTCACGATATTAAAATCAACGAAGGTAGAAATCAAGAAAGAGCATCAAGTGTTGATGATTGGCAATAGCACTAGTTTCAAGAAAAGGGCAAAGGGAAAGAAAGGGAAACTTCAAGTAGAATGGCAAGCAAGTTGTCACTCCCGCGAAGAAGCCCAAAGCTGGACCAAAGCCTGAAACTGAGTGCTTACACTGCAAAGGAAATGATCACTGGAAACGGGAATGCCCTGAATATTTGGTGGATAAGAAGGATGGCAAAGTGAACAAGGGTATATTTGATATACAGGTTATTGATGTGTGCATTACTAGTGTTTATAGTAGCCCCTAAGTATTTGATACTTGTTCGGTTGCTAAGATTAGTAACTCAAAACATGAGTTACATAATAAACAGAGACTAGTTGATGGGAAGTGACGATGAGTTTTGGAAGTAGTTCCAAGATTGATATGATCATCATCACACACTCCCTATACTTTCGGGATTAGTGTTAAACCTAAATAAATATTATTTGGTGTTTGCATTGAGCATGAATATGATTTGATCATGTTTATTGCAATACGGTTATTCATTTAAAGTCAGAGAATAATTGTTGTTCTGTTTACATGAATAAAACCTTCAATGGTCATACACCCAATGAAAATAGTTTGTTGGATCTCAATCATAGTGATACACATATTCATAATATTGATGCCAAAAGATGCAAAGTTAATAATGATAGTGCAACTTATTTGTGGCACTGCCGTTTGGGTCATATCGGTGTAAAGCGCATGAAGAAACTCCATAAAGATGGATTTTCGGAATCACTTGGTTATGAATCATTTGATGCTTGCGAACCGTGCCTTTTGGGCAAGATGACTAAAACTCCGTTCTCCGGAACAATGGAACGAGCTACTAACTTGTTGGAAATAATACATACCGATGTATACGGTCCAATGAGTATTGATGCTCGTGGCAGGGTATCGTTATTTTCTGACCTTCACAGATGATTTGAGCAGATATGCGTATATTTACTTAATGAAGCACAAGTCTCGAACATTTGAAAAGTTCAAAAGAATTTCAGAGTGAAGTGGAGAATCATCGTAACAAGAAAATAAAAGTTTCTACAATTTGATCGTAGAGAAGAATATTTGAGTTACGAGTTTGGCCTTCATTTTAAAGAATGTGGAATAGTTTCACAGTTCATGCCACATGGAACACCACAGCGTAATGGTGTGTCCGAACGTCGTAACCGCACTCTATTGGATATGGTGTGATCTATGATGTATCTTACCGATTTACCACTATCGTTTTGGGGTTATGCATTAGAGATAGCTGCATTCACTTTAAATAGGGCACCATCTAAATCCGTTGAGACGACACCGTATGAACTATGGTTTAGCAGTAAACCTAAGTTGTCGTTTCTTAAAGTTTGGAGTTGCGATGCTTATGTGAAAAAGGTTTCAACCTGATAAGCTCGAACCGAAATCCAAGAAGTGCGTCTTCATAGAATACCCAAAGGAAACTGTTGGGTACACCTTCTATCACAGATCCGAAGGCAAAACATTCGTTGCTAAGAATGGATCCTTTCTAGAGAAGGAGTTTCTCTCGAAAGAAGTGAGTGGGAGGAAAGTAGAGCTTGATAAGGTAATTTGTACCTTCTCCCGAATTGGAAAATAGTTCATCACAGAAATCAGTTCCAGTGATTCCTACACCAATTAGTGAGGAAGCTAATGATGATGATCATGAAGCTTCAGATCAACTTACTAACGAACTTTGTAGATCTTCCAGATTAAGATCCGCACCATAGTGGTACGGTAATCCTGTTCTGGAAGTCATGTTACTAGACCATGATAAACCTACGAACTATGAGGAAGCGATGATGAGCCCAGATTCCGCGAAATGGCTTGAGGCCATGAAATCTGACATGGGATCCAAGTATGAGAACAAAGTGTGGACTTTGGTGAAGTTGCCCGATGATCGTCAAGCCATATTGTATAAATGGATCTTCAAGAGGAAGAGAGACGCTGATAGTAGTGTTACTATCTACAAAGCTCGACTTGTCACAAAAAGGTTTTTGACAAGTTCAAGGTGTTGACTACAATGAGATTTTCTCAACTGTAGCGATGCTTAAGTCTGTCCGAATCATGTTAGCAATTGCTACATTTTATGAAATCTGGCAAATGGATGTCAAAACTGCATTCCTTAATGGTTTTGTCAATCCTAAAGGTGCTAACAAAATGTGCAAGCTCCAGCGATCCATCTATGGACTGGTGCAAGCATCTCAGAGTTGGAATATACGCTTTGATAAGTTGATCAAAGCATATAGTTTTATACAGACTTGCGGTGAAGCATGTATTTACAATAAAGTGAGTGGGAGCACTACCGCCTTTCTGATAAATATATGTGAGTAACATATTGTTGATCAGAAATGATGTAGAATTTTTCTGGAAAGCATAAAGGAGTATTTGAAAGAAGTTCTTTAAAATAAAGACCTCAGTAAAGTTACTTACGTATTGAGCATCAAGATCTATTGAGATAGATCAAGACGCTTGATAAGTTTTTCAATAAGTACATACCTTGTCAAGATTTTGAAATAGTTCAAAATGGAACAGTCAAAGAAAGAGTTCTTGCCTGTGTTGCAAAGGTGTGAAATTGAGTAAGACTCAAATCCCGACTACGGCAGAAAATAGAAAAGAGAATGAAAGTTATTCCCTATGCCTCAATCATAGGTTCTATAAAGTATGCTATGCTATGTACCAGACCTATTGTATACCTTGCTCTGAATTTGGCAAGGGAGTACAATAGTAATCTAGGAGTAGATCACTGGACATTGGTCAAGAATATCCTTAGTGAGGACTAAGGAAATGTTTCTCGATTATGGAGGTGATAAAAGAGCCCGTCGTAAAGAGTTACATCGGTGCAAGCTTTCACACAGATCCAGATGACTCTAAGTCTCAATCTGGATACATATTGAAAGTGGGAGCAATTAGCTAGAGTAGCTCCGTGCAGAGCATTGTGGACATAGAATATTTGCAAAATACATACGGCTCAAATGTGACGGACCCGTTGACTAAGCTTCTCTCACGAGCAAAACATGATCACACCTTAGTACTCTTTGGGTGTTAATCACATAGCGATGTGAACTAGATTATTGACTCTAGTAAACCCTTTGGGTGTTGGTCACATGACGATGTGAACTATGAGTGTTAATCATATATAGATATGAATATTGGTGTTAAATCACATGGCGATGTGAACTAGATTATTGACTCTAATGCAAGTGGGAGACTGAAGGAAATATGCCCTAGAGGAAATAATAAAGTTATTATTTATTTCCTCATTTCATGATAAATGTTTATTATTCATGCTAGAATTGTATTAAATGGAAACATAATACATGTGTGAATACATAGACAAACATAGTGTCACTAGTATGCCTCTACTTGACTAGCTCGTTAATCAAAGATGGTTAAAGTTTCCTAACCATAGACATGAGTTGTCATTTGATTAACGAGATCACATCATTAGGAGAATGATGTGATTGACTTGACCCATTCCGTTAGCTTAGCACTTGATCGTTTAGTATGTTGCCATTTTCTTTCTTCATGACTTATACAAAGTTCCTATAACTATGAGATTATGCAACTCCCGTTTACCAGAGGAACACTTTGTGTGCTACCAAATGTCACAACGTAGCTGGGTGATTATAAAGGAGCTCTACAGGTGTCTCCGAAGGTACATGTTGAGTTGGCGTATTTCGAGATTAGGATTTGTCACTCCGATTGTCGGAGAGGTATCTCTGGGCCCTCTCGGTAATGCACATCACTATAAGCCTTGCAAGCAATGTAGCTAATGAGTTAGTTATGAAATGATGCATTACATAACGAGTAAAGAGACTTGCCGGTAACGAGATTGAACTAGGTATTGGGCCTTAATGGGCCTTAGTGGGAAGGAGCCGGGAGGTGGCGCGCCCCCCTCCCAAGCCCAGTCCGAATTGGACAAGGGGTTTGGGGCGCGGCCCCCCTCTCCCTTCCTTCTCCACTCCCCTCCTTTCCCTAGTTGGACTAGGAAAGAAGGGAGTCCTACTCCCGGTGGGAGTAGGACTCCCCTTGGCGCGCCCCTCCTTGGCCGGCCGCCCCCTCCCCCTTGGCTTCTTTATATACGGGGGCAGGGGGCACCTTTAGACACAAGTTGATCTTCATGATCGTTCCTTAGCCGTGTGCGGTGCCCCCCTCCACCATATTCCACCTTGGTCATATCGCAGCGGTGCTTAGGTGAAGCCCTGCGTTGGTAGAACATCATCATCGTCACCATGCCGTCGTGCTGACGGAACTCATCCCCGACACCCTGCTGGATCGGAGTCCGGGGATCATCATCGAGCTGAACGTGTGCTGAACTCGGAGGTGCCGTACGTTCGGTACTTGGATCGGTCGGATCATGAAGACGTATGAGTACATCAACCGCGTAGTCATAACGCTTCCGCTTTCGGTCTACGAGGGTACGTGGACAACACTCCCCCCTCTCGTTGCTATGCATCACCATGATCTTGCGTGTGCGTAGGAATTTTTTTGAAATTACTACGTTCCCCAACAAATATATAGACAAACTTAATGTCACTAGTATGCCTCTACTTGACTAGCTCATTAATCAAAGATGGTTATGTTTCCTAACCATAGACATGAGTTGTCATTTGATTAACGGAATCACATCATTAGTAGAATGATGTGATTGACTTGACCCATTCCGTTAGCTTAGCACTTGATCGTTTAAGTATGTTGCTATTGCTTTATTCATGACTTGTACATGTTCCTATGACTATGAGATTATGCAACTCCCGTTTACCGGAGGAACACTTTGTGTGCTACCAAACGTCACAACGTAATTGGGTGATTATAAAGGAGCTCTACAGGTGTCTCCGAAGGTACATGTTGAGTTGGCGTATTTCAAGATTAGGATTTGTCACTCCGATTGTCGGAGAGGTATCTCTGGGCCCACTCGGTAATGCACATCACTATAAGCCTTGCAAGCATTGTACCTAAAGAGTTAGTTGCAGGATGATGTATTACGGAACGAGTAAAGAGACTTGCCGGTAACGAGATTGAGCTAGGTATTGAGATACCAATGGTCGAATCTCGGGTAAGTAACATACCGATGACAAAGGGAACAACATATGTTGTTATGCTGTTTGACCGATAAAGATCTTCGTAGAATATGTAGGAGACAATATGAGCATCCAGGTTCCGCTATTGGTTATTGACCGGAGACGTGTCTCGGTCATGTCTACATTGTTCTCGAACCCGTAGGGTCCGCACGCTTAAGGTTTCGATGACAGTTATATTATAAGTTTATGAGTTTTGATGTACCGAAGGAGTTCGGAGTCCCGGATGAGATCGCGGACATGACGAGGAGTCTCGAAATGGTCGAGACGTAAAGATCGATATATTGGACGACTATATTCGGACATTGGAAGGGTTCCGAGTGATTCGGGTATTTTCGGGGGTACCGGGGAGTTACGGGAATACGAGGAAGAAGCAATGAGCCTCATGGGCCAAGTGGTGGAAGAGAGGAGGCAGGACGCGCGACCCCCCTAGCCCAAACCGAATTGGACTAGGGGGCCGGCCCCCCTTTCCTCCTTTTCCTCCCTCTCCTTCCTTCTCCTTCTCCTTCCCTTCCTCCCCCTTGGCCGACCCTCTCCTCCTCCCCTCCTTTATATACGGGGGCAGGGGGGCACCTCTAGACACAACAATTGATCTCTTGATCTCTTAGCCATGTGCGGTGCCCCCCTCCACCAAAGTCCTCGATAATATTGTAGCGGTGCTTAGGCGAAGCCCTGCGACGGTAGAACATCAAGATCGTCACCACGCCGTCGTGCTGACGAAACTCTTCCCCGATATTCTGCTGGATCGAGTACGGGAACGCCATCGAGCTGAACGTGCTAGAACTCGGAGGTGCCGTAGTTTGATTGCTTGATCGGTCGGGCCGTGAAGACGTCGACTACATCAACCGCGTTGTTCTAACGCTTCCGCTTTCGGTCTATGAGGGTACGTGGACAACACTCTCCCCTCTCGTTGCTATGCATCACAATGATCTTGCGTGTGCGTTGTTCTAACACATTTCTGGTCAACCATTAAGGATGATCTTATGTTGTTGGTGGAGGCTTGGAACCAGGGGTCTTTAGATTTATATAGATTAAATTTTTCTCTGTTAACTCTCATCCCAAAAGAACCTGGGGCTGACTCCATTCAAAAATTTAGACCAATTGCTTTGTCCAATTGTAGTTTCAAAATTTTTGCTAAGTGTTTGGCCAATCAACTAGGTGACAATGGTGATGAGATTATTTCCCAGAACCAAACTGCGTTTATTAAAGGCATGTTTATTGTTGAGAGTGTGGTGACAGCTCATGAAATTATTCATGATGCTGTGACACATGATAAAGAGGGGTTTGTCTTTAAGTTAGACTATGAGAAGGCATATGATAGAGTTAGTAAAGAGTTTATACAAAGGTTTAGTGGGGTTTAGGATTAATGATTGTAACAGTGAGTTTTTTGAGACATTTAAAGGTGTGAGGCAGAGTGACCCTGCCTCCCCTCTGCTATTAATTTAGTAGCAGATGTGTTTAGTAGGATGCTTGATAAAGCAGCAAAAAGTAATATGTTGACTGGGTTGATGACCAATTTATTTCCACAGGGGGTGACAAGTCTGCAATATGCAGATGATACCCTCCTTTTTATTGATAACAACCTGGTCTCAGCTAGAAATTTAAAATGGCTCCTATCCTGCTTTTAACATATGTCTGGGCTTAGAATAAACTTTCATAAATGTGATCTAATCCCTATCAATGTTCAAGAAGGTGAAGCTCATAAAGTAGCTCAAGCCCTGTCTTGTGGTCTGGGATCCTTTCCTCTAAAATACTTGGGGTTTCCTCTTCATTACACCAAGTTGAGGAGGGAAGACCTGCAACCAGTGGTGGATAAGGTGTTGAAAAGAGCTGCTGGTTGGAGAGGTAGACTACTAGGTTATGAGAAGAAGTTGGTTCTAGTTCAATCTTGTTTAGCTAGTATTCCCACCTATCGGATGAGCATGATTAAATTCCCCAAATGGGTTGTCAATTTGATCAACTCACAGATGGCTCACTTCTTTTGGGATAATTATGATGGGCACCACAAGTACCATCTTGCCAACTGGGGTTTGGTGACCCAGAAAAAACAATATGGGGGCTTAGGGACCCAAATATTGCTAAGATGAACTTAAGTCTACTAGCCTCCAGGGTTTATAAATTTCATAATGGTGATAATAAGATGTGGAAGCAGATTGTTGACTATAAGTATAGAGCCAATAATCCTAATATATTCTCTTGCCCTGATTCCAACTCTTCCCCTTTTTGGAAAGGGGTGTTATGGGCTGCTAAAGCAGCCAAGCAAGGTTATCAATGGAAAGTGGGCAATGGGAAAAGAGTCAAATTTTGGGAAGATCATTGGTTTGGGTCTTGTAGCTTGGCTATTCAATTCTGGGAATTGTATAGTATTGCCAATGAGCATAACCAAGCTATTGCTGACCTTTGGGATGGTATTAACCTTAAGATCAGTTTTAGAAGATGTGTTGATAAAAGATTGCTCCTCCTGTGGTATGACCTGCTGAATATTGTACAGTCTGTTACACTCAATGATGATGATGATGCATTAATCTGGAAGCATGAGGCTAGTGGTGTTTATTCTGTTAGATCAATGTATGCCATGGTCAATTTTAGGGGCATTAGCCCAGTTCATATTCCTGACATGTGGAAAATTCATGTCCCTCCCAATATCCACATTTTTTTATGGTTGCTAGCTCATAACAAAATATTGGTTAGGGAGAACCTTGCTAAGAGACAACACTTAAATGATTTGACTTGCTTGTTCTGCTCGGATGGTGAGAATATAAATCACTTATTCTTTGAGTGTGTTGCAGCCATGGAAATTTGGAGAAATATTCATTCCATATTAGGTTACTCGCATATGCCTGCCCTTGATAAAGTGGCGGAAATGTGGAGTAGACATAAAAACTTGCAAGCTGAAAATCTTGTTATTTTAGCTACTCTCTGGGCTATCTGGAGATGCAGAAATGATTTGTGTTTTAATAACACAATCTGGATGGGTGTGCAGGTGGTTCTGAGAAAGATTGCAGGATATTGCAGCATCTGGAAGATCCTCTGCAAAGAGGTGGCAAGAGAGCGCGTGGAGAAGATTACTATAGCTATCTGGGAGGCTGAAAGAAAACCACCGCTGCTGCTCTGGCCAGAGCCAGGCTGAAGAGGAACGAACTGTGGCTGCAATACTCCATGCAGAAGATGGGAGGCTGGGTGGACATGGGGGTTAATTAGAAGCTAGACCTGGTGTCCCTACTGTGTAAGGAGAGTGGCCAGTTCGATTTTCAGCTAGTGAACCTTTTCTAGCCTGGTAGTTTCAGCTGTCTTGGTGTTGAAAAATTTGTGTTCTCAGGATGTTTGTGACGGAGAGATGTCACAATCTCCTCCCGCGGGCTGTAATTGCTATTGCACTCTGTGGTTTCATTTTCTTTAATGGAAATGGAGCTGGGGCAGGAGCCCTTTTCATCTAATAAAAAATAAAAAAAACTCTTAAGATCAAAAGCAAAAAAAGGAAAACCTCTTTGCTCATATAAAAAAATCAACTAAGAAAAAACGACCCTTTGACCCCCATCGTACGTGCAGGAAATGTATAGCGTGATGGGTCCCTCTGTTTCACCATGTTTGGAGAGCCGGAGTCCAACAGTAGCCAGTGATCGAGCTT